>CACSLK010024540.1:18557209-18588801 GCA_902706635.1 Striga hermonthica | reverse complement strand
AAAAAAAAAAAAAACTTTCAGCACTCTGCATACCTCAAGTTAAATTAACTAATATACTGAGTTTGTCTCTTATCTTATTGCATAATCAGTGAGCAAGGTCACTAATTCTTACACAACTCAAATATGCAAGTCATATATAAACTATATTGATGTCTAAGGTAGAGATTCGAACATGTTTTACACAGAAAAAAATATAAGAATTCAAGGTTTCTTTATCACTTGAAAAGTAATTGTACGTATAGCTAATCCGCTCATGCCCATAATGCATCACGACTGTAGCAACTCCCGATGAAAGAAGGAAACTGCCATACCAAAAGTAGTTCAACTATGCTATAGATTTGTTGATTTTATCTCTCACGATCAGAACATAGCCACAAACACAAAATAAACAAACAAACTACAGCAAAAAAAAAGGATAACAGGTTCTTCCGTCCCTGTAATGATCATTTCCAAAGAATCACTACATGGAGACCCTATCCCGATAAAATCAAATGCAACAGCTGTTAAAGTAAATAAAAGATTAAATCAAATGCAATAGCTGTTGAAGTAAACAAAAGAAAGCGGGGCCAGATAGAGAAAGAGCAAACATACCATATTTTTCAATACCATCAAAAAGCTTCACAATGTCATTTTTCAAAGTAGCAATCTGGCATAGGATAGAAGGCAGATTAAGATCAGAATACTATATTTCTGCCACCGGAGTTTTAGAAATAAAGGAGACTAACCGCCCACATACGAGAGTATTATGAATAGAATCACTAAAAATAAGACAGCATAATGGGTCGTGTTATCATATATATCACATCTTCAGGGTAAGTAATCTCATAATATTCAAGAGAACACATCTGATGATTAATGCATTCGATAATTATTTTACAAATTAGGTATAGAAAACTGGAGAATGCTATTATAATATAGGTAAATGACGGAACAAACCAGGATAAACTGCATCACTTGTTTGTCTTCAACATATTTTATGAAGATAAGTAAAAGGCAATATGATTTTAACGAATTCCATCACAATATGTTAGATATAAAGACAGATGTAACCCTCACCAGAGAATGATCAATCTCAGAAGATGCTAAAGAAATAACTCCAGCCAGGGCTTCCAGGGCTATACCTGTAAAAACAAATCACAAGGTAGGCAGCAATTAAAAAATAACAAACCAAAATAAATAAATAAATTTTGCATCAATAAAGGAATAAATTAAATAATCAAAAGAAAATGAATGAGTGTATTGTTAAGATAAGCATTTGTAACATGAAATAGACGTGTGATACTTAGTTACTTACCGGCAGCATCATTACTAGATTCTGGGTTGTTTGAACTAAGGCGCCACCTCCCATCACTCTGACTCAGAGACTGACAGGCAATGTATTAGGGATTCAGAAATCCTACATAGAGTTAGTACATACAACAAATTTATCGGCCAGAACATGAAACATATCCAGAGTTTACCTTGATAGAGCGAAATATTTTATCAGCATCTTTGAGGTGTACATCAACTTCAGAAGTCTGATCCTGGTTTCCAGATATAGAAGATAAGGTGAGCTCAAACTCAACATAGAATATAAATTCCTTATGCCAAAAGAACACTAATATCAATACACTTATGTTGACTAATAACATTTTTCATTGAATACAATTATGTTCACTAACAAATTTCTCTGCAATAAAACCACTTATATTAACTCCCAGTAACTTTTTTTTGGAAACAAATCCCGGTGAACTATTGAATGGGAGTAAATTTGAAAGTTCTAATTGAATGAAGCACGGTACCTTCAAAAGGACTAGACCTCCTATGGAATAATAATAATCTTAACTCCCAGTAACTTTTTTTGGAAACAAATCCCGGTGAACTATTGAATGGGAGTAAATTTGAAAGTTCTAATTGAATGAAGCACGGTACCTTCAAAAGGACTAGACCTCCTATGGAATAATAATAATCAAGAAGTGAATCGGCAGCATTCAGAGAACCTGTCAGTTTAGCTTCAGCCCCCTGGCATTGAAAGAAAGATAAATGGGTAAAATACAGTTTCCCATATAATTAGAAGATATGCCACGAAGAAAGACATGATAAATATAATATATATATATATATATATATATATATATATATATAAACATAATTTTTACTACCGTAAAAGCCTCTTTCTTGAGCTCACACTTCAGTATGCCATTGACTTTTAGAGCATGAAATAAATCCTTCACAGTGGAAGAAGTAGACAATAGGGTGCTTGCTACAGATGCACAAGCAGAAGTCTTAACATCAGACTCCTTTTTAATCCCAAGAACCTCAAATGTCTTTAATGCCTCGTACGCATCCTCCAGGCTGGAAATATTTGCAACCAAGTGAGAAAGCCAACTATTTTAAATAACCAAGCCAAATCTATTCTTCGTATCGCAACAAAGGCGCAATTATTGTGCAAATGATGCCACTTGGCTCACCCCCGCACCAAACAAATAGAAACGAAAATGCTTAGCAAAATTTCTGAAGATTAAAACTCTATGGCATTGTTCACAATATCCTGTTCTCTTTTATATTATTCTACAAACAATGTGAAAAACGCGTAGAAGTATGAAGGAAAGAAATGCTATCAAAAATTCAACCAAACTAGCTTAAGCAAAAGACCCGAAAGGCCAAATAACCACAAAACTAGAAACTTGAGTCGTATTTTTCTTTAGCCGGCATCAGTAACCAATTCAACCACAATCTCACGGTCTAGCTATCGCAAAATAATAGATCTCTCTAATCAACAGTACAAATTAAGTATCAAAGTCAACCAAATATAAGAAACCAGCCCTTCTCTAACCGCTACCACAATTCATAACCACAAAGCAGCCAAGTTTTTCCACAACACTGAAACATTCAAAACGTGATTAAACCACCAAACAGCTCATACCCGAGAGAACATGGGTTTTAGATAAGTTTCGAAACAATCACCTTCCAAAAGATCCATCGCCTGAAGTACGAAAAAGCTCCAATGCCGCTGATCGATGAGATTCCGACACCGGACCGAACACGGCCGATTCACATCTCCACGCCAACACCAACAGTCCCACAATCATAAATCCTAAATTCCGCGCCATGCCTGGAAATAACTAAGCCAAATCAAGGATGATCAACGAATTTAAAACCCCAGGATTAACGATCTGTAGGAGAATTCGATAGAGATGTGAGAGCGCTTACTTACTGTAGATGAGAATTTGCGAGTCTTCGTTCCCAGTGACTGAGAGCAGAGTTTTGAGGTAGAGCTGTAATAGCTTAAAGAGACCAAAGTCTACAGGCGTGACGTATTGTGGTATTCCAGTTTTACCCCTGCTCTGCTTACTACTGGTTTAAAGGCCTGGGCCGGGTTGAACTCTTGGATTTGTTGAGGTTATACTTTATGTGAACTGAACCAGGCCCAACGACAAGGGAAGATGTTTAGGTGAAGTAAAAAGCTGATAAACATAATGAGTCGCTCGTGAATTCAATTCGTTAAGGTTTGAATTTAGTTCAAACGAGTCGATCTCAAGCTCGTATAATTTATGAGTCAATAAACTCGACTCGTTAAAGACTCAAAAATAAAAAATAAAAAAACTTATGCTGTTTTATAAAGTTCAATTCGTTAAAACTGAATTTCATTTACTAAAGCTCGATTTCAGCTCGTTAATATTAATAAGCAAGTCGAACTCGGAATCATTTGTCGGTTCGTTAAACTCAGTTCGGCTCGATAATGTCTCAGCTCGAACTCGAATATTAGAGCACCCCTCGTGAAAAAGATGGATCATGGGTGTTTGTACTTAGAAAATTGAAACAAAGGAAAAAGAGAGACTGTATGCAAGTTCTTGTTTAACAGTTTTTTACTTCTTTATCTCTGCAAAAACTATTTATTATTAACAAATGAAAGTATCTTCCATTATTATCAATATAATATGCTAAACTGATAACTGCAACCTCGGAAATTATATTCGTCTAACTAATACTTTCCTCATCACAAATTGCAACGATCAAATTTCAATCATAAAGTGCAAACATATCCCACATTGCAATAAACAAGAGCAATCTCATTGCTCAATTAAGGATTAATTTATAGTTATTCCTCCATTCACACACAGTTGCAAGAGAATGATATTAACTGATCATTGTTTTGTATGATGAATCTAAGATTCGATATGCCTGAACACGGCGAAAAACTTTCTGACGGTCATTAGGAGCCAAGACTAAATGAGGTCGCACAAAAAACATAAAAAAAAAAAGTTAATAATAACGAAACAATCGGGTTAAGTAAAAGCACAAAGAGATTACGATAAAGCACACTATTCCTATCGTGTATCACTATTTAACACACACTACCATGATAAAGCAAGAAAAATCCCAGTTTCACATGTTTGCCAAAAGTCATCACACGAATTCGAATGCACAACATTTTTCACAAGAAAAGTCGAAACACTAAAATATCTTCATTTCAGTACATATATATAAATCCCCAAGGGAAATCAGTACTTTGGCGGTGGTTGTTGTGTTGGCAGCAAACCGAAACGTTTCTTGAGTAAAACTCTCTGCCTTGAGTATTTGTCGTCCGGGGAAAAACGGGCTGCAAAATGGAGACGAAAGCAAATTCAGGGGCATATAATCAAATATAAAAAAATAAATTTAAATAAAATGCCCACACCGGCAGAATAATAAACTGCTAATTTTATTCTTTCAGATGAGCTAAGACAGAAATGATATATCTAGTGTGTGCCGCAAATTCATATGATCAGTAGGAGAATTTCAATATACTAAAGATCTTAATTTGCAAATATAGTATTTCAATTTGGTTGTTCCGATACGAGATGAATGAATCCACAATTACTTGATTCCAAGTAGTTAACATGAATCTCATAGTCTGCTACGAAACCTTTCGTAACTTCTTTTTTCCCGACACTCCATAGAGAATATTAACAACGAAAGGAAAACAAAAAATCAGAATAATCAGCTTAAAATGCTCTAAAGTCCATAATTCATATAAGTACATCTCGGAGGCACATGAAAAAAAAAAATTAAATAAAAAAATACCAGTCTAACATATTCGCAAAGGTATGAACAACCGCTAATTAAAGCTATGTTTGGTAGACAAATAAGCTACATATATTCAAATAAGCCTTGTTTGGTAAGACGAGCCTTTTTAAAAAGTTCGAGCTTATTTGATAAGCTTTTTAGGTAGTTTTTCAAATAAGCTAGTTGAATTTTTTATTACAGCTAGATTATCAGCTAATTTTACCAAACATTTTTTCATATAAGCTAACTTTTCAGCTATAAGCTATAAGCTCGAAAATTACTCATAAACTATAAGCTAGCTTAACAGCCTGTTTTACCAAACATAGCCTAAGAAAATGGCAACAATAAAGATTTGGATTTACCGGGATGAGCAGATTCTGTGGCCAAACCTAGGGGTGTTTCTTTCTGCAATGAGCGAGAATCGCAATTACCAATCAAGCTCGAATATGATCAAATGACTCCATGCTTTTCATATATTCAGAAAAACTGAAATCTGTATTCTCAGTTACTGTAATCTAGATACACAATTCATAAAAAAGCATCATCAACAAAAAATTACTAAAGTAAAACACTACATTTCATCTTCCGACATAAGAAAAAACGAAATAACTGCAAAAAAATTAAGAACGATTGGGTACAATATTTGTTTCATCTTATAATTTTTACATAAATTTAATAATTCATATACAAATTCCACTAACACGATCAATATTGAGAAGTACCTTTGTGGTGTAAACTTTGTCGCCATTTTCGTTAATATAGAATTGGAGATACATCTTTAACAAATTTTGGCCTGCACTTATAATCCAAAATAATGAAAAATCAGAACTAAATCAGGCTACAACTGAGTTGAATACTACATCATAGGCCATAAAATAACGCAACGATAGGGCAGAAATGAGAGAACTCATACTTCGGAGATAAATTTACCCAAATATTGTTCAATTGATGTCGAGTCTGAACTTTAGAGTCTCAGAGGCGGTCGGCAATTAGGGTTCCAAAACATAAATTGTGAAGTTTATTCAGGTCGGTCCGAATTTACATTTTTCTTTTTCGAAAACGATAATAACATAATACTATGGGTACATTTTAAAATATATATATATATATATATTTAAAATTAATAATAATAACAACAACAATTGTTTTAATTTTTAAACATTTTCAATATTAGTATTTATATTTAAAATAGCATCGTCACTTGCACGACATACCATCTTATATTATATTTTTTATTAATTTATGTCAAATAACTATTTTTGTACTTAAGTTTATTTTAAATAATTTTATTATTTAAAATAAATATTATAGGTAATATAATTTTAATTATAAAAATAAATAAAATTGTTTATTTATTTTGTATATATAATATAGATATCATGTCGAATATCATTAAGATATGACTAATTGATATATTATATATATATAAAAAATTATTAACTTTTAAATATAATTGTAATTTAAGTTAGTAAAATTTATTATCCTGTTGGGATCCGACACCACGGGTATTACTCTGTTGGGGTCGTTTTTAGTTTTTTTTAGTTGTTCGAGTTGTTATTTGCTTAGTTGGGAGTTTTTATTCTAGTGTTGCTAGTCGAGATTCTAAGCGGTCTTCTGACTTGTCCTCCCACTTTTCAGCTGCTGGCTACTTGTATTCGCACGTTGTGCCCTTCTGTTTAATAATTTCTTTCTATCGTTTAAAAAAAATAGTAAATTTCTTCTAATTTTACAGAAAAATGTGAAGAAAAAAGAAAGATTGGGAAAAAAGTTATATCTCATAGAAAACGTTTACAATAGAAAATAATATTAAAAATATAATTAATGTTCTTAAAAAATACCAAAAATACTCGTTATATGTATGGATATTCCAAGCCTGTTTATTTGGAATTAAAATAAATTAAAATTATACAAATAAAAAACAAAGCTTAATAATTTGTCACATATGCTTCGAAACGTGTGAGTCTGTCACTTAAGCTCAACACATTCGAAAATTATATGTGGGGAATTTAGAAGCAAATTAACTAATTAGAAAGTTGAATCCTGATCAGAGGTATGCCCAAAGTAGCTTATAAGTACCACAAAACAAAAGAAACTACAAAAACTGTCACTGGTGGAGAATACATACTCCCAAACGAAAGAATACATGATCCTAACGAGGAGACAAAAATCATACATGATACTAAACGGGCGAATACATGCTCGTAAACAGAAAAAAAGAATCACAAAACACACACGCACAAAACAAACACAAAAGTTAAACAAAATACATAAAATAGTTACAATAAAGCCTTCTTCGATAGTCGACCAGAAGCTCCGAACCACAAACCCGAGACCGACAACCGACACCGAACCTAAGAAATCAGACCACAACCCGAGAAACATACGCCGAAACTCCCTTATGCAAATAAGAGATGGATAACGACATCCGTCGACACCCGAGCCCGAACCCACTTACAGAACCCTACAGAAGAAACACACTGAGGTTCGCTCCTCTCTTTCCCCCTAACATGTTGCCGCAAGTACAAGAGCCTCAACCAACAGAACTTCCGCTAACACCCAACCCTAGGGAACACCAGACAAAGAGCAGGAAAAAAGAAGGGTTGGCCCAAACCCCGCCAACCACCAATAGAGGGCGATGCCGGCAACTCCATATCACCTCTGAAACGTCAGAAATGTCACACGGTAGACAATCGAACATGAAGAAAAGTTGCGTAAGAAAAGATACATTGACATGACGAAAAAGGCGAGGTTGCCCTGATTCTTGTCAACCCCGAGGCAGTTCGCTGAATAGGAGATCAGACGAAGATCAAGAATTGCGGCCGAGAGTTTTTGGGTGAAGGATCTTGTTAGAATGTCGACGTTTTAACATTACTAATGTCTAATAATAACAGCAAATTGTATTAATCAACAATAATCTTGTTCATGTTAGTGCATGTTTGTTAAGGTATATTAGATAGGATGTGACAAGATATCTACCTTTTTACCTTATTTGTTAGCACAAATTAAGGCCTTCAAGCCTTACGTCGACCTGCGACCCAATTTGTGGAAATGTCATTTTCTCGAGACAAAAGACTCTGAGGAGGAAGGGCAAATTGAGTTGGTATGGACAGTGTAATGTTTGTAAAAAGAAGCTATTGTCCCCCAAAAACCAAAACACCCTTCTAATGATGTTGATGAATTTATAGAAAAAAAAAAGTCTCACATACCACATGCGACTGTTCTCATTTTTTCATGCGGCTGCTTCTCACCTACTTTACTTTGTAATACGAGAACGCGATTTTGGTGAGTGTTGAGTCGAACATTATCTGTTATTTGCTGACTCGAGCAGGTATCTACGACTTTGTTATGCGTAGTTTTCCCCATACCATATCTCATTTCTTTGTTCCAGGAGGTAGCCCTGTTTTTGCTAACTCGAGCAGGTCGTGTACTTTTTCTCTCCACATTTTAGGGATCAGATATTGGGGGTTTTCTCCATCTCGGACCCACTGTCAGATCGCAAGGCTCCTTCGACGATGCTTGATGGATGTGCTTCCTCATCGTCAGTCTCCCTCTCGGCTTAAATATTATTGGAGTTCAGAGCTGAGACTCGTCTCCTCGCCAGATCTAACTATGCGCTTAAGTAAATTCGTAGTTTTTGGCCATAAGGCCTCAGATTTGCAGCTCTCTTTGGTTTTTTTGTTGGGGAGATTAACTTGTGGGTTGGTTCGGGTGGCCGTAGCGGTGTGCTCACGAGAAGCACGAGAGGTTGAATTATATTGTCTGTAGATGTGTATTGGTTTTATTTTATTTTTTTTGTATTTTTTGGCACATATACAAAAAGAGACCCAAAGCAATGTGGGCACTCTAAGTGCAAAGAAATTTGAGTCCCAACTTGTCTTGTTCTTTGTGATATCAATCGGCACTCGTTTTTTGGAGTTATATATGTTTTATATGCTCCTTTAAAAATTTTCAGCTGCATAGACCGCCAATCAATTGATGTATAACCCCGTGGCCTCTTACCCGCCAATACATAATACGTCATACGCAGTTAAAACCAGTCGGCAACTTCCGTAGAACAATTATAATTACGAAATCCAAAAAGAAGATCCAAATCCCAGCTGCAGATTATCGAAAATGGTGAACCAATCATACAGCATTCAAGTGAGTGGCATGCAGTTCTCATACGACGCTCGTTCCCCTCTGTTCTTCGATTTCAATCTCAACATTTCCAGCGGATCCCGGTGCCTCCTCGTCGGCGCGAATGGATCTGGTTCGTTTTTTTCACTAATCATCTGCAGATTGATTTTCAAAACCCTAATTTGGTCTGTTTAATTGTTTGTTTGTTGCCTGATGGTGGTATTTTGAGCAGGCAAGACGACGCTGCTGAGGATTTTGGCGGGGAAGCACATGGTGGGCGATAAAGACGTGGTGAGGGTGCTGAACTCGTCGGCTTTCCACGACACGAGCCTCGTCTGCAACGGCGATTTGGCTTATTTGGGGGAATCGTGGAGTAAAACTGTGGGCTCAGCTGTGAGTTTTTTCGGCTATGGCTCGCTCACTCTGTTCTTTGATTTTGTAATGTCTGAGTTGAAATCTTTAGCTTGTTGCTGGTACTGGTTGTGTTGGTTAGCATGTGAAGCTGTGATGTGTTATGGACTCATGTCATGTATGGATATGTTTTTGGCTAATTAGTTGTCGGTTATGGTATCATGGGATGTGGTGGAAAAATGTAGTTTTTGATTTGTGTGTTGTTTACTGTGCCAAGAAAAAATACCAATGTATTCTATGCATTATCTAGTGAAATCGGCTTTGGCTAATTTTCCATATATTTTTGCTGAAATCTCAGGGAGAACTTCCACTACAAGGGGACTTCTCAGCTGAACATATGATATTTGGAGGTGTGTGAACTAGATGTTTTCATGTTAATTTTGTATACTTAGACTAATTTACTGTATTTTCTGGTGTCTTCTATTCAGACCAATCATTAGTTCATTCTTTCAATTGGAGGAATGTTAATGCCCATCTCAGTTTTGGGAGTCTACCCGTAGCTATGGATTTTCTGATATTTATACAACTGATTAATTGCCTTCTCTGCCGAGGGAAATTGGATTGTCTTTTTTTTTTTTGCTGGTGCTGCAGTAAGTTCTGTGGTGATACTAAGGTCCTTACATTTTTCCTTGTTATGATCCAGTTGAAGGAGTTGACCCTGTGAGGCGAGATAAGCTAATTGAATTGTTGGATATTGATCTTCATTGGCGTATGCACAAAGTTTCTGATGGTCAAAGACGCCGAGTCCAGATTTGCTTAGGCCTTCTTCATCCTTACAAGGTAGTTTTGTTTGCCTGGTACCCCAAGCTATGTTATCTTGAATAGTGTTATTACTGACTGATACTAAATAAGGAAAATATTATTGGACTTCTCAGCTGTTTCTAGCTTCACTTCACTTTATGTGCTTTTACCTAATAGTTCCATGATATCCATCATTTTTAGCCCTTAGATGTATTTTCAATTGGTCTGTGCTGAACTTGGATGTTTTGGGCGTTGTGATTAGGCATACAACCCATCAGGCATTATCAGTATCCTGTGCTTCTTATCTTCATTATTACTTACGAGCTTGTGGGCTATATCCTTGTTTATTCATGTTTACAATTGTCCCTTTTTTGTTTGGAATTTGCTAACCATGAGGTAGGTTTCCTATCTAGGTACTTTTGCTTGATGAGGTCACTGTTGATTTAGATGTTGTGGCTCGGATGGATTTATTGGAATTTTTCAAGGAAGAATGTGAGCAGGTACGCTAGCTAATTCATTTTGTATTCATTCCAGTGGCTTTAATAGTTAGTACCACTGTCTTCCTAGGCTACTCATTTGTTGTTGAATGCGTCGCCTAATTTGGCTGGTAATTATTTTTCACTACATATCAGCATAGCAGCAAAATGCCAAAATCTTTTATTGTATTTACGTCTTGGGATAATTCCTAAAACTGCCTTTGATGTTTAACATAATTACGAAAAGTGAAAAATCCATCTATGATCGAATGTTGCAATTACCCCATGGAAGTGTTACGGAGATGAATCATCTCCTTGAGGTTTATAATTTTTAAACAAATACTCAAAGTTCTGGTGTAAATGACTGTAAATGACAGGCAAATAACGGCAGGATGTGGGTTTTTTCCTGAAAGATAATTGCTATCTTTTATTTTAATTTATAACAATTTAGATACTTTCAAGTATGGCTATTGTAATCACTAATCAACCCATTCCTTCATTTTGAAGGAAGATTACTCAATAGCTCTTGACAACAGTGTGTTATGTATGTTATGTTCATTTATTTGATCTCACAAATTCTCAGAGAGGAGCAACAATTGTTTACGCAACTCATATATTTGATGGTCTTGAGACGTGGGCAACTGATCTTGTTTACGTTCAAGAGGGCGTGTTGAGGAGATCGGATAAGCTAGCCGAGCTCCAAGAATTGAAAAATAGAGTAAATTTGCTCTCGGTAGTCGAGTCGTGGCTTAGGTCCGAAACTAAAATCGAGAAGAAAAAACCACTTCCTTCTCCCTTTCAAACCCAAAAGCCTTCTCCGTTTGATAATTCTCCTTTTAGGTCTTCAAGACATATGGCTTATTACCGTTGATCTCATCGCCTTTTCAGTTGAATTGTGAACATCCAATATTCCAACAAGACCGAATTCGATCAAACAGTCAACCTCAATTCATTGTTGAATTCTTATTTATATTGCTGTTTTGAGGCATCCATCTGTTTATGGTTATATATAGCGAAACATCATCATTTGTAATTTGTATAATTGTATCTGCTGCGACTGTTTTCTATTTGTTTTCGAGTTTGAAGGGCATTATGAGGCTATTATAAATAATTCAATGTCATAGCAAGTCATTGATGCACTCCTTACATCCCTAGAATTTCTGCAGTATATTTGCAAGATTGTATGAACTAAATTATATTTTGTTTTCATATATTGAATTAGTTACAACTTTGCTGGTGCCTTTGCCTATGTGATCACAAGAACCTAACTTGGCTCACTTCTTTGACAATCTATCTTAACATTTTGTCAGTAGTACTACCGTGTGCCCAGCTAGGTGTGCCCAGCTAGGTGTGCCAGGGCAGATTTGCACGCGCCTCTCTCACCCCAAAAATAAGAAAATTTGGAGAGTGTAGTACACATTCCTATTTTTGCCTTTTTAATTGAAAAATGAGACATATTACATAAATTAAAATATCATTAATTATTTATATTAAAAAAATAAAATAAAAATACCAAAATTCATAATTTTTCATTATCTATAAATAGAGACCACATTTGATAGGTTTTTTTAACACAACCAATTTTTTGTTTTTTTCATAATTTTTCATAATTTTTCGTAATTATTTTATTATACTGACATATAATGAACATGTTACATAATAAAATGAATATGTTTTCAAATATGATGAACATGTTACAGATTGCAGATTGAAATAATACATATTCATCTTATTTTATAATATGTTCATCTTATTCTATAACATGTTCATTTTATTATGTAACATGTTCATTTGTTCTATAACATGTTCATTTTATTATGTATGTAACATGTTCAGTTTATTTTATAACATGTTCATTTTATTATGTAACATGTTCATCTTATTCTATAACATGTTCATTTTATTATGTATGTAACGTGTTCAGCTTATTCTATAACATGTTCATTTTATTATGTAACATGTTCATTTTTGTTCTATAACATGTTCATTTTATTATGTAACATGTTCATCTTATTTTAGAATATGTTCATCTAAATTTTATCTGTGAAAATGCAACATTCTCATCTTATTCTATGACATGTTCATCTTACTCTATAACATGTTCATCATATTATGTAACATATTCATCTAATTATAGATTTGCGTTATAATCTTTCAATAAGATAAATTAATTGTAAAAAATGATAAATCAATTATGTTTCAAAAAATATCAAATGTGGTCTCTATTTGTAGAGAATGAAAAATTATGAATTTTGGTATTTTTATTTTTATTTTTTGTTACAAAATATGAATGATAATTTAATTTATATAATATGATAAATGAAATTCATTACCCAATAAAAATGGGACACATGTCCCATTAAAAAAAAAATACTTACCTTCTTACCTCTCACGCGCCTTTAGAAATGATGCAATTCACATAAGGCCCTGGCACACCTAGCAAGGTGTGCCAGGGCACACCTAAGTATTTGCCACATTTTGTTGTTTTAGTCATGAATTTTCTAACATGTGAGCCTTAACTTATGGGAAAATACTCAGGTCCCGTTACGAAATCGTTCTGTCGGATTTTGTAACCGTTAGATCAGCATGTAACCGTCAGAGATAGTTGACGTGTGCTTTTACAACCACACCATATATATATATATATATATATATATATATATATATATATATATATACACACACATATGGTGTTTGTTTTATCATACTAGTACAACGCCCGTGTATTACACGAGTGCTTGCTAATTTTTTTCTTAACATTTAAAATTAATGAGAAAAAATAGTTGAAAATTTAAATATCTTTTATAAAATTATATATATATATCATTATATATTTAGTATGACACTTTTATTTGTGCGACATACTTGTGTTATATTATAATATTTTTTTAACTTACAATATATAACTACATTAAACATAAATATATTAATTGAGAAATAATTTTATTTTTCTAATAAATTTTAAAAAATATTATTATTTTTTATTATTATAAAGATAAATATATTTTATTTATTTCATATATACAATATGGCTGTAAATCGAAGATCATCAAAAGATGATTACTTTGATATATTATATATGTAAAACCGATAACAAATAAAAAAGTTATCAACTTTTAAAATATATTTACAATTCAATAGCTAATTGAAGGAAACAAATCATAAGTTAGGGATATATTGATCACTTAGTACCTCACTATGTAAAATTATAAAGAATTAAAGGGTTATATTAGTACAAGTGATATTAAAATACCTAAATTAGCTAAATAATATTTATTTATGGAATGTCCGAACCTAAATTATTAATTATTAATATATAAATATTATTGGAAACAAATCAAAAGTCAGTGATATATTAGTCACTTAGTACCTCACTATGTAAAATTATAAAGAATTAAAAGGTTATATTAATATAAGTGATATTAAAATACCTAAATTAGCTAAATAATATTTATGGAATGTCCGAACCTAGATTATTAATTATTAATATATAAATATTATTTGTTTAAATTTAATTACGAAGCACGATTCTTCGCCAAGTAGGATTTCCAAGCACCAGAAACAGCCACTTAGGCTCAGCGCATTCGAGAATTATACATAGGGAGGATATGGTTTTTATCTGTTAGAACTGGGTTTTAGTGCAATGGTATAATTAATTATTAAGCCACAAAATATCACAAATTTTGTAGGTGGTGAGTGAGATTGATTGCTAGCAGGTAGCAGCATCAACACAAAATAAAAGTACTATCACCTTTTCTTGCGAAACACATTTGGATGGATATATATTTCTCCTACTCCAAGACATGTATGTCGAACCACTTGCACCTCTTTTTAATAATATAACACGAGTTAATATAAATATATACCCAATAAATTATACCCAATTATTTATTTTTATTTTTCTCCACAATAAATCATAATTATTAATTTCTACTACTAATATAACTTATAAGTATGGATATTTTTCATGCATAAATAAATTGATCTCTGTAAAATAATCTACTAAAATAAACATATAACAGTACTATAAACTCTTACTATTTTATTTTTCAATCAAATAAGATGGACTACCAATAGTGTTCTTGTTTTGTGATGCGAACCGGGCTTTTGAGTGTACTCGAATTGGGTAGATGATGGCGGATTTAGTTAATTTTAGTTATGTATTTAGATATGACTATTAAGTTAGTTTCTTTTTTTAAATTTTAAATATGTCAGTTAGTTAGTTGTAGGTTTGAATATTTTAATTTGAATGTTGTTTTTGTGTATTATAAATATGACCTATGTATTCATTATTGTAGAATGAAGTTTTATGAAATAAAGATTAAGAAAAATGCTCGTTTCTGAGTACTTTCTTCGTGGAAAACCAATGGCGATTGTGCTCTTTTTTCCACTTATTAATGTGTCAACTAAGGCCGTCATTGGGGGTTTTCATTCGAACCGAAACCGTTAGTGCGGGTTTCTACATAAAATCAAGTCCGATACACGATCTTCATCACTTTGTCAAGGCACAACTAAAAGGGAATTAATACCAGTGGTCCACAGCTGATAATTCTTCCAACTACTACCAATTTCTTCTGTAATGAATATTTGACCAAACAGATGTTGAAGCCTCAGCCAATATTAGACTAGGCAGTTGCTATTTCTAACCTTTGTTTTGGTCACAATATCAGTGTGACTTTCATAATATTAAATATTAATAAAAACAAATATTTTAGTTTAAAGATATTAGGGCTTGATTAATTACTTTATTGCTCGATAGTCTAATGGATTTTGTAGGGTTGACACTACATACATATATGTTTACGTGGTAGTATAAAACTATAAATCATTTTTTGAATTAATAATTTAATTAAGTGATGTATAAAACTAAATGTCCAAGATGATTGCAATTTTTATAGATAAATAAATAATTTTATTTATTGACTCAATATAACTAATTTATCCAACTCTTTTCCCTGTATAAAATAAACTTATCACTATATCCAATTTTTATGGCATGATTGGTATAATGGAATGGAATTTCGTAGGAATAAAATGAATTGAATAATGGAATGATTATGAGAATAGAATGAAATAAGTTTTGTCATTGATGCGTTTGGTGAGCAGAAGGAATAAGACCTGAATGGAATGACATTATCCTTTTTATTATAAAATAAATAAAAGTTTTTTTTAAAAATAATTTATTGTTAATAATTATTTTTTAAAAATATATAAAAATAAAATAATATATTTTTAAATTATATATAAAAAATAATATATTCTTAAAAGTAATATATTTTTAATATTCTTTACTACTATATTTTTTATAACATATAAAAATAAAATAACATATTTTCAAATTATATATAAATGCTTTTTTTTTAGTTTTATTTGTATATAACTACTTAATGTATCCAATTAAACAATAAATAAAAGTAAGTTTTCAATTTTTTTATTTGAATTTTATTTTTTTAAATAATTTTTTTTAATATATTTAATCATGATTTATAATATATATTATATATTTTGTTAATTTTATTTAAAAAAAAAATTGATTCCTACACAATGTGAATGAGAAAATCTTTCATGAATTATGGAATGACTAATCTCATGAAGATAGATTTTCTCATTCCCATTGTAATGGTCATTCCTTTTCAAAAAACATATCAATCATGGGATAATAAATGAGTAATGGCATGATTGGTATACTGGAATGGAATTTCGTAGGAATGGAATGAACAGAAGAATGAAATGATTATGGAAATAGAATGAAACAAGTTTTGTCATTGATGCGTTTGGTATGCAGAAGGAATAAGACCTGAATGGAATGACATTATCATTTTTTATTATAAAAATAAATAAAAGGTTTTTTTTCAAAAAAAATATTTTTTTAATAAATTATATATAAATGATTTTTTAAAATTATATGTAAAAATAAAATAATATAATTTTAATAATATAAAAAATAATATATTTTAAAAAATATACAAAAATAAAATAATATATTTTTAAATTATAAATAAAAATAATATATTCTTAAAAGTAATATATTTTTAAATATAAGAAATAATATATTTTTATAATATATATTTTTATCTTTTAATTAAACAATAAATAAAAGTAAGTTTTGAATTTTTTTATTTGAATTTTATTTTTCAAAATAATATATTTTTAATAATATATAAAAATAAATATTAATATATTTTTAATAATATATAAAAATAAAAATTAATTTATTTTAATAATATATATTTTTAATATTTTTTAATACTATATTTTTAATAATATATTTTTAATAATATATAAAAAATAATATATTTAAATTATATATAAATGTTTTTTTAGTTTTAATTTTATATAAGTATTTAATATTATCTAAATAAACCATAAATAAAAGTAAATTTTCATTTTTTTATTTGAATTTTATTTTATAAAATAATTTTATTTAATATATTTTAATCATGATTTATAATATATATTATATATTTATTTATTATTATTTTTTGTTAATTTTATTTTTTGAAAAATTGATTCCTACACAAATGAGAATGAGAAAACCTTCCATGAACTAAGAAATGACTAATCCCATGGAGATGAGTTTTGTCATTCTCATTGGAATGGTAATTCCTTTAAAAAATGTATACCAATCATAGGAAAAGGAATGAGTGAAGGAATGATCATTCCATTCTCATGTCATTCCTTGATACCAATCATGCCCTAAGAGAATGAACATTTCATTCCCATGTCATTCCCTCGTACGAGTCATGCCATTAGAGATTTAGTAAATGAGCTCTAAAAGAATAATCATTAATAATAACATACAAATAATTATATCATTTGGTCAAGCCTTAATTATGTTTAAATCATATGATTTCGTGTATATATGAACCTGATTTATGTCGATTGGTTAAGCTGTATGTCTCATCTATCATATCATATGAATCAATTTCATGATGCGACCGACGTGCAATAAATTTTTTTATTAATTTTTTCAAAGTTCAAACATAAGAGATTTGAACGTTTTAGTTCAATACGATAATTAATTTTAAACAAAACTTTAAAACTATTTGACCCCAAAACATTGATTTAAGTAAAATTATACATTCAAGAGGTATGACATTTTTATAATATTCCACATGGAATTAAGAAAATTGTATATGGTTTCATTTAAGTGCAATTATTATGTTATCATTTTTGTAAAATATGTACCTTTTCTTTATAGAATAAGAACAATCATTATTGATTGCCTAAATATAATCCTTTTTATGGAATATCATGAATAATTTTAAATTGAATTATTCATTTTGAAGTCCATAGACACGAAGATGTAAAATATCGACCGTTCAAGCTTCAACACTACGTATAAACTTTTTTGAATGAGTTATTTTCAGCATTTAAAACATATTTGTATATCAATGACAACCACCATTTTATTTCTAAAAATCACATCGAATTTTGAATAGAGGTAAGCAACGATGAGATTTAATTTGCAAATTGCAAAAATTCAAAAAACTAAATTGTGAAATCTTCATATCAAAATGTACAACAATACACATAAAAAAAAAATATCGAAATGAAAAATGTCTACGTATCTATCGTTTCGGGAAAAAAAAAATGTCTACGTAATAAATAAATCGAACTGCAAGACATTGCACATGCGGTTTGGTTTTTCGATTTTTTTCTATAAATTTGAGTTCGCTTTGTGCATATATGCAACCGAACTAAAAAAAAAATATGAAAACTAAACCTGTGAAAAAATGTAAGTGAATCACACCGCAATACATATAAAAATGGAAGCCGGACGAAAAAAAAAGAAGTAATGCTATTTAGCCTACTTGGATGACAACTTGGGTTACAACACAAGTGTAATTGTATTATCAAAAAATTAAAAAATAATGCATTTATACTTGAGTTGTTATCCAACTTGTCATCTAAGTAGGCTATGTAGCATTACTCAAAAAAAAAAAACTTGTACACTAAAAAATAGCAACAAACAACACCTAATTGCACGATTCGGCTCGATTTTTTGAATTTTGTTTTAGAATGAGCTATTTTAGCCTTTCTAGGTATATAATCTACATCAATTAAAATAATGGCCAACATTTTATTCAAAGTAAAGTAAGTAAAGCATTTAATGTGGAGAATTGAATATCTGTGAACAATGACAAGTTATAAATAGTGGAGAAAACGTTAGATCATGCGAAGGTTACCTCTGCTTCTTCTCCACACCTGCGAAAATGGCGGATTAATATTGTTAGTCTTTCTCTGCTCCATTTATGTAATAAAATCATCGCTCGCCATTTTTATCCAGTTATTCGGAGATCTAATTTACCAAAGCTCCAATTCTATATTCAACCGTCTGTATATATCCACGTGCGCCGTTGTATTTCGCTGATCGGCTCTCTCTCTCTCTCTCTCTCTCTCTCTCTCTCTCTCTCTCTCTCTCTCTCTCGTTATCTTGAGATTTGGCGGTAAGATAGCTGAATTAATTGAGATTACGATTTTGTTGTTCTTTTCTGATTACACCGTCAATTTTCTTCTTTAATTTGAATAAGGAAATGCATTTTTCGCTTCGTTTGTTGGTAAAGTTGATTCACGGTTTGTCTGTGCTGATGAAATTTTGAGCTGTGTGTGTTTCGAATCGCTTTTTTTCTTTTGATTGGAATGAGGGAACTGCATTTTTGTTTCGTTTTGTTGGTAAGATTGATTCACGGGTTTTCTGTCCTGATGAACATGTAATTGAGCCCAGGTGTGAGATTTGGATTTTTAAATTTGTTTTTTGTCTGCCTGTTGAACGTGATTCCTTATACGTTTCTGGTGTTCAGCCCCATTACTAATCTTCTCAGATACAAGTGAAATTTATGGGTTCCGATTTTCGCCAGGTTCAGAGTTTGAAGGGAAATGAGATGAATGTTGCCGGATCATAATGAGAGCCATGGTCAAGAAGCGCTTCTGTACCTGAGGGAGAACTGGACCCGATGGATTCAGCGAAGAGTTGGTTCCAAAAATTCCAACCGCGAGATCGGCTTAGGTCATCCACGAGGAGGAAGGACTCAATGGGCAGCGGACGTGAAGAACCTGAGGAAGAGCTATCGGCCGAGGAAGCTTCGAACCTCACGAAGCAGAGGGTTGCTGCCGCAAAGCAGTACATCGAGAATCATTACAAGGAGCAGATGAGGAATCTTCAGGAAAGGAGAGAGAGGTATGGTGCCAGTGCGCCATATTAACTCGTCCGTTGTTGTTTTGTATCTTAATTCCGTTGAGAGCGAATGCTGTGGTTTTGTTGGGTTGTTATTCTTATTTGTTGGTTTTTGTGTTGTTTGACATTTTGATTCCTACGTTTTGTTCAAATTTAGAACATAGTGATTTGGTTTTTTGTTGACCTAGAGGACTTACATGAGGAAGACACTGGGGTTTAGATGAAAAACTGGAAACCTGGTTGTCTTTTAGAACTACGCGTAGCTTCTGGATGTTGGTTTCTCTTTTACAAGTTACATCTCTATTTGGGGATATATCTTAGGTAAACATAGACCTTGACCGGACGTATTTTACCACTTGTAAGGGCATATTTGTGATCTTGTAAGAAGAAATAAGTTTGTGCAGTTGGATTAAACCTCAGGGGACTTTTGTGCTTATCTCTAATCCCATTCATTTGGTATGCTTCATCTACTCATTTACATGCCCTTATGCATGGAGTTTGATAGCAATTTGGATGGATGATATGAGATGGTTCCACTGTTGACATCGTGTATTTTGAATTTTTATTATGTGGCCAGGCCATCCCTATTCTTAAGCTGGATTACCCAGCCCAGGGGTCGGTCTTAGGGTTGCCATCTCAATTTTTTATCCTGAGTGCATCACATGCGAACATTAAATCGTAGATTTTGATTGTTTGGTGCATAAGAAAGATGCTTTTGTATTAATGACTATCACCATCACTAATGTGTGTTGACAGGCGAAGTTTGCTTGAGAGGAAGCTAGCCGATGCTGATGTGTCTGAGGAAGACCAAAATAACCTGTTAAAGTTTTTAGAGAAGAAGGAAACTGAATATATGCGCCTTCAGAGGCACAAAATGGGAGCTGATGATTTCGAGTTACTGACAATGATTGGGAAGGGTGCTTTTGGAGAGGTAAGTGTTGCTTTCGTTGCTTTTATATGATAAATTAGTAGCCGAGTTTTATATGCCTTCAACCTGGGCCATCAAAGAGAGAAGTAATAGTTATCTCCTCCGATGATTGGTTATTTGCTGGACAGGTTAGAGTTTGTAGAGAAAGGACAACAGGTTCCGTGTATGCAATGAAAAAGCTTAAGAAATCAGAAATGCTTCGTCGAGGCCAGGTACTTCAACTATTTCTCTTTGAATGATTCTCATATGATTGAGCTTTACCATGTAAATGTTGTAATTGGATCTCTCTCTTTCCCCCCTATCTTTTTTAAAGGTTGAACATGTGAAGGCTGAGAGGAATCTCCTTGCGGAGGTTGATAGTAATTGCATTGTCAAATTATATTGCTCCTTTCAAGATGATGAGTATTTGTATCTTGTCATGGAATATCTTCCGGGTGGGGATGTAATGACTTTATTAATGAGGAAAGACACATTGACAGAATATGAGGCCCGATTCTACATAGCCGAGACAGTTCTGGCTATTGAATCTATCCATAAGCATAACTACATACATAGGTCTGTGTATTGATGGTTAAATGCAAAATTTCACTTAAACTTGTTGAATTATGCGTTTCAACTAAGCATTGTGTTATTTCTATCTTTCTGTCTAAATTTTTCTACATGTGATTTGGTACAGAGACATTAAACCTGACAACTTGCTGCTTGATAGACATGGTCATTTACGATTATCGGATTTTGGCCTGTGCAAGCCTCTAGACTGTAGTACAATACAAGAAGACTTTTCAGTCGGAGATAACCATAGTGAATCTTCAAGAAGTGAGGATGGCTCGGTTCCCAAACGTACACAGCAAGAGCAACTACAGCACTGGCAGAAAAATAGGAGAACACTCGTAAGTTTTCTGAATGCTCATGTGATTTACGCTTTTAGTATAATACTGTAATATGAAGTCAGAAGTCATTGGCTGTAACACATCTTGGTTGGATAGCTTTGCTCTCTGAATCGTTGTTTATGTTCAAATGTAGTAGTGATGAATCCTAACCACTCTGAGAAAGTCACCTTTCTCTTTTGTATTTATCTCCTTATTTTTTTCTGGATTTCTTATCTCCCATTTTTTGGTGCAGGCTTATTCAACTGTTGGTACACCTGATTATATTGCTCCAGAAGTTCTTCTGAAGAAGGGTTACGGAATGGAATGTGATTGGTTGGTTCATAAACCCATAGAGCTTTTGAGTTGCATTTAACTTGGAAAAAAAAAAATGTTGGTTTTGGATTAAGGTGGTGGTAAGTTGGTAATTTTCAGCAATTCTGGAAAATGAGGTTTTTGTTGTGCAGGTGGTCCCTTGGTGCTATCATGTTTGAGATGCTTGTTGGATATCCACCCTTCTATTCTGATGATCCTATGTCAACATGTAGGAAGGTGAGATACGGATTCTTTTGGTACTTCATAAAAGACTGATTATAATTCTCTACATTTCTATAGAGTTCGGTAATTGCACAGTGCATTCTTGCTCTTTTGCGTGAGTGTCAGTGCAAGATAGCTCAAGGAACTATTTTCCCCTCCTCTTCCTTCATGTTCTGCTTTAAATTATTTTAGGTTGGATGAGCAGTTGGACATGATTAAAACTCTGTGTTTTTGTTTGATTCTTATTCATTTGCCCTCTTTTTTCCCCCCCCATTTTCCTTCTATTATTGAGACAGATATAATGATATATCCTTTTATCTTCTAGCTTTTTTGGTTTATTCACCATGTCTAATTAATCGACGTGGTTATTATCTTTTACTACTTGTACCTCCCTACCCTACACAGTTGGATGCACTATAATTATATGTATTAATGAAAAGTTAACAATTTTGAAACTAATACTGTGTTTCTTGTTCTTGTGTGTAGATTGTGAACTGGAGAACACACTTGAAGTTTCCCGAGGAGGCTAAACTTTCTTTGGAAGCAAAAGATCTGATTAGCAAACTACTCTGTAGTGTCCATCAGAGGCTTGGTTCGAAAGGGGCAAATGAAATAAAGGTGTGTTGTTCTTTGTGTTCTAATGCTTATTTTTATTTCATAACTTACTCGAGTTATCAGAAGACAAGTAAAACTATCTGTTTGTTTAGGCCCATCCCTGGTTTGATGGGATTGACTGGGAAAACATATACCATATAGAAGCTGCATTTATTCCGGAGGTTAACGATGAGTTGGACACCCAAAATTTCGAGAAATTCGAAGAGGTAATTGATGCCTTTGAGATCTTGTTAGATGATGAGTTGTGTGAGAGTTCTAGCTAATTTAATGACATTTGTTTCATGTTGCAGTCTGAAAACCACAATCAAACTTCATCGAGATCGGGTCCATGGAGAAAGGTACACTCTTGGTGGTTAAACTTTGTAATTTCATATTTTCCACATTTTTCTCTCTGTTTCACTCTCAAGCTTTTTTCCTTAATTTCCAGATGCTTTCATCCAAAGACATTAACTTTGTCGGCTACACATACAAGAACTTTGAAATTGTGAATGACTACCAAGTTCCTGGAATGGGTCTCTCTCTCTCTCTCTTTCTGTCTGTCTCTCTCTCTCATATTTAAAGCCAGCCATCCTATGCCTGGTTCTACAACTCTCGTTATGACTATGTTTTGTTTTATGATTGTTTTTTCTTTACAGCTGAGCTAAAGAAGAAAAACACCAAGTCAAAGAGGCCGACAATCAAAGCACTTTTTGGTAATGTGTATATCTACTGTTAAATTTTTTTCAAGCATCCACAATACGCGAAATGTGCAATTAATAGTTTTCTAGATGATATGAAATGGAAAGATATAGCGGAAGTAACTTAAGGTTCATGGCTTACCACTTGATGTAAACGAGCTCTCGATTATTTGGTCTCTTTATACGATCATCTAATAAAAGGTTCTCTAAAAGATATTACTTACCCTGTAAACAAGACTTGCTATTAGCACACTTTACGTACCTGGAGCGGTCTGATAATTATGTCCTTTTGAGTTTTAAGCTCCTTTATGATCTTCAAGTTGCCTATCATCTTATCTTCTGTGTTTATTTTTTTTTTAACAGAGGACGAGTCAGAAACATCTGAGACGGCGGATCAATAAATACCAAAATTTGTTACTGAAATTTGCTTTCTTTTTTCTTCCTCTTCTAATTGCTAACATTTACTGAGAGATGCTGATTAGCATATAA
This sequence comes from Striga hermonthica, assembly GCA_902706635.1. Taxonomy (NCBI): domain Eukaryota; kingdom Viridiplantae; phylum Streptophyta; class Magnoliopsida; order Lamiales; family Orobanchaceae; genus Striga; species Striga hermonthica. Next base: position 18,564,739 of record CACSLK010024540.1, on the reverse strand, counting down.
ATATGTTGGTTATAATATTTTTTTGTTCTTTTTTTTTTCCTGTTTAAAACCTCACAATATTATGTGGATGATGCACATAGATAAAGTTCCATTTTTTTTTGTTGAGACTTGAGAGACTGTACATGAGAATCAAATGGGCTTGTTGCCTAAATAGGGTGACCATCTATATGTTATTGTGTGTGTGTGTGTGTATGTGTTTGTTCTATTTTTATTTTTATTTATTTATTTATTTATTTATTTTGTTCATTGAGTGGGCTAGACCTAAATGAGCTTGTTGACTAAATGCAATAATCTTAGTTTGGCTCATATTTCGATTGGGTATTTAAGTGGAGTGAAACGCTTTTTATGACAAGAGTTTTAAATTTACAACTCTTCGAAATCCTCTTCTAAAATTTAAGTATTTAGGCTATGTTTGATAAACTAGCTAATAAGCTAGCAGATAGTTGATATGGTAGTTTATAGCTTATAACTAGTTTTCGAACTTATAACTTATATTTATGTTTTATAGTTGATAAGCTAGTTTATAGAGATTACGACTGATGATATTGTTTCAACAGTGGCAAAAGGAGTTGCATTAACGTATTACAACTAGTGATACTGTTTCATTAGTGGTAAAATGAGTTGCATTAGCGTTTATACGTTATACATAATCTTGCTAAAAACCAGAATTCAAAAAACATCTAATCGCAACTAGTTGATGTTGCATAGTTCATGTATTGTACGGTAAAAGCAAATCGACGAGTCTTTCTACACAACAAAAGTTTCAAAAGCAGCATTGTTTTTAGTTTGTTGTATAGAGAACCTTTTGCGTTACGGTGGTAGAGTGCGAGTCTTCTATTGAGGGCTTCTGCCAGTGCTATTTTGTGGGCTCTTCTGACTATCAGGCGGCCTCCGGCTCGAAGTGATGTTGGATCCGACGCTAGTGTGTTGTACCATATCTATGACAAGATCAACAAGAGATTAGGAGCGACGTTGAAAAGTAAAGTACTTCTCGATCCGAGTGTTTGCAATTTGCAGAAAGGATGGAATATCATAGCCTTGGAGGAAAAAGAACGGTGTTTTCTCTAATATGTTGTTCGAATATCTTCCAACTTTGAATTTACTTTTGGTGTAAACTGAAGTAGATAAAGATGAGTTAGTTGATCAGAATTTGGACAGTTTCAATTATTTTCTGGTGGATTCACACGACAATGAACCAGTTTTCACAACTGCAGCTTCAAATATAATAGTAAGTTTGCCTCAAAATAATATCAGAGATGGTAATGAAGCTCACTGGGAAAAAGGTTCATTTAATAAAAAAAAAAAAAAAATTGCTAATAAAGAAGTACATTAAAAATCCTTAATAAAATTAGTCATCCCAATTTCAGTACATTTGATTTATCACAGAAACTTATTGCAAACCTTTTTCCTTGTGATTGTCTACTAATAAAAACATTAATGTGAAGAAAATACATCCACAACAACCACAGAAACTTGCACATCAAGGTGTGAGCTCATTGACTATCCCATGAAGTTTTCGATCCAAGACCTCAGAACATATCTGGCCCATCATGTTGTAAAACGACATGAGATCCGATAGCTGCTCGACCGTCATATTCCCCATCACTTTTCTTGCTAATTTCTCCCTCCCTTCCTTTACTCTCAACTTTTCCAAGTAGGAAGATGCGTTCCTTAGTAGCTCCCATTTGCTTTAGTCTGGTTTCTTGTTGCAGGCTCAGAGCTGTATTCGACTGCGAGTGAACCGATTGAAACAATTCGATCATATAGTATATCAACATTTTCATTTTTTTGGAAATGTAAGTAATAACGATCCAAGTTGGTTTGCGTTAGGACTTCGGAATCAAATTTCACTTGAGCCGGACATTACATATACGGCAATTTTATACTATTGTGGGCCAAAATCAGGCCAAGGTAGTTCATCATTTGCACGTGTGACTCGTATTAATTTTATGTACCACCACATCTCCTCCTACATATGTGATAGGTTAAAAGGAACGTGTGCCTAGCATTATGCATATTTACATTTTTATTTTTGTGGTCCATTAATTAGAGTTGAATTAATAATGATGAATAATTGTGATACCTCAAGAAACTCTGCCCCAGCCTCAAGTTGAGATTGCTTAGAGGAAGTGATTGTGTGGGGATGTTAATAGATATTTCGTGCAAGCAAAAAGCTCTTGACGATAACCTTTCTTTTCTTCTCCATTTCCTCATCAAGCCTAATAGAGTTGGGCACACTAGTAGGAGTTGAGGTGGAGGTATTAAGCCTTTTGTGGTAGGCAATTACTGCGTTGACGAACTCTGCATCTATCGAAAAACAAACGTAAAAACGGTGGTATCGTCCTTAATTAATGTAATGTAGGTAGATAGGTACCTTATATGCAAAAGGGCAGCCTGGATAGTCGAAGTCCTCAGAATTGGGACCTTGCCCCTGCCTCATCTTCTCGAGATGGAACTGCAGGCCCATGTGAACTTGCCCTCCTGCAGACAGTAGGCGTCTGGGTTGTAAAAGGCCTCGACTAGTCCATCTGGTGCAAAGGCCATGGGAACGAACCTGTGTGCCAGCCTCCTGACCCCCTGATGATGATAGCTATTGACCCATATCTCCTCCTCCATCCCAAACCAGTGGTGTAGTGGGGTGTGGGGGACGAGGCGTACCGGGTGTCGGTGGGCGTCGTAGTTTTGGTAGTCGATGTGGGCCACCCTCTCATTCGGGGCCACTCTTATCGACAACTCCCTTTCCACGTCTTGGTAAAGGGTACCCCACAGGCCACATTCAGGAGCTGGGAGCCGCGACAGATGCCCAGATACGGGATGTTACGCTCCAGGCACAGGAGGACTCCGTGGTCCAAGGCAGTGTCCGAGGCCTGGATGCGACGAATCTCATCCAAATCCTCCGGGGAGAGGCTGCCATCTGGATTATAGAGGGATGGGTCAATGTCCTCTCCCTCGCACAGGAGGACTCCGTGGACGGGGCCGAAGCTGTCCACCAGGGCGTGGACGCCGCTTACGCGCAGGACTATCACCGGGACAGGGCCGTACCTCACGATCAGATCCAGTTGGTATTCGCCTAATCGTTAACCAAAAACCCACCAAACAGTTGCGACTTAAAATCCAAAATCCAATCTAAAACACTAAAATCCCACCAAATCCCAGAAACCCTAAAAAAACCCGCCTCCCCACACCTGCGACTTAAAATCCAAAATCCAAATCCCGATCCCGAAACGGCGATAATGTTTCTTCGTGTTGCATCCTCTGGACGACCATCTCCGTTACCAGTTCATCTTACACTCGCATCTTCGAGACCTCCTTCTAGGGGTCTTTCATCTCCGTTACCAGTTCATGTTACACTGGCATCTTAGGGACCTCCTTATAGAGGTTCGTTACCTTCATTACAAGCTCAACCCCATTCTCCTCCTCCACTTGGATCATCTTCTGTATGATGTTCTCGCGGTAGACATTTTCTTGATTTTGATAACCTTGACCTTCTAAGACCAGATGTTTCTATTGAATTTGATAGCCTTGAACTTCTGGGACCAGATGAAGTCGTGGAACAGATTATTGGTTCTTACGGGCATATGAGAAAATAGAAAGACATAAAAAAGACATAAAAAAAATCTCCAATGGGCTTTCTATTTGTAGAAATGTGGAAGAATTTTAATATAAAACGTCTCCAATCCTCAATGTCTAGATGCTAATCATAATTACATGGCTGAAAAGAAAAGGAAAAAAAATCTAGCACTCTTTCTACATTTAAAACTCTTTTTGGACGTGATGAGTCAGATTATTTCTCCCACTAACTTCTTTTTTTAATTAAAAACAACAAATTTGTTGAGAAAAAAATTGTTAGTTTTTCTTTTTTTAATATAAAAATATATAGATGGCGTGAAGATAGATATAACCACTGGAGAAATTTTTGTGGCATTGAACTCCTACTTATTCCACATGGATGGAAGACCTCTATTTAATTGCCACATGCCCTCCAATTCACATTTATGGTTGGAGATGCTCTTATTTTTACTCATTCCATTCGACTTTTAAAATCCAGAAGTCCACCACCACTAGGCAGTAAGGTTAAACGCAATTACTCCGATTTCTTGTGTATATATCAATGATCTTCCTATTGTTCTCGCTCTGCTATGATATATTCGATGCAACTTTTTCCCCCACATTGTTCTTTTTTCATTACTCTATTCAGCTTTCGTTGAACGAGATTGAAATTGGAATTTTTTTTCCTTAAATGTGTTGGGATATTCGAGGGGCGATTAGGGGATTGAGGTAGTTGATCTCGCAATCGATGAGTCGTTGGCGGGACAAGTGGAGGGGATTGCTCGTCGGTCATTTGATTTTTCTTCCAATGGGAAAATCGGTTTTTTTTAGGGTTTACTGGAGATTGAGCTCAAGAACATGGTCTTCGGCGAGGACATGATTTTTCGAAAGCTTGTAAATTAAATAAACTATTATGATATATTTGTGTGCTTCAATGCTTGTATTTACACTAGTGTGGTTTCGGCTGTGCACAGCACAACCGAGTCAAGTTTAGCCTTTTTTATGAAAAATGTAAAAAAAATTACAATCAGTGTGTCAAAATATATTATTATAAATAATAAGTAAGATGGCCGTAGAAATCTAAATATATTAGCACCTACAAAATGTAATCTAACAACAATGAGTAAACAACCAGAAATTCTATGGCACCACATGTGGCACCATATTATGGTGCCACAACATGATGTGGCACATTATGATTGGTGCCACACATGATGTGTGATATTTGTGGCACCAATCATAATGTGCCACATCATGTTTTGGCACCATATATTGTGCCACATGTGGTGCCATAGAATTTCTGGTAAAACAACTATAAAGTTGCATAATGATGCATAAAATAGTAGCAAATTTAATGACATTTTAAATACAATTTAGAATTATAGATGCCTGTGAAGTAAGTGGTCATCAAATCACTCAATATGAATAATGTTATGGATATGAAATAAGTAGTCATCAAATATGCTCACTCAATATGGCTTCTCTTAACCGTCAATGCAACATGATACTACAATGCTCACACAAACACTGAGATCAAGCTTGTGTGACTTCACTTAACAGTCTAAGCAAAACAATACTGTTGTGTACAAATTATTCTTTTTACCGAGTACCGAATCGAAAGATTCGTTCCCCGAGTCGATCTCACGAGGAAGGCTGTTCGGAATTTAGCTTTGATATTGATAACACATAAAAGCAAATAAAATCCTAAACATACTAATCAGATAAGGGGGTGAATAATTATCAACTAAGAAATGAATAACAATGCAAAATATAAATCTACCTAAGAATATGAATGGAACGAAGATGGAGAAGCTAGGGAATCGGGGATAATGAATTCGAGTTCTAGAAAAGTCGGGCAATCAATTGTTCGGTTCGAGATTGACACTCTCGCCTAAACGTCTAGCGGTTCGCTCCCAACAACTCTTCGTAACAAGGGATTGAACATAGACGAACAAGCTCAAGCATACAAAACAAGTCAATGATCCCAGTCCCAATAACTATTCGTAACAAGGGACGAGTCATCGACAAGCTCGTATTTCAATCTAAAACACATAGATTATTCAATTACGAGATCGTCTACTTTATGCGAGCCTAAGTCTACGACTTCTCCCCTTTCGGTTCAAAAAGTCGCTAATTTAACTAGAAGGTGTTTAATCAACTAATCACATAGAATCAACAAAACCCTGACTCGACTAATCAACATTCAATTGTTACCAATTGCAAGATCGAAGTGTCACTCTTCGATTATATCAATCAAGCAAGCAAGATTATATCAATCCCTAATCAAAACAACTCACATAAGAACGAACAATTTCAAGCCTGAGAGATGCACGTTAAACAAGAATAATCATTCCCCTATCCCCAGCGATACGAATTAGCTACGCATATTGAATTCAACAAAATAAATCAATTCTCCAAATTTAATCATTATTCATGAATTAAAGAAGAGAGAAAAGCTTACAATCAATCCAAGGTCCAATCCAAAGCACAGCAAACCCAAAAACAAGAAACAAACCTTGGTGTGTCACTCTCCAACATCAATCCATATGAAGATTCAAGTGTTTTTGGGTGAAAAACTGATAAAGGTGAGTTTTGAGGTGTTTTTTCGGTGCTGGGAACGAGTCCCAATGAAAGGCATTCAAATAGTCGAGAAAAAAACGAGATTTATAAAATCTGGTCGCGCAGGGGTTAGCGCCGCTAACCCCTTAGCGCCGCTAAGGTCTGGGCTGCGCCACTTCGCGTTTTGGGCTCGTTTGAACTCGTTCGAACTCGGAATTGAGTGCTGTTTTTTCCTACGCGTAGCCAACGAACCCCTCTATTCAAATATACTCTTGAAACCAACTTTTACTGAAGAGAAAATTCGCCCGAAGCTCCCGACCTACACACCAAAAACGAAAAGAGAATAGAAAAAGACATGAAAACAAACGGAAAACACCGCAACACTCAAAAGAACGCAAAACACATAATAAATGACAAAAAGATCCTAAAATCACCTAAACGACTCAATACGGGGGAAAAAGAACAACAAAAAGACAACGAAAAACACAACAAAAATGGGACAAACAAATACTACGACAATCTCTCACAACATTGGACTCAAAACACACAAAATTAAAATTGGTATTGAGGTTATTTTGTTTAAAAACTAAGACATACACATACTTTATATTTCATTTATATTTTTTGATTGAATAAAATGTCGTCACCCATTCATCCTTCTCCTCTCATTGAACTTGATTGATAGAGTCCTGGCGGAGCTCAATTTGTCATATGCGTTCTGAAATTCCATTATTTTTTCAACCTATAGAAATTTGAGATCAACTCATGAAGTTGTTATGAGGAATCATCGGGGACATCAAAGAGGAGAAAAAAAATCACAATAATTACCTATTTGTGCACAGGTCATGAAGTGCCTTACTACTCCCGCAACATGTGTAACCATTGGCAGCTGCTACATCATCCTTACATCTGAACAAGTGAACAATGTTAGAAAAAGAGTTAGTAAAGATGCTCTTGCCCTTTTGCCCACTTGTCCACATGATGACCGCCCAATTCCACATGCAATTGTGAATAATATACATATATATATATATATATATATATATATATATATATATATATTATATTGGATAGTTGGGGCGGCTAGCCACACAACTTGTACAGAAAAATTTGTTTATATGTATTAAAAATTGCAATTTGAATTGCAATTGGCCAATTTGAGGCATCAGCTTTCACTATAAATAGAGGGCCTCAGTAGAAGGAAAGGACGCACCAAGAAGAGGAAAAGAGAAAAGAAAGAGAAAGAGAAAGGAAAGAAAAGATAGATTTATGTCCAAATATCGGATATAAAAAATATCAAAAGAGAGAAACAAGTGATATTTTTATTTGTTTTAAGATATTCATTTTATTTTTAAGTGCTCAATTTTCGACTCTGTTCCCGTTCGCCGGAGCTCGTAAATCTGGTGTGCTACAGATTTAGAG
>CACSLK010024540.1:18522742-18534174 GCA_902706635.1 Striga hermonthica | reverse complement strand
CTATTTTGGGTGTTTGGCTCGAACATGATGTGATCAGGGTTTTTTTATCCCCGTCAAGTTATAGTCTAACTTTCGACCTACGACGTCCTTTCTTATACACAAAAAAAGAAGAATTGTATGATTAAAGTCTAAAGAGCCAAGGTAAAAAATGACCCCACTCACAAACGTGCGTACAATAATGTTGTTAATAACTTAATACAGTTCATTTTTATATCTATCCTATATATGTGTGTGGGTATTTTTTTATTTTTATTCTTTTTAAATAAAATTTGCATTCAAACAAATGAAGAGTACATCCATGAATAAAGATGAAAAGCAAAAGGAAAACAGTCATTCCAAAAGCAAGAACAATGTTACACTACCACCCAATTCGCAATTCGGGACTCAGAGGGAGCTTGTCAGGTTGCTTTCACTATTTATATCCAGGGCTCGTTTTCTCCTTTATTTGCGGAAGCTTTGGCTACTGTTACGACCTTCGTTTTGCATGGGATTCATTTCTCAAAATTCAAACGATTCTAACACTCTCTAAGTGTTATTGAAGGAATCGTTCAAATGGAAGAATTTGACCCTCTTTTTGAGATTTTCTCGGACATCAGGAAGCTACTATATCTTTTGGATTGCAGTAAATGTGAACACACTACTCGAATGAAGAACCAAATGGCCCATAAAATTGCGAATTGGGCGGTAACGTCACATTGTTCTTGCTTTTGGAAGGACTGTCTTCCTTTTGTTTTTTAATCTTTCTTTATGGATGTATTGAACTCTTTATTTGCTTGAATGTAAATTTTATTTCAAAAATAAATAAATAAATAAATAAAACTTAGACTACTTGAGAGGTTATCAACATAGAATAAGCTCTAACTTGATTAATAAAAATATCAACCATAACAACAAAGTTTTGAACAAGTACTCGAAATTTCGAATCATAAATTGCCAGAGGCTAGTCCAACAACAAAATAGGTAAAATTAGAGTATTCTCCTGTTTATACGGTGCTGACGAACAAGAAAATTCAGGCAGAAACAAATCTGGATGATAATAAACTTGATACAACTTTCGAAAAATACTACTTTCGACAAAATTGTACTATCTCAGGCTGCAGTCTGTTTCTTAAGCTTCGCAAGCTCCTGACGGACAACCCCAGCCTTCTGCAGAATCTCAAAAAATAACTAATCATTAGACCTCCACAGGAAACTCTGTGGTAAGTTGTGCCGGCTAAACAAAACTTTAAGATGGTTCCAACAATATTGTCAAAATAAAGGCATAGGAGGATTATAGTTCAGCAAATATAAACATTTGATATTAGCAATCTCATTTACTGATAATCTAGAGCAAAACTGTACTGAAATATGACCTTGATTTTTGCAAGCATCAGCTTGAATCGGTCGAAGTCATTGAGGGTGGCCCTTCTCTTTTGAACAACGAGTTTCCTACCCCAAGAGCTCTTTTCCCATTTTCCCTTGACATCTGCAAAAAACATCATAAAGAAATTAAGCAATCTTCACTATAGACGAATTCAAAAGGTTTAGTCTATTTCCAAAGTGAAATACATACCAGCAGCTTCCATAGCAGCTATCAGAGTCTTCTTCTTCGGGACCCTTTTGATATCAATCTTGATATCCGTAAGAGAAAGCCTCTTGAAGTTCATCTGGCTTCTTACCATATCGGGGGCATCTACAAGAGCCTAAAGCAAGGCAAACAAACTATTGAACAAAAACTATCATAACAAATCAAACGAACCACTATAAACATCACAGAAGTTCAAACACACGGTATATCTACAACTGCATGAGCAAGGGCCTCCAAGTATATATAGCAGAAGCACCAAATGTCTTAATCACGTCAACATTGAAAACGAGGCAATGATATATTGCAAATGCGAACTCACAATCAATGAACGATCTGCATAGGTAATAATTTACACTCCGAATTCTACTCATTTGCAGCATTCAATACCAACACAGGCAAATGTATCTCACATAATCAGACTACTGTAAAGATCCACCGGGAGAACAACCAGTAAACAAATTATAGCTTTAATCAAGAGCATGAAACATAAACTTAGTCCAAATTAAGTACAAATCTAAACCGAGGGAGCTAAAGAAGACAATCAATCAGCATAGCTACGACAACACATATAGGAAACAAATTTCTATCTCTAATCCTGAGCATGAAACATAAGCAAATTCCAAAATTAAGCACAAATCTCGACCAAAGGAGCCAAAAGAAGACAATCAAATCAGCAAAAATACGAAAATCAGCTAATCACACGGTAATCTACAGAAAAAAACGAATATAAAAAAATCGGAGAACGACATACCCGATTCTGGTCGATGACATCAACGATGACGACGAGCTTTCCATAGTCCTTGCCGTAGTTGACGAGGGCTACCCTTCCGATCTCCACGTACCTCTTGAACGGCTACAGACACAAGCAGTTTAAGACACATCAAAAATCGCCATTTTTACGTAGACAGTTACAGCATTGAGGAGACATATGGAGACAGAGAAGAGAGTATATTTACGAGCGCTCACCATGTTCGACGGCGATCTGCAAAATGCGTCTATCTACTCGTGAGGAGAGGCTATGAGATGAGCGTCTGTGATGCAAATGAAGGTTTTGTTAGTTGGGAATTAGGATTAGGGTTTTTCTCGGCTGTATTGGGCCTGATAGATGGGCTTTACAGATGGCCGAGTAATATGTGTCAATATATAAGTACAAACCTCATGGAAGGACGGCCCACCGTTACCTCCTTACCAAACTATATCACACACATTAATAAGTAGTAGGCCTGCTAATTTTTTAAACTGTGTATCATGTAAGCTACTTTACATGTTTACTACAGTTGTCCAAAAAAATTTCAACCTTCGAAATAAACCATATATAAACCATTTATAAACTTAACATATATAAAAATAATCCCCCCTATATATTAATTCAGCTGAGCTTACGTGGCTTCTTCTGGTGCTTCGGAATCCTATGTGGCAAAATTACATGCTTCGTTATTAGACCTGGGTAAATTTTAATTTAATTCAAAATCAAAAATAATTAGGTTCGGATTACCATAAATATGTTGATTATTTATGGTCATGTTAGTATGTTACATGTATTAATTATATTTCAATATCATTCCTTATTATACTATTGAATTGTATATATATTTTAAAGGTTAATAACTTTTGTATTTTTTATCAGTTTTATATATATAATATATCAAATTAATCGTCTTTTGATGAGCTTCGATTTAACATCCATATTGTATGTATAAAAAAAATAATTTATATTTATCTTTATAACAATAATAAAATTATTTTTAATATTAATTAGAAAAATAAAATTATTTATCACCTAATATATTTATATTTCAAGTAGTTATATGATATAAATTATAAAAACTAATATAATATAACACATGTAAGTCATAAGTAACACATATCATTCTAAAATATAGAGTAATATATTTTTTTTGTAAAAAAGTAAACTAGATTTTTATAGTTTTCTCATTAATTTTAAAATTTAAGAATAATTTTTTAACAAGTACCCGTGTAATACACGGGTGTTGTACTAGTAATAATTTAAAAGTTAGTGTCTTTGTAATTAAAATAAAAACTTCACAAATGTGAAAATAAAACCTAATTGAAAGTAAATAGTGTAAGTTTCACTATAATCTAATGCTTTTATTTGATCCTTGTACTACGAAGCGTAAATGGCATTACGTATTGTTTAAGCTATTTGAGTACAAAAAATGATTTTTACGTACCATTAAAAATATTTTTATATAATAAAATTGGGTGTTTAGTGATACGAGAGAGAGAGACGAAACATAATTTGAGGGAAAGATCATCTCAATCGGATAATACCACTCTCTATTAAGCAAGAATATATATACAAAAATAGGGCTATAGATACCTAAACACTGGCGGATTTACATAGGGGCCCGTAGGGGCACGGGCCCCTGTAATTTTTTTTGTAATATGTATGTATATATATATATATATTATATATATAAATGTATTAATTAACATAAAAATACATATTAATTATTAATAAAAGTTATTTCAATATAAAAAAAACAAAAAACATATGTTTAGAATTATTCCTTCAATGTTTTGTTATTTTTTAACTTGTAGAATTTACGTGTATACTATATTCAACTTGTTTTTTATTTCATTTTTCTTCCTAAAATACATATAAAAACAAATATTGTACATAAATGTATATACCACATAGGGATTGGATCAAATGTGTCATTATTCTTAAAATGAGAATGTAAGACCCAACTTTATCTATTAAATAAAAAACAAGGTGTATATCAAGATTTATCTTTTTATTTTTTAATTGGTTAAATAATGATTTGACCGTTGACCTACGACGTTGACTGTTTACCGCAGTTTGTGCCCCCGTTGTCCTTGAAGTCTGCGTCCGCCCCTGTACCTAAAGATAATATAAGGCTAATACAATAAATATATAAATATACACAATAACCCATCAAGTTGGAGCATGTGAATTCTAAATGCTCAACTTGCCAAAAAAGAGATCAAATTCACACTTTCCTAAACGCCTTGGTGAAGAGGTCAGCGAGTTGTTTCCCAGATAGAACATGATGAGTAGAAATGAAACCATGAATAAAGCTTCTCGAACAAAGTGGCGATCCACCTCAATGCAATTAATGCGCTCGTGAAAAACTAGATTCGCCGCAATATGCAACGCAGACTGGCTGTCACGGTGTAACTGCATAGGCTGAGAGTGAGTGACACCAAGAGTATATAATAGTTCTCGTAACCACTTCAACTCGCATAATGTAGTAGTCATCGCCCGATATTCAGCCTCAACAGAAGAGCGCGCGACAATAGGTTCTTTATAGGTTCGCCAAAAAACAAGAGACAAACTTAGCTGAATAAACCGACCAGGAAGAGAGCGTCGAGTGAGAGGGAAAGACGCCCAATCCGATCACACTATGCATAAAGTTGAAGATCGCAGTCAGTACGAAGATGAATCCCCTGACCATGAGAGCATTTCAAATATCGAACCACACGCAGAAGAGAGTCTTAGTGAGCCAGACGCGGTTGATGCATAAATTAAGAGAGCATATACACCGAATAAGATAGCTCAGGTCGAGTCACTGCCAGATAGATAAGACGTCCAACTAAACAACGATATCGCTCGGGATCAGACAATAGATCACCCTCAGCAAGAGGGAGCTGATGATTCTGCGTTAGTGGAAAATCAGTTGGCTTGCTTCATAGTAGTCCGACCTCAGATATGATGTCAAGAGCATACTTTTGCTGACAGATCCTTCATGTGAAAACGACTCAAGTAACTCTTGAAGGCCACAATAAATGTGGTATTATTCCATGACTCATATTTTCCGGCGATTTTATTTTTATCCATGATTCGAGCTTTACGCATCATTTTCGTCCGAGCTTGCGATAGAAGAGTAAGTACCTGGACTAGGATTTAATTACTTCGAGTTTGTTTGCCTTCTTTCTAAGTTGGTGTGGTCGGAGTTTTGTGTCTATGCTCGATTTTAGGAATTTGTGACCGCGCGTCGTTACACGACAAGTTTGAATTTATAAATTTTCCTCGTCTAACCCCTACTAACTAGTAGTAGTGACGAGCAAGGGTTGATCCTACAGGGAGTGTGGTATAAACCGTAATTTTATTATATTAATTAGAATATTAAAATAAAAATAGGGGGATTTGATTTAATACTAAACTACTAGCAGGACAGAAAAATAAACTAGAACAAAAAATAAATGATTATAGTGCAAAGATGACGAAATCGGGAATAACAAATAATCTAATGAATATGAGAATGAAATCGGTTCCAGGTCGGTCTACACTCTCGATTAACTAGTCCAATTGATGCACTTATCAAGTCTCACTCGTCTTCTAAAACTACCAGTCCTAGATAGCAATAAGCTCTGCTACCAAAATTTTTCTTTAATTTTACTTAATCGAAACATGCTCTTCAATTAATTCTAACTAGCGAATAACTCGGAATAAACTCTCCTAATTTAATTTGCTCGTTGCATTAAAATCTAGGAAAATAGACCGATTTAAGCCACAACACACATAAGCTCGATTCATGTAACTTATGTTGTGTTATCCCTAACAATGCACGACTGTTAGTTGCAACCAACGAATTAAGAACGACGCCAATTACGGATTAAAGCCTCAAATCTAGCAATTAACATATAATTCCTAACTTAGGTGATCAAGCTAAATCAAAAATCACACATTATGACATGAAACTAGAATAACACAAACAATTTCATACGACGAGTAAAACGAAATAAATTGCATTAATCGAATATAGTCACCGAGGGTTCAACTGTCCCCAAACCGAAATAAGTGAATAGCTACACATAGCTAAATAATCAAAGCAAAAATAATAATTCATGTTCTTCTTCAACTAAAATACTGCAAATAAAATAAATCATTCAAACTCCTTGTTCAAAGTGATCCACGGCCAGATTTATGTTCAGCAGATGAAAAATTCTTCTATCCCTCCCAGCTCTCCGTTCACGTGAATAATAAGTCCCAGATGACTCCTCAAGAATTAAGTGTCCACTCCAATGGGAATTCCTTCACACGTACAAGTCTCCCCCAAGGAAATTAAGTCCCACTACAAAATGAACTCTTCAATTAATTACCCACATTATGCAAAGGCAAAATTTTATCCCCGCAAACTCTCGGCCAATGTAACAAGTAAAAGAGAAAGAGTCCTCGTCTTCTTTCTTGGTCTTAATAAAATTAATTCCGAGTCATTTTCTACATAACTGCCACGTTACAAATAGACGTAATAACTGCAAAATAGTCACAAAATTGAATATTGGTGTACGTCCGTTCACAAAATAAAATACATGAAAAACTTTGAATAATTCAAGAAAATCAAATACTCAAATATATAAATTAAACCACAAAATAGTACAAGATTTCTCACGTATCAATTTGCTTTAATTTTATTGTTTGAATAAGTGTGTTAGGAATTCAAAATACGGGATTATCTTGTGTAAAGGTCTCGATTTTGTCGTGATGATTTAGGCAAGAAGGCTCGTGTTAGATTACATAGGATCTCACATGTTTTCTCTTTGTTTATTTTCATTTCTTGAGTTATGGAGACTCCGTGCAACCAAAGTTCAGATATTTTCTCTAAAGTTTGCATCTTTCTTCCTTTGCTCTTAATTTCTTAGCTTAATTTTGTGCAAATCACCCCCAAATCAAGCGAGTAACATGCTTAGGACCTTATTTTCGGCTTTCTAAATTGACGACTAGATTGTGAACGAAATTTGAACAACGTTACTTTGAGAAGACGACCCGAGTTAAATCTTTCGATCGTACTCCTTGAAACAACTTTGATGAAAGTCTTATTTCATGATGTATAAAATATTTTGGTACATTATCATAGAACAATTTAGTTTAGGTGTTTTTAGGCATATTTTTCAAGAACATTTTAGAAAATTTTAGGTAATCTTTACATTTTTTGAAAACAAATATACAACATCTTAGATAATTTTAATGTATAACATTTTTGTAGCGTACGATAATTACTATATATTAACCCATACCCTTAATTATAAATATTATATTATATATTTACTAGTGCACCAATTCACCCAAGTTATTTAGTAAGGGTGTAAATTAATATTTAAAAATTTAATAAGAATACATCTATCAAAAAATAAATGATTTTGTTTCTAATAATGAAAAATAAATACAATGGGTTTAATAATATTGGGTGGGATTGGTTAAAAATATTTGACTGGTTTGTTTGTAAAATCAGTCTTAAAGGGTTTTAAATAATGGAAAATAAATACAGTGGCCGATCACTACTAGAAATTAGATGAGATTGATTTTTATTGTAAGTGTGTTTAAAGAAAGGAAGAAATTAGATGAGATTGATTTTTATTGTAAATGTGTTTAAAGAAGGAAGTTTTTTTATGAAATCTATATCTATTTAGTATTTATTAGCATTTCTAACGTATGTGCATTTGGACACATATAAATAAAGTAAGTTATTTATCTGCATATAATTTTAAAATTATAAGTTAGATAATAATATTAAATTTTAAACATAGAGTATTATAAGTTATATGTATGCATATAATATTAAAATTATAAGTTAGATAATGGTGTTATGTTTTAAAATTCGATAATTGGTTAAAATAAATAGTACGTAACTATTTGATTGAATATGAATCATTAACTAATAGCATAAAATGTAATAAATAATGTAATATTTGTGGTGTTGAGAAATTATGACTAATTAATTTACTGAAAAATATTAAATCTACTATAACAATTGCTTATGCAATTTTAAGGGATTTTACTATGACATTGAAATAAATTAATTTATTTAAAAAATAGTCGATTAATCAAATAAAAAATATATTATTATTTTAGAATTAATAACTTGAACAAAAAAATTACAATATAATTTTGTATGTTCATGTAACTTTCATATATCAGTGAGTGTAAAATATAATTATTATTCAATTAATATAAAATGTAGCGGCTTTTGTTTAATTAATAAATCAATTTTTGAAAAGTACCAACGTAGATATAATTTACAGGATAAAAAATTTATGAGGTTATATTTAATGAGTTGTTAGCAATTATACATAAACATAGATTACCTTACACTACTTTATTTATAAAATGCAACTTATATCTAACGGTTAACATCAAAAGAATGGAACCATTTAGCCACTTGTTAAAAATGTAGATTGAAATTGTCTACACTTACCTAAATTTTCGAAGTTTATCTGCCTTTGTCTCAAAACGGGTCATTAGGAGCCAACAATTTTTCATTACCGCTAAAAACGTAAGGCTTTGCATTAATATTTCTGATTTGTTGAATATCTTTAAAACATTCAACTTTTTTTCTTGGTCAAACAATTTTTTAGACTCATTTTTTATTTTTTTCTTTAGAGGAAAAAAAGAGAGTCAACCAACCCTCACTTAAAGGAAAAATAAATAAAATAAAAAAATAAATAAAAGTCACTTATTTTACTGTTCACCCTTTCCCTTCCCTTTTGAACTTGAAGAATCCAAAAAAAAAAAAGGAAAATTAAAAACAAAAATAGGCTAGCAATTTCCTTGAGATTTTTCTTTTTCTTTTTCTTTTTCTTTTTCCCCTTAAATTTGCATGGATCAATTTTAAAGTCCATGAGATGAAACTGGGTTGGTTTTATCTCTCATGTTCTTTGTGAACTAACCTCAAAAAATCCATGCACATATAATCTTTGATCTGCTAAAAAGGACCAATAATAAAGAATCACAAACATGGCAACAAAGATGAAGGGCCTTTTCAAGGGGCTCAGATACATTTCCCAGATTTTTGGTCAGTGCAAATTTTTCATTCTTTTCACATTTCAAAGTGTTGTCAAATTCCGTCCGGATTTGTAACCGTTAGATCAACTATCCACGACGGTTACATGATGATATGACAAATCCCGACGGAATCGTAACGGGACTGTACCATTTCCCATAAACATTATGTCAAATGCTGAGCAGGCCTAATAGTTGGGCACTCACGTTATTTCAACAAATATGCATACTTTCGAGTAATATAAATAAAAGTATGACAATTCATAATATAAGTACGAGTTTTTATTACAAGGTCTAACGAGTTAACCCGTCTATCTTGCGAATTCTAAATTTATGTTATATTAAATCTCCTTGGAGTTTCACATTTTTTTTCCTTTTTTTTTTCTTATATATATATTTTAGAGGAAGAAAAAGAAGAAGAAATGAAGATTGGTCTTCCCACAGATGTGAAGCATGTAGCTCATATTGGTTGGGATGGGCCATCACAAGTTGGCTCCTCTCCAAGCTGGGTAATAATAAATCTTGATTTCTTCTCATGACTGCCATACTTTTATCGGTCGGGGACCCGAACAGTTAACCAGATATTCCGTACTTTTAAGTCGAAATGTTGTATTCTGAAAAACAATATAAGTAAAAGTATGACATCTCATTGCATAATTATATACATTTTTTGTATAAAAAAATGTATGATGGGTCGACTCGGCTAATCGTTAAGCTGCCTCATATAAGAATTTGTCATAAATTAATTTGTTGTTCTTTTTAGTAAGTTTTGTGTGGATTATCACATATGGCTCAAATGATGTGCAGATGAAGGAGTTTAAAGGCTCCCCTGAACACCAATCAGCACCTTTAGATTCCAATGGTAAAACTATAGAGGACACTGAAATCAAATGGGTTTCTGAAGGTTGTTAATTACATTTACACTCTAATTCTGTTCCTTCACACATACACACACACACATGAAAATGTCTTTTTTTGCATGACAAAAAGAAAATTCAGTTAGTTTCTGTTATCTAATTTAACTGTTTTTTTTTTTTTTTTTTGCTTGTTAATAGACTCGAAAAAAGGCAGCAGAGCAAGAGATTCCCCTGAAGTTCCAAGATCCTCTCGGCGTCAACAAATATGTGACAACGACAACTCGAACGAATCGCCAAAGAAAAAGGACTCGTCCACTAAATCGAGGCACTCAAGGCGAAACCATTCCAAGGACTCGTCCGAAGGTGGCGTGGTCGTGTTGGGCCAGGACGAGTCGGGCCGGCCCGGTTCTCCTTTGCGGGCCCACCCGGACCTTGCTAAAAAATCGCGTCGAAAGAAGTCCAAGGAATGTGATGGTGGTGGGTCGACCCGGTCAAGGTCAAAGGACTCGGAGGGCGGGTCCACCCGATCCAGGTCCAAGAATACGGACGGCGGGTCGACCCGATCGAGATCCAAGCACGCCCATTGTGGGGCATCGGCGTACTCGGATCCCGGGCAGGATGGTGGGTCCATTGATGAGGAGAAGGAAAGAAGAGCAATTTCTTGAGGATATTGATGTTCTTTTATTTTTTTTTTCTTTTTCTTTTTTTGGATTTCTTTTTTGTTTTTGTTATTATAAGCTGTGTTTTGGGACTAGTTTTAGCTAGTGAAAATTGAAAAGGTTTCAATTTTTCTTTTTTCTTTTTTTTTTTCTTTTTTTTTTTCAGATTGAAGATCATCCATAGTCACTACCAACCATGTACGATATTCCATTTATTGTATTTTTCTTGTTTAAAAATTTTTGGAAACTCTGTTGTTCACATGGAGTTGAGATACCAAGTAGTAGTATAAATGTGTGAGTAGCATTAATTCAAATGTAATATTTTTTTTTTTTTTTTCGGTACAAATGAAAGAGGCCATAGGCCTAAACGCTCGAAACTAAAACACGACGCGGATGATATACTCTGCGACCATCATGATCAAGTCAAGCTCCTAGGCTTAATTCAAATGTAATTGATATGAGTTTTGGTTTATTGTTGCTTTCTTTCCACTTTTCTTGTCTAGCCTACAAAATATTAGTCAACTAACTTGTTGACCTAAGAATCTGCTTAAGCGTTGGATGGCCGACACGTGGACGACGAGAAA
>CACSLK010024540.1:18491071-18518650 GCA_902706635.1 Striga hermonthica | reverse complement strand
ACGGTATTAATCTAAAAATACGAATATTAAAAGTTGATCAAATCCGTTTATCAACATAACTCTTGCACCATTTTTATTATATTTTTTTATTTTTGGTAAGAAACATAATCGAGGTGCTAGTCGGTATAACCATTGATAAGCTCATATACTCTTTCAACAAATATGCATAGTATGCGTTTTTGTAACATAGTATAACGCATTGACCTGCGTCTAACGATTAGACTGTCTCGTACAAAAAAATTATGTAATTTTTATCCACTAACTTAAAAGATAACTAGCCATGATTGTTTCTCACTATTCATGGCTAAAGGGTGCAAATGCAATTAATGGTATTAAAATATTCAAAGGGGCTCCACCCCTTGATCCAAAAATAGCTAATTTATTAAGATTCTATAGAATTTTTCATTCACTACTTTTAGGTCCCATTAAAAGAACATAAATTTTCAAGAAAAACATACCCCAAAACAGTTAATCTGATTTGAGTACAATACAAACAAACCATTTTAGTTGAAAGAAGCACAAAAGAACCATAATAATGCATCAGAATCTTGATAACTTGCTGCAAATAACTGGAAAAAAAGGCCTTGGTTTTACTTACATATGATATGATTGGCTATTATATTCCTACTCATACCTAAAAGGCAAACAAAATTAAATGATTCTCTCTATCCACACCAAAAATCCACGTGGCCCTCTCTTTTTTTTTCACTATTTATAATGAGATTTTTCCACCTCAGCATGCAAGCAACAATGAGACCAACAAAAGGCAAACGAGAAAAACAGGCATAAATCCACGTGGCCTCGATGGAGATGACGAATCCTCGTACGAAAGGGTATTTCTGGGAATCGACAACTGCCCACACACCTTGAGGTGCCCGAGCCCAACTCCGACCCTGACCGACTCCAAGCCCTCGTCAATGCAAAGGTCCAAATTGCCCCTCAACTTCAGTTTACTCCCAAGCTTGGACACAAACCCTTGTGAAAACGGCACTCGCCCACTCAAATTGTTGTTCTCCAAATTGAGCTCACTCACGGACTCCAAAAACTCAAACTCCTCCGGCACAGGCCCATCAAGCCCATTGTTATCAAGCCCCAAGTAGCAAATATTTCTCAAATGTATCCCCATTGATTTTGGGATATTCCCAACGAGGCCCACTCCAGAAAGCCCAATTCCCATAATACCCCTCAGACCGCCCCAAATTTCCGGAATCTGCCCTCCGAGCAAATTACCACTCAGATACAGTTCCTTCAAACTGAACATCTCTGATAAGAACAATGGCAGACCAAAATTACCAAAGCGATTAAAGCTCAAATCCATGAACTCGAGGCTTTTCAAGCCCTTGAGTGTTTCAGGTATTTTACCAGAAAATCGATTGAAGCTCAGATCGAGCTTCAGCAGCTCCGTCAGATTCCCGACGGATTCCGGCAGGTCTCCTTCGAATCCGTTACCGCTTAGATCGAGAATTTTCAATTTCTTCATGTTTCGAAAAATGTTCGTCGGGATCTCCCCTGTGAGGTTGTTTCTCGAAAGCGTGAGCTGCTCGAGATCGATCGAATCGGAAAATTCGCCTGGAAATCCGCCGGAAACGCGGCTTCCGGTCAGAACGAACCTTCTCAAACCCGTTAACCCGCCGACTTTTCCGTCGAGAGACCCGAACACCGCCGGGTTGTCGACGAAAACCAGCTCCACCAACGACGGCAAGCGCGAAAAATCGGGAAACGCGAGTTTCGCCTCGGTGAAGCACTTGTAGAAGAAGAGCTTCTTAAGGCGGGCGAGCGGTTGGAGCAGGGTCGGGTCGAAGGCGGACGTCGGGCCGCAGGGCGGGTTGGGCGAGTAGTCCGAGACGTACCCGAAGCTGAGCTCCGTCACGTGCGGCGCCGCCTCCGCCGCGGCGTCGGACGAGTAATCGCAGACGACGCCGTGCGGCGCGGAGGCGCAGAGGTCGTCTGGGAAGAGGGACCGCCACGGGACGTCCGGGTTGACCGACTCGAGCACGCGGTAGACCGATTCCTGCTCGGCCGGGTCGAGCGGCGGCTGTGAAAGAACGGCGATGGGCACGAAGGAAAGGACGGTAAAAGCAGTTAGAGAGAGAAAAAACTGTGCCGTAGCCATGGGAGCTTTCTTGGAAGAGTGAAAAATGGCGTGAATTAATGGAGATAATAACGTGAGTTTATTCTTTACTTATATAGTGGTAAGGGGATGTTTGTTTGTTTGGTTTGAAAGATGAAAACGGAAAAAATATGGAAAGGACAAATATGGTTTTCCAGAGATTTGCTGGGTTGTGTTTATGCTAACTTTGTGTGTAATTTTACGATTTTGTCCTCTGTGTGTCTGAGTTTATTATACTGTTGTGCTTTTATGATAGGGTGGTGCAGTGTGTGGACTGTAGAGGATTAGAGTAGGAGCTGTTTTTGAGGACTAAATAAAAAGAAGGAAAATGCTGCGTTACGGTACTATCCTATAGGGTGTTTTATCTGTTGGATCATCTATCTTATTTAACTATCTAAACAGTTAAAGCCAGGGGCGAAACCACAGTATTAATCGGCGAGGCGCCGGCCCTTCCAAAAAAAAAAAAAAAAAATCGAACTAGGGGTGGAGGGTTTTGCTGGAATTGGAAGGCGCCCTTTGAGCGCCCTTCCGATGCCGGAGTGGGGGTGGTGCGCCGCGGAATGGCTGGAGAGGCGCCACTGGAAATTCAGAATCCGAAAACACAGAGCAGCTGAGCAGGGAGGCATGGAGCCATGGAGGGGAAGCTGGATCGGAGAAAATTTGTGTTTGTGTTTGGTTTTGTCGTGAAATTTTTTTGTAAAGACAAATTGGACCCTCCCGAAATGGGATCCTGATTTCGCCACTAGTTAAAATACTCGACGGGATGATAATATGGTACCGTAACAAGATCGTAGCATTTACCTAAAAAGAAATACACAGCAGGGGCAAAGTAGTCTGTTTACAGTTTTACACAGTGGTAAGTTGCGTTGCATGGGGAAAAGGGGAGCCAATGGGTAAAATCCTGAAAAAAATGATCAGTCAATTCACATTTACCGCTTTTGTCCTTTACCTATAATTTAATTAATCCCAGCGATTCCCTTATCTAACCATCATGCAATTAATTGCATAATTCTTCTACTTTGTCCTTTTCGTTTTTTATATATTTATCAGGCATAAAAAAAAATTAGTAAAACGAAACCTAATTAACAGAGTAGCCTGAAATCCTATGCACGCTACGTGCTGCGCCTTTAATAAGCTTGAAAAAAATTAGCATTGGAAAAGGACAACTGGGGGCAATGCTATATGTACACCCCTTTTTTACACACAAGGGGGTGTACATATAGACACCCCCTAATAATAATAATAATAGGGGGTGTCTATATGTACACCCCCTTGTGTGTAAAAAAGAGGTGTACATATAGCATTGCCTTTTGTGTAATTTATTAAAAAGGGGTGTACATATAGCATTCCCATAATAATAATAATAATAATAATAATAATAATAATAATAATAATAATAATAATAATAATAATACATAAAAATCTGAATTTCATGAAACAACAATAGTATATAACTATATTATAATATACTCAATTAGTAATGTTTCCCTACCCACAGTGAGTATATGTTAATATGGCATACACACATCGGTTATGTATTTTTTTGAAGATGTTAACATCACCAACGTGTGGATGTCACATAAACAGTAGACATATTAACACGTACCCACCGTAAATAGGGAAGCATTAACATATACTCATAGGAGATTATTGTTTTGAACTTCAAAATTATGTTAATATGTTAATATTAACACGTAGGTGTTAATATGTTAATATGTTCACTGCTTATGTGGCATACACACATTGGTGATGTATTTTTTTGAAGATATTAACATCACCAACGTGTGGATGTCACATAAACGGTAGACATATTAACACGTACCCACCGTAAATAGGGAAGCATTAACATATACTCATAGGAGATTGTTTTGTACTTCAAAATTATATACACGAGGTGTAGTAATCGGGCATCAAAATCGGTTAGTGATATGACAAGCAACGAATAAAGCTTCGGTGAGCACTGATTTCATAGAGTTTTTTTTACTATTGGTTCAACATATATTAATGTGTGTAATGTAACGTTAAAAAATACAGTAAAAGCATTGTCCGCATGAATATGATCGAAATTTTTTACAAGTAGTTTGATGCAATTCCACGTGAGATTATTTTCATTTTCAATAAATATGACAATAATATTGTTATCTCAAAATAATAGTTATATATTATAGAAGACTTTAAATTCAAACTTCCATATAATTAAAATAAAAAAATAATTGTAACCAAGAAAATGAAATACTAGTATTTTTTTATAAAAGAAAAGGAGAAAAAGAAAAGAAAAACAATGTGGCTCTAGTAATCTACGTGCAGGCGTAGGGTATAAAAGACGAACCGCAGCGGCGGAAGCCGACAGCGCCAAAGCATCAGCCGCCGACTTGTCCCCACCGCTGTCCTTTTTTGTCCATTTCCCTCCAATAAGAAAGCGACGCATAACAAACCCAGAGCATCCCGCACACGTGGCGGATCCCCATTGGCCGGTCCACAAGGGGCGTGTACGGAGTATCGTTTCACAGGTCATGCGAATGCCATTTCCGGGTCTTATATTCCCCTACAAAACCCTCATACCAATTTTTTACCGTTTTACCCCTTCCCCCCATCTGTTTTTCACTTTTACCGTGTTTTGAAATTTTGTCTTGCTGGCCGTTGGGGGGTATTTAATTTATTTCACTAAAAAGGGTACTGGTGGAGAGGGGACAAAAACTTTTCAACGAGGTGAAAATACAATAATAATGATAAATAAATAAATAAATTCGAAGTATATATAAATACATTTTTTTTTTTTATTTGATATTTTAATTTAATGATCAGTTTTAGTTAGAAACATTTCTAAAATCAATTTTTTATGGTTCAAATCATTAAGATCTCATTAAAAAAAATGGCGTTTGTTGCGTCGCTGTAAATTCCAATAATTTCTTGTAAGTTTGAATTTATCAATTTGTGCTATTTAATTAATGCTACATTCAATTTAACCATACAATGCATCAACTTCATTACGCTCAAGTTTCCAATTTTTTGTTTATTTATTTATTTATAAAAAAGGAGTCTTAACAGTTTGAAGTTGATGACTTGATGTATTGATAAAATTGGACTCAGCTCTTTCAGACCCCATCGTACGTGCCGTTCGCCGCTACACTACTTTGCTCATCTTCTTCGCATATCAGTAAGATGCTGCGGTTTCGTTACGGAATCATTCCGTTGGAGTTTGTAACCGTTAGATCAATTTTTTACGATTACATGATGATCTAATGGTTACAAATCCCGATGAAATAGTTCCGTAACGAGATCTTAGCATTTTCCGATAAAATTATAGTGGCAAATTACTAGATGAATATAATAACATTTATTAAGTGAATCTATACTTATATTAAAAGCCATACTATTTACCAAAAATAGTAGCAAGAAAAGTCAACTCACATTTAATACATACTTTATTTAGAAACTTTTTACTATATGCATTAATTGCTTGCATTTATACATTTCCTATTCAAATATGATTAAAAAGATTTTTTCCTTAAATAATTTTATTAACTTCTGTAATGATTTTACTGATATATATTATAATTCATATTTGTCGATAGTATTTTTTAATTTTTATTTGAGTATATAAAAAACAAAAAAAAAAATTAAATTAATATTTTATTTATCATTTAAGAGATAGTGATCACATCATTAAATGATATTACTGATGGTTAGATAATAAATTAAAATACATTAATTATTCTTTAAAATTTTGGCATGTTATTTATTTGTATCTATACTTATTATATAAGGTATCCTATTTACCCAATTTAGTAGATTGAAAAGTCAACGTAATTAATGCATTGCTATTTCTATCCAAAATATTATTTAATTATTTTATTTATTTGTCTTATATCCCATAAAATCAGTTTAAGAAAATAAAAATCCTATAACATCTGACAAGTAAAAAAAAAAGACGTAAAATCTTTACTAAAATAAAAAGACTCTATTTATTTGTCTTATTCCATATTAACATTGATTTTGTCCAAATAAATCTCATAAAATCAGTGAAGTCAAAATTTGTACGTAAAGTCTATCTATCCAAAAAAAAAAAAAAAAGTCAAACTTTTCCTTATCTAATTTTTTTATTATCTAATTGTATGAAAATCTGTTCTGATTTTGTTCAATCCTCTAATTGTATTTGTATTATATTCCATAAAATCGATTTAACAAAAAAAATCTCATAACATCCGATAAGTAAAAAAACAAAGTACGTAAAATCTTTACTAAAATAAAAAGACTTTATTTATTATCTAATTTATTATCTAATTGTATGGAAATTTGTTCTGATTTTATAGTACGTACTACAAATTGTGCACCCGTGTTCAGGAGCTACCTTAACGGACAAGCTCTGTGGAAATGACTCATTTAGTGCTTCTGTCCCGTGCATACGGTATGTATTTTTATTACACATACTAAAAAATTGTGCACCCCGTGCATCGCACGGGCTCTGTACTAATAAATGACCTTAAAATTGTGCACCCCGTGCATCACCCGTGTTCACATTTTGGCCTATTACAGGTCACGTACTATATATATCCCGTACGTTTTTTTTTATTCATTTCTATAATTATAAGAATGGATAAATGACCTTAAAATTGTGCATCCCGTGCATCGCACGGGCTCTGTACTAGTGAAATTGAAAGATGAAAACTTTCTTTATCTATGCATATTGCTTTTCGATAAGGGTAGGTTCTTTTGCCTTCTGGGTTCATTATAACAATTTCTCATTTGAGGCTTCCATTTGACTTTTTTTCTCTGAAAAATGAAACGTGAACTGTATTCGAATATTGTGATAGCTAATAAGGCATGACACGATTAACGCCATTAGAATTCATAACATTATCGAGCTGGTAGAGACGAACCAAAGAAAATGATCTCTATTATGCACCGTAAATCCCGTGGAATAACGTTGACGAAAAAAGGAAGATTCATTTAAGCAAAGCAGTCGATTCGTGCCGAGCATAATCGCAGATTACACGTCTTATCACAGATCTGAAAATCTCTAGATCTACTGTACGTAGTCAAATAATTTGTAACTGTACAATAAGGACACAAAATTCTATGAACAGTGGAACAATTGTTTGTTCTGACATATTATGCTACTAAACACAAATTTCGAAACATTTGATACTCAATATCTTCTTTCAATGAAATTAGCTACGAGTTGAAATACAAAGACAGGGCAGAGGGAGAGGGATTCATGGTACTGGTTTAGAGAGTGATTAATGGTCACATGGGCCTAAATGTACATGCAGATTCATATCGAGCCCAACAATGGTGGGCCTGAGTTGGACTGTTAAAGAGTTTAGCTGAGATATCTGCTTAGCTGCCCGTGTTGACGTTCAGAACAACTATGAATCATGAATTTTTTTAAAATAAAAACAATTGATATTTAGTAGTATGCATGATTAAGAGTAACCAAATTTGTTTGAGCTAGTACACAGTGCACCAAAAGTGAAAGCTGATAAAGTTTGGTTTTTAAAATGCAAAATTTTCGCAAGGTAAAAACATTTGTTCAAACGGAAAGAAATTAAGTACCATTAGGTGATTTCGATTAGGAAATTCATCGCAAACTAGAACACGAAAAACTTGCTACTTTCTTTGTATCAAAATAAAAATTTATTAAAAATATTCCCCATAAAACAGTGGAGACCAAAAGCCAAAGGGTTTCGGTCAAGAAACCCCCTCAATTTTACTTCTCAAATCAATAGATTTTTGTAATATTAACCCGAAAACAAAATACGAAACGTGAAAAGAAGAGTTGATTGTAATCAACCTCGTCTGGAAAAAGAAGGGCTTTTCTTTCTTCAGCTTGCTATGGCCTTGACTGCCTTCTCAGCCGCATCGTCCAAATCTTCGGCAGTAATCAAAGTCATGCCGCTTTCCTGCAAATAGTCGTGAAAATTTGAAAAAAAAAAAAAAATGTAAACCAACTCATGTAGCACTTTGTTTAGCGAAAGATAAATTTCCAATGTTTGACATTATGTGATTTTATATTCACCTTTAGGATTCTCTTGCCTTGGTCAACATTAGTGCCCTCAAGACGGACAACAACAGGAACTTTCAGTTGAACCTAAGATTCCAGCACAACATTTTTTTTTTTTTTTTTCAGAATTTTGGCAGTCCCGTATAGATAAAAACAACAGCGATAATTTGCAAATGTATCAAATTTATGTGCTTTGACCTGTTTAGCAGCATTTACAATTCCACTGGCTATTACATCACACTTCATGATCCCACCAAAAATATTGACAAGAATAGCCTTCACCTTCTCGTCGGAAGTCAGAATTTTGAAGGCTTCCACAACCTGATCAGTACATTCAACTAACCGGTAAGTATTCATAACTTAAATCCAAGTTCAAAATAAATGTGAGATAATAAATAAAGGAATAGAGGAAAACATCCATCAACTACTGCATGCATGTCTAAAATAGCAGAGCCGAATACTATTAATTCTCAAAAATCAACTATATGCTTTCAGATCATACGAAAGAAAATGAACCCACATTATAGGAAAGGTAATACCGAGATCAGAATTACCTGGCCTTCAGAAGCATTTCCTCCAACATCGAGAAAATTAGCTGGAGTTCCTCCATGTAACTTAATTATGTCCATCGTGGCCATGGCCAACCCAGCACCATTCACCATGCAACCAATTTCTCCATCTAAACCAATGTAATTCAAGTCTGCTTTAGCTGCAGCAACCTGAGAGAGAGAGAGAGAGAGAAAAAAGATAATGGTGACAAGCATATCGAAAAAAAATAAAGGATTTATTTCTTCAAAGTCTCATACATAAAGGTCAAGTTTTTATTACCTCACGAGGATCTTCTTGTGTGGGATCCCGAAGAGCGAAAATCTCTTTCTGGCGAAAAGCGGCATTATCATCAAAGTTGAGTTTTGCGTCAGCAGCTACTAACTGCTTATCGGAGGTCTCAGCAATTGGATTGATCTGTCACAAAATAATGCTTAGAAATTTTAAATTTACCCGTCACAAAATAATGCTCTGAAGTTGGAAACATAAGAAGATTATTAGCAGCAAATATATTTATAAGAGAAAAAAGAGAGCACTTCTGACAGAAATAGTTTGAGCTTTCTCACCTCCAACAGCGTGCAATCACATTTGCAGAAAAGTTCATACAACTTCTTCACTTGTTCAATCGATGCATTTCTATCAGCCACCTTGGGAGATAGACCATCAACCACCTTCGCGGCATCCTCATCAGTAATTCCGGTGAAAACATCAATTGGCACCTGGGTCATGAAAGGTTATTAAACATAAATTAGTTAAAGATCATTTCTACATCTTAAAATAATAAAAGGAAGACCAACCTTTACAATCAGCTCCGGGTGTTTCTCTGCAAGATCTTCAATACTGGTTCCTCCCTTTTTACAGGCAATAATAATCTACAAGATGTAGATGAGAACACACAACTCAGGAGATAGAAAGATTACTTTGCTAAAAGTGGCATTATTTCTACTTAAACTCATCATAAATTAGATGTTGCATAGTATCAAGAAGAATTCTCTAACATTCATGAAATATCTTGATGTATAGAGTTAAGAATATTTTTGGAGAACATAAGACCAGTATGCAAATTACTGATCAAGGCAATTTGCATAGTTTCCGTTTTCAGTTACACAAAGGCATGCATCTCATAATAATTCGTATACAATTGTTACCTACATGACCTAGTAAAGTGAAGCAATACAAGGAGTGCAAAGGGGATGAAAACTTTGATAGCCAAGATATCAAACACAAATAAGGTGTTCATCTTTAGGAACTTACAGGACCAGCAGATATGCGATCAAGAGTAATGGCAAAATACATCTCATTGACTAGGGATAGCTTCTCAGCCAAATACACCTGAAAAAAGAAAATAAATAGAATTACAGGATCACCTAATGAACACATAACAACGAACTGAAAATTCCTGCAGAATTATACGGCAGTAGAGGTATAACTAGGGAAAGTACAATAAAGAAAACATCATAGGGAAAATTATTTCCATTCCCACAGTCATTAAAGAACAAGTAAAAACTATCTTATTTGAATGGAAATATTCAGGCAACTGTACGTCTGTACGTGAAAGAAAACGTCAAATATAATATTCTAACATGTAGTCAAGGAATATACTCATATATATAATGAGAATAAACAAAGAACTGATTAAAATTTGTGCAATTGCATACAAGAATTAGAGGTGAAAGTACATTAAATCAAGTTCAGCCATATAGTTTCGTGGCAAACATTACGTTCTTCTGTGTTCTTGATGAATATGAATATAAACATTTAAAAATTAAGAATGACCAACCTCAACAGCCTTTCTCATAATTAAGTGAATTTACTTAGTAAGCAATAATACTTCATAACCATCAGAAGCTGCCTAATCATACAACTGATGATAATTAAACAGAGCCTCAGGAAGCTTGAACTGAAATTCGATAAAAATGCACAATAAATATCAGTGATCGTAGCAGAGGGAATATTGATGGGTTTCAGTTGCAACTGCAGGCCTATGTATATACAAAATATCTATTATAAAAGTAGAAACAATGCCAAACCTTGCTGACAACTTTTCCTTGAGGCCCAGTTTGCTTAGTAACAAGTATCTGCCCGAGCATCTTACCTGAAATAACATAACTTCATACTTTAATAGCTGTTAAGGAATGAGTAGCTGCTAATAATATTCAATCATGCAAATTAGTCCACAAAAAAAATCTTGCATAGGATGAAAAAATAATAAGTGATGAACAATTGCCCTGAATAGTAGCACAATGCAGTTTTTTATCCACCCACCACAACTATATCAAACGTTGATGGTGCACCGTATTCAATGTGAACTTGATTGATGCAAATTATTACAATTCATAAACACAGGGAGATTGAGAAAAGCTCGATTACACCAACTAGATGCGAACTCATTCAAATTCTATATGAATATGAACTGCATGAGGCTGTCCATCTTACCAGCTATATCCTCAACCTGCTCAGCCTTTACAATATGAACTCCCCCCTGGAGACCACTCTTGAAAGTTCCCAGTCCTCGACCACCAGCAAGGATTTGAGACTTCACAACCACCTACAACAAAAAAATCGACTCAGTACATTAGTGCTTTAGATACTGTATGCTTAAATAGTTGGGCCCAACAGTTTTCTGAAATTGATTTCAGCACAACTATTCCATTCATCAACTAACAAAATAAGAAAAGCATATTATATCCTTGAACTACCTCACTCTCATTAGGAAACACTTCTTGCAGAGCCTTTCTAACTTCATCCACAGAACCAACTGCCACGCCTTTCGGAACGTTTATGCCATGTTTGCTCATCAACTCCGCTCCCTGCCATCAATATTTAACAACTCAGCTTCATTGTTAAATACAAGCATTCCAAAATCAGTCACCATGTCCTAAACCTTGCATCCCTAAAGCTAAAACAACGCAAATTTCAACTAACTCCTGCATTTCTTGACATGCTCACACTGCAACGCGAATATCAAACCGACCAATGCCACAGATCACGCTCGAAACTTCAAAATCGGCGCCACAGAGTGCACGTGAAAGAGCAATTGTGTGGCGGGCATACCTGATACTCGTGTATGTTGAGACGGCGGAGCTGTTGCTGTTGCCATTTCCCGGCGACGGAGAGCGAGCGACGGGCGATTTTTCCCAACAATCCTCTCACCATTTTTCTTTCCTGTATATGTTGCCTTTCTTTGAGAATTGAGATCCTTAAACGCAAGATCGAACTGAAAACAAACAATGAGTATGATATACACTGCAAACCCTAATACAGAAAAAGGAGAAAGGCGGAGAGGCTGACCTTCTCGCCGGCGTGAAAAGCTTGGACCCAAAGCTATGTGTGAACTTTTTCACCTTTTATATATTTGCTCTTTATTTACAAACTTTTATTCATTATAATTTATTTATAAAAAATTTATTTATTTATTTCTCTAAATTATAAATTGGGTATAAGTCATTTTAGATAAATATTTTATTTGATATAAACGTTATTATAAAAAAATATTTAATATTATGTAGTAGACAAATAGTAACAAAATTATCCATAGTATAAATATAAATAGAAAATTTTTATAAATAAAAATATTAATGATTGATTATTTATTTAAAATTATATATATCTATATATATCTAAAAAAAAATTGATGTAATTGAGTCAAAACTTTGACTTTTAATTTGTGGAAAATCTTCATAATTCCGCCATTTTCTTTTGGGACCACTCCATTAAAATCAGAAAGGGTAGTTGTTTATATAGTGAAGTACAAGGGTTGGAAAATTAATGGGATTGCATAATTGTTGTTGCATTGCAAAATTCACGTGCTTGAATATCTATCAGAATACAATCAATAATTATCATCAATCACTTTTGGTTAAAATCTTACCAATATCTTTCCATTTTTTTCGGTCAATACAAACGTGCTAAAAAAAATGTACAAAAGGATATTAACTACCACCATTATTTGTTCACATCATTCCTAGAGTTCAGAGAAAAAAATACAGAGATAAATTTCAGAACACATCGATAATATAATGCCGCTAGTCTGGGATACACTCGATTCCGTGAACAGGA
The DNA here is from genome assembly GCA_902706635.1 of Striga hermonthica. NCBI lineage: Eukaryota > Viridiplantae > Streptophyta > Magnoliopsida > Lamiales > Orobanchaceae > Striga > Striga hermonthica. The sequence goes on along the minus strand of CACSLK010024540.1, from coordinate 18,505,931 downwards.
GAAACAATTTTTTTTTTTTTTTTTTTTTTTTTTTTTTTTTTTTTTTTTTTTGCGTTTGAGAGCAGTCCAAATTATTGAAATATATTACGAACGGAAGAGATGTAATGCATTCCATATACTGTTTCATGATGAACATGCAATATTTTCATTTGTTATATCAAATTTATATAATTTGAAAAATTATTTTAATTAATATTTATAAATTTATATTATAGGGTGCATCCATTAAATATCTATCCAATGACGGCATATCTTTTCATTCTTTTACATGCTTCAGAGAGATATGTGAGGAAACAAAATTTATCAATACAATAACTATATTCTCTATTATTTGGACAACTATTCAAATGGGAAACTAAATATTCTATGATTTATTAGTTTGTGCACAACCAATTTTGTATAAAGATATTTATCCTGGCCGTATCTTTAGTTTCCTATATTCTTGATTAAAACTTACCGACGAAATATATAGCCGTATTTATATAAGATTAATGGTTGTGAAAGAAAATGGTCATCAGTATTTACGATAAGGTATAAAATTTTCTGAATAGTGCATCAACCTCGGTGCTATCAATCTACTTCATATGAACTATTATCTATAATTTCTAATAGTTTTTCTTTTTACGCAGTGAGAGTGAAAATACTATACATAACAATTTTCGAAGAGTGGCCACCGTATCATACAAGATTATATGGCGTCGGATGAATTCAAATTTCCAATTGCAACAAAAAATTCACAGGTAATTATCTTCAAACATATGACATGACGAAAACAGATTAAAACTACATGTTTTGTATAATTATCTTCAAACAAATTCAAAGGTAATTCTGTTTGTGAATGTAAAAGACATAGAATAGGTTAAAAATCTGTATATGCATATTATTGAAGTTTTATATAACGTGTATAATGATTTATTTAAATTCTAACAGATATTTTGTTTTGTTCAGATTCTGACACAAATAAGACTGCAGCAGATCAAGTAAGCAACGAAACAAGCAAAACAACCAATGAGTATAACAAATGCCAAGGTTATATTTTTATATATGTAATGAATGGTTTACTTAGTTAATATTTTGTATAAATATATACAAACATACCTTAATGCATATTTATTTGACATGAATTGTTTGTTCTGCCTCTTTGTCCATGTATGTTTACTCATTCTCCCGATTTTCCAGTACATGCATTTTGTACAGCCAAGCACACATAATTATGAACTAATTTTTTAAATTCATATCATAAAACTCAAGTTCATATCTTTTTGTCAAGATAACAATCACAGTACCTTGCACAGCTTAGTATTACACTCAACCAACGAGCATGAATGTATTATGTTTCTGCTTTGATTCAGATTTTTCCTGCAATACAACATTTAAAACAGGTTACACAAATATAACTGAAATATTATAAGGTTATAAGAAGCACAGACAAAACTGTAACACCTTTGTTTGTAGCCAATGTTCTTTATTTGTGTTTCATCTTTGAAGTCTTTTGAATGTTATATGTTGTTTATCCAACATTCTCGGTGTCATGACAGATGTTCACATGCAAACAAAGATTAACATATTATATATATTAGATTAAAAACACATTAAGACCAGGAAGCAAAAACTTTACCAAATTTGAGTAATCTATATATTAACAAATTAAATTGTGGAGTTCATGATAATTATTACATGTTTGGCATAATGCACTCAGTAGAATCTTTCTTTGGTAGGATGTCACCAATCTCAATTGTGCATACAAATAAAAAAAAAAATGTTAAGGTGTAGCTTAGGCAATTGTATGTTGCAATCTAAAGTTATATTAGGTCAAAGATAATATACAAGAATATGGTATTTTGTAATACGGCTATAGATGAAGTTAAATATTTTAAAGCAATCTTATTTTTTTGTCCCCTTTGAAAACAAATCTGGTAAAAATAAACATGAATAATACTCAAATGCACATCAAAAGGGAATTGATCTTCAAGAAACACTGCATCCTTATTTAGTATCAGCCTTTCATTTTCCAAGTCATATAACTGATATCATTTTCTCCCCCCTCAGCATATCCCAAAAAAATGTATTTTGCTCCCCTAGAGATAAATTTGATTTTAGAAGGCCCAATGGTAGCTGCATATGCAAGGCACCAAAAAGGTTTCAATATTTGATAAGCTGGTGCCCTTTTGTTTAACCTTTTGTTTAATCTCAAATGGGGTTTTCCAATCCAAGATAGAACTTGGTATCCTATTACTAACTAAGGTTGTTGTAAAGACAGAAAAGGCCAAAACTTAATGGGTAGTCCAGCTTGAAACATTAAACCTCTTGTCACATCCAACAAATGTATATGTTTCCTTTCTACCACTCCATTTTGTTGGGGATGATCACACATGTTGTCTCATATATAATTTTATTTTCTACAAAGTAAAGTTATAGATCATTCCTAGGAAACCTAACTCTCTCAACCTTCTTTTCATACTGAGTTTCCACCATAGTTATAAAAGACCTTTGTAGTCTCTCAGTCTGTGTTTTGTTTTCCATAAGATACACCCAACTGCCCCTGTTGTAATCGTCCACCAAACTAAGAAAGTAAGGTGTATTAGTAAGAGCTTCATCTTTACATGGTCCCCAATTATCCACATGTATTAATTCTAAACATTATGAAGTTTGAATACCCTTATTCTAAAAAGGAAATATGTGTTGCTTTGCCTTTAAACAAACTTCACAATCACGCACCAGTTTCTCACTCTCATCATTACATCAATTCCTTAAAAAATTTTAATTTTGTTTGGATTTTTTTGTTTGGTTTGATTAGTTTTGAAAAAGTTGGTATGGTTAGTTGTTACTGGGTATATTAAAATAATATTTAAAATAAAATGATTAAAGTTTATTTGATATAAAATATGAGAAAGAAGATTTGAAGTGATGATTAGTTAAAATTATATGAGTTGATGAATAGTGAGTCAAGGAGATTTGGTGTGTAAGAATGATTTATTTATATTATTTAATTATATTGATAATATTGATGATAGTTTGGTTGAGTTAAAATTGAGCTAAAAAAGTGGTTGAGTTAAAAATATTTGGGTTTTTTTTTGAGAAATTTTGTATCCAAGCATAAGTGTTTCATCGCAGAAAATGAAATATGTCCTAAACATTTATGCCAAAACATCATGGACAGATTACAAGATATACTATCCACTGGTTGATCCTTCAAACTGTATAAGCTCTCATCTAACTCTCCATAAGAACATATCTTCTCATCTCAGTCTTCTGGTCCTGCATATAGCAATGCATCCCACTTACAATCCACCATAAGTTGGTCTTTAAACATAGTTGTATGACTGACAACAAGTTATAATATTTCATATAAAATAATTAAAATTGTTAGTGAGTATATAAAAATAATATTTAATACAAAATAATTAAAATTGATTTGATGTAAAAGTACGAGAGAGATGATTTGAAGTGATTTGTTAGTTATAATAATGTGAGTGAATGAATAGTGAATTAAGATTGAGGTTGATGTTTTGTGTATGAATGATTGATTAATATTATTTAATTATACTGATAATATTGATGATAGTGAAATTGAATTAAAGTTGAGTTAAAACAAGTGATTGAAATATCACTTGAATTAAAATATTGAAATTTTTTAAAAAATTTATATAAACAAACATGCTCTACGTTTTCAACATTCTACATATTAATTCTTAAAGCACAACTTAAAAGCCTCAATAAGAAGCAAATTCCATGTGCTAGTTTTTCATGTTCCCAGGCTTAATGCAACTGGATTTGAACCACAACTCCACTTCCAAATTCATATCACACTCTCTTCACATGGCATCTCTACACCTGCATTTTCAGACACTGTATATTTGTCATGCCAAATCAAAACACACACACACACACACAATTCTGAAGCCCAAGAAGAAACTAAAAAAAAAAATGAAAAAAGTAAAAGGTTACCTTTACTAATATCGTGAAGCGACGAACACATCATTTACGTGAAGAGAGGTACGCATCATTTATCCACGAAGGCCTTTTCGCATTATAATAGAAATGTGCAATCATCTGAACCAGCTCGTCTGCCGATCTAAAGTCTGGAAATATTACAACAAAACTTAAACGATCATGTTCCGAATTTAGAGCTGCGGCATATAAAAACATCGAGGGAGAAAAAAGAAGATGCTCCTTACCTTTCTCTCTGTACAGCATCTTGTTCCCACGAAAGAACAAAATCTGCGGGCATTCTTTAACCTTAAGAGCGTACGCCAAATCCCTCTCGATGTTTATGTCTATCTTGATTGTCTGCACACGTAAATAAACCACGTTATTATATAAGTATATATAATAATGGTACAATTCAGAGATTTAAACAAGGAAATAGAAAATGAATGTTGTCTTTCTATCTGAGGTTGACATGCAATGAACTTCACAAACCCGAGGGGGCAACCGATCTTTTGCTTTCCAGTAAACCTCAGCTGCCTTTTCCAGCTCCTTTAGAACCTTCCAGTTATCACTTGCCCTGATCAAAAGTCATCAGAAATTCTATTTATCGAACTGTATACTTAGTCGCTAATCGTTAAAGAATGCCGAATGGAGCACATTTTTATTCTTTCCAACTTTACAGAACGATAGAATTGAATTAATCAATATAACCCAAGATTTTGCAGTTTCACCTGTTGTATCTTTCGAAAACGAGGACGATTAGCGGGCTCGGGTGAAAAGCAAATCTCTCCCACTCGAGACAATTAATCTCTTTCACCAACCCATCTTCAATCTCTCCCTCCCAGTCGATCTCGGCCCCGTCTTCACCCACGACATTCTTTATTGAGTGCTTATCGAAATAATCGGAGGCCCTAATTCCCCACCCGACTTCAGCATCCAACGGCCAATCACGATCCTCCTCATCAACCACCATCTCCTTTTCTCCTGAATCGCCAAGTACTTCTTCATCTTCATCTTCATCACTGTCACTCTCGTTTTTGTCGGAGGAGCCCGAATTACCATCTGCCTTTTCCTTTATTGCGTTTTCCACATTTTTTAGAATTTCAGGATTTTGCTTCCCGATGGACTCGAGAGTCCGTTCGAGGGAACCGCGCACGAAATCCTCGACTGCGGCCGCCTCGCCCCTCCGACCCCTCCTCGGCTTTTTGGGTATTGTGAACGGGCTTTTTGAGTTTTGGGCCTCCTTTTCGGGGTCTTTGGGGATACGGGCCCTGGTTTTCCGAGCAGGCTTGGCTTTGGGTTGAGAATTTGGGTTTGAGTTGGGATTCTGACCGGGTTTTCCAGAATCAGCAAGGCATGATATACGTTTTACGGTGCAATTAGGCTTTTCGGGAACTCTTGTGACGAAAATCGGAACTAACGAAACAGAACTTGAAGACAGTGTGCAATTTGAGCTTCTTGTAGGAACAAACGATGGAAACGAATATCGACTCGCACCCATATTCACTCCGAACGACAACATCTTTCGATTTATTAGTTTAAAATCCAATTATCTTCGGCAACTATTGCTTCGATTCAACTTGAAAAATCCTCTGCACGCAAAAAAAAAAACAACAAACAAACAAAACCCATCAACCGATAGGAAAATTAGGACCATGTGACTGAACTCAAGAACAGAGCCGGAAAAAGTTTCTCCGAAGAAAACAGAAACACTGCCGAGCAAAAACCCATAAATTTAAACACATTTATATGAAAATTTCAAACCGTCCTTAGACAGAATAACTGCCACATCCACAATAAATGCTCCAGATAGAAAAAAAAAAAAATAAAAAAAAAATTAAAAAAAATCAAAATCGATCAAAAAGCATGCTCATGATAACTTGCAGTATTTACACTTCAACGGGTCATTAAAAACAGAATCACTTTGAGCAGCGTAACGTGAAAAGAAACCCGTAAAGTCCTCGACTAGGCAAATCATCGAACACATGGCGCGCAACTAGCCGGCAGTACAGATAACAACCGACTTGCAGACCCCGAAACTTAAGGAACTAACGTAATTCGCCAGTTTCGTTGCGTGTGTGCATGTGTTACAGAGACATAAACAGATAATGATATGAGATTATAGAGAGAGGGAGAGAGAAAATATTACGATAAATTGGCGAGAAAATGGAAAAGCTTCTAGAACCTTTGCTGGACTCCCGCTTTAGCAACTGCACCTGTACCAGTGTACAACAACTACAAACTAGTTGCTAGAGTCATCGAGTCAAACCGTCGTCTTATCCGATTGGTTTTCATGTTTTATCTGATCCTCCACCGAGTTTGGACGAGTGGCTCGATATTATCGGGGTCTCGTACCTCCGCGAGTTCTAGTTTAGCACTTAGGCCTGTGGCCTCCTTATTTATACCAAAAAAAATAAATAAATAAACTTTTTTTATTATTTTTTATTCTTTATTTTATTTTATTATATTATTTTTTTTTTAGAGAATAAGAAAATAGAAGGAAATAGAAGAATTTAAATGATGGAGTACGATAAATAAAGGGCGTGTCACTCCTCACGTTGACGCTCCCCACTTGAACTTTTTTCCGCGATGAATGCAATTTCTATTACATAAATGTGACCAAAGATTGTATAAATAGCGTGATGTGATATAGTTATAGATATCTACATTTATCTTAAACTAGGCAGTAGTACTATGTATTGAATGGTGTAACTTATATGTTAGATGATGAAAACATAGAAACACCCATCAATAAAATTGTATATTATACAGCGATTTTGTCATTATCAAACTGTAGAACTGCCTAATTTCACCGGACAATTAACTGATACGTAGATGATGTTGAAGACGCTATTAAATGTTTTCATGTTAATGTATGAAACTCATTTGTACTCTATATATTGATGATGAAAATATAAATGCAAATATTAGAGGGATCGTTATTTTGTAACTTTGTCACTAACGTTTGATTGGTATTTTTATCCTCTTGTCAAATTGTGGAACGGCCTAATTTTATTGAGCAATCAATTGATATGCAAATGTTAAGTAGAAACTACCAAATGTTTTTGTGTTGATGTGATGTATGAATGATTATCTTCTCGATTAGCTTGTGAGCAATAAGTTTATATCACTGAAAAATGAAATTATCTGCAAATATCACTGGATAATTAAATGATGAGATGTCGACGTTTTTTTATTTAAAATGATTATATCCCCTCCCTCTCCATTAAGAAGCGAATCAAACTATTATAATTGGAAAATTAGTTGATATGCAAATCGGATAAACTCTAAATCATCAAACAGCTGTTAACAACAATCCAAGGTCGCATACCTATACTCAAACGGAAACTAATTAAGCTCTCACTCACAACAATTGTTGTCGCGTTGTATCTAAGTAGTGATTATCATTAGTTGCAGACTTGCAGTGAGGTGATCAACCTTATATTATCAAATATGTATACAGCAATATGCAAATATTACCGAAAAAAACTAAGAAATTATTCTGTTACTAATATCTAAAAACGTATCTTCCCTCTCAGTTAGTATTAACTATGCCTAAAACTGACTGCAACAAGATCCTGTTGCCGATGCTCTTTCTCAGTAACTCTATATATACATCCATTATCGATTCTATAATTAATCAAGCTTGACGCGATTCACTATGTCAATCTAAGTATAGTTAGATACATTTTTATTATTTCCCTAGCTAAGACCAATGAATCATCAATTGAACACTGCGATTCTCTTAAGGAGCTTACTTAAATCAAATGGAGATACGTAAGAGATAAGAGATGTTTAACTGCTACTTACTTACACGTGACGTCGAACTTCTAAAATGACAACTCTACCCTCACATATCCTCGATATTCTCCCAAAAAACAACAATATAAGGTGCTTGTCCATGTCAAGGACCTTAATCTCACCCAAAGTAGTACAGCAAAACTGTGAAATCATATTATCACATTAATATAATATAAAATTCAAAAAAACGAAAAAAAAAAAAACGAAAATTTCGGATTAGTCGGTTCTCCTGTAGATCCGGAAACCGGAAGGTCCCTGTACCAAAAAAAAAAAAAAATTCAAAAAAACGAAAAAGTCTATATTGCCCAAACCCACAAATAGTTTTTGCCCGTACAATGATAATAAGAGTACATAATAAAACAAGTAAACCACCATTACATCGAAATCTCTACGCACTTCACTCTCCCCATCACATAAGCGATTTGAGCGACCTAGCCTTGATGGGCTTTCTCCCTCTCTTCCTCCCCTTTTTCTCTTCTTCTTCATCCTCTTCGGAGTCTTCGTAATCGGGCTCGTCATATTCCGACTTGTCTTCAGACGAAGAATAATTCTTCTCGATTCCGTGCCCGTGCTCGATATTTCCATTAGCAGAAGCAGAAGCGGAAGTATTATTGCAATCGGCGCCTCTTTTCTTGGCCCACCGAGGCCCAAAGCCCGAATAGTAGTAGAAATCATGGGGGTTGGAAGAGGGGGCCTTCTTGGGCCGGGCCGGACGGCGGGGTTCTGGGACTGGCTTCTTGGCGGCCGAGCTGTAGCTGTAGCTTCTCACCTGGGACAAATGGTGGTCGCACATAGTGTTGCCACCGGACGCCTCTCTTTTGCACTTCCAGTTCTTCCCGTCGGTTTTGCTGCAGATGGTGATTTTGCCCGGTTCGTTTTGCTCGGCCGCCGGCGGAGGTGGCGGCGGAGGAGGAGGTAGAATAAGGGGCTCCTCCGATTTCAGGGCGGCGGTTTTCGCCGGGGGGTCGTCGGAATATTCCGACTGCTGGCCTGTGTAGTTGCTGACAGGAATATATATGTATATTTGTGGCGTTTTAGTGGGCAATAATATCAATAACAACAATAATGATAATGATAACAGAAATAATATTAGTATGGTGATTAAAAAATCGCGTAACGATTTGAAAAGGGAAGAATTTATGTAGAGAAGTATATCGGAGGCACAAACCCTAAAGCAAAATTATCACGAAATGGTAAACAAGTGAAAAAAATGAAACGATAAAACCGTCGGTATTCAGACGGAGGCGATGGGAATACCTTTTTCCGGCGGAAAAACGGCCTCCGCAGCTCCCATTTGCGGCGGGGGCAGCGTCCGCGCCCACCTGCACAGAAATATCCGATTTCGAGAAAAAAAACTGAGCCATTGAAGCTAAAATCGGAGGGAAAAGAAGGAGCCCACGAAATAATTCGCGAGGTCGAGTCTGAATAAGCGGCCAATCACGCGGATTGGCGCGCTTTTCTGCAGAACCCTAGCGGCGGGCCTGCAGAAAACCCTAAAAAAAGCTGAAAAAAAAGAGAGCCGAAAGTAACAAGCGGCGCAAAAGAAATGCAGGAGGGTTCTCGAGGAGAACGGTGGGGGGGCGGGCGGGTGGAGGCAGATCCGGCCGCCGTCTCGGGGGAGGGGGATTTTTTTATACGGTACCTGGTGCGGCGGAGGATGGGTGGTGGTGGGCGGCGGACGGGAGAAGTCCATGACGTCCCAGGGCGACTGATTGAGCTGGCAGACGTGGGTCTGGAGGAGGGCGGCCCCCGGGTGGAGGGACGCGGCGGCGTAGACGAGCGGGGAGATCTTGGCGTGCTTGCGTATTCTCATGGCTGCGAGGGGGGTGGGGGTCGCTTTTTTAATTTTTAAGTTTTTGAGGGGGCGAAAATGGGAAGAAAGGTTTGGGGGGGCCGTTGGGCACGATGAAGTAGAGTAGATCCAAATATTGCTTTTGTTCTTTGTTTTTCCGTTTTTTAATTATTATTATTATTATTATTATTATTATTATTATTATTATTATTGGGAGATGCTACCGTCCCGTTACGGTACCATCCCGTCGGGTGTTTTAATCGTTAGATCCACGTGTAGTTAAACAAGATAGATGATCTAACGGTTAAAACACCCGACGGAATGGTACCGTAACGGGACCGTAACATTTCGCATTATTATTATTATTATCTGTTTTTTCTGGTTTCCTCTCTATGGATCTCTCGATATATATGTGTGTGTGTGATTGTGTGTTGGGGGCATTGGATTTAATTATTAAATTGGATTGGTAGTGATTATAAAATAGGATGTTAAATTAAATACTTTTTACGATGAATATTATTATTATTATTAATTTTTTTTATTCGATTAGTTGGCCGCAAGGTGCATACCACAGGTGAGACCAGAGGCCCCACGGCCAATTCATTTCTTTCATCTCCACTCTAGTTTTACTTATTGGAAATGCTTATCTCGTTCGGTATTTTAAGACATACTAACTTCTATTTTTTTTAAATGTCATTTTGGCATTATCAACTATTAACAAAATAAATGTCGTTTTGGATATTTTGTACATATTTTTCCATTATTACCCTCATCTAGCTAATAAATACACTACGTTTTTTCATATTCTCTCTTGATTTTTTCTCCAAAATTTATCTCTATCATCTTTAATGAGGGTTATTATTGACAAAAAATATATTCTTAATAACTGTGCAACCTCCCAAAACGACATTTATTATGAATAGGAGGAAGTATGATTTAACAATTAAAACACCTTTCAAGATGGTACCGCAACGGGACCATAGCATTTCTCTTATTTATTAAACTTTTTCGTAATTAGTTTTATGGACCAAAAAACTAATTAAATAAATTTGTTATCAAATAAGTTAATTAATTAAGCAGCTTTAATTGATCAAATCTCTAAACAAAATCTAATACTCTAATTTAACATAAATCCGCTAATAAACAAACCAGTCTTTAATTTTTTTGCGTGATGTTATTATAACTTTGCCCCTAAAGTGACTACTGGATAAAAAAACTCATTCTACAAAATAAAACAATTTTTTTTTTACAGAAATAGTATTCATTTAAATCGAGTTTTTTTTTTTTATTTAATATTCTATTTCACTAAAGCAATTACAAATAAATATATTATCATTAGTATATATTTAATTATGAATACAATCATTTACACCTACATTTATGGACCGCTTTTATTCGTTTGGTGCGAGGAAATGACACCATTTTTTTGTTATGGATATTCACACTTGTATATTTCTAAATATTAAGTAATAATTACCAATTTTATCAAACTAATATTTTATTATTTTATATTTTATCAACATTACTCACTATATTTTTATCTTATATTCATTTAAATTTTAAATTTATTTTGCTGTATTTTGTTATAAAAGTGACTAGTACAACACTCGTGTATTAAACGATTGTTTGGTAAATTTTTTTTCTTAAATTTTAAAATTAATGAGAAAAGGTGGTTGAAAATTAAGGGGATGATTGGATATAAAATCAACTCGTAAAAAACTAGTTTTTTTTTACTATAGTTAAGTTTGAAAAAAAAAGTAGTATAGTTAGTTGTTAGTAGATATATTAAAATAATATTTAAATTAAAATAATTAAAGTTGAATTGATGTAAAAATATGAGAAAATGATTGGATGTGATGGTTAGTTAAAATAATATGAGTGGATGAATAGTGAATTAAAGTTAATGTGATGCGTAATAATGATTGGTTGATATTATTTAATTATATTAATAATATTAGAGATAGTGAAGTTGAGTTGAAGTTGAGTTAGATTTGAGTTTGGGTGGGATATTTACTGTAGAAAATGTAAACAATCACGCCCTAAATATTTTTTTATAAAAAAATATATAATATTATATATCTTAGTACGACACTTGTTATTTGTGCGACTTACATGTTTTATATTATAATAATTTTTCTAACTTATAACATATTACTACATTAAACATAAATATATTAATTTAAAAATAATTTTATTTTTCTAATTAATTTCAATAAATAGTTTTATTATTATTATGAAGATAAATATAATTTATTTATTTTATATATAGAATATGGATGTCAAATCGAAACTCGTCAAAAGATGATTAATTTGATATATTATATATGTAACACCATACGAAATAAAAAAATTATCAACTTTTAAAATACATTTACAATTCAATGTTTATAATAGGAAATGATATTAAAGTACAATTAATACATAAGATGATCATAAAATAAATCAAAATATTTATGGTAATCCGAACCTAATTATTTTTTGATTGAAATTAATAAAGGGGGTGTATTCAATTGGGAATCTAAATGACATTTTAAAACTTTTTAGGATTTTCAGATTTGAGGAGAATTTTATGAAATCTTAAGTCGGAAATAGGATTTGAAGTGAGATTTCGTATGATGTTTTTTGTTTAGAAATCTCACCAAATTTTAAAAAGTCTTTATAAATCCTAGTGTCAAATAAATTAAATACCTTAGGATTTTGTAGGACTTTTAAAAATCTCATTGAATACACCCAGGATTTCTAAATTGAATACACCAGAATTTCTAAGTTTTAAAAAGTGCTTAAGAATTCTAATTAAATACACCCCCTAAATTAAAATATATCCAAACCAAATAATGAACTATGAAATTTTGACACATAGGATCCTGAATCATGCGAGTCTGCTACTTAGACTCAATATATTCGGGAGGATTTTAATCTTTTCTAACTTTACTTTTGGATGAGGCGCATTGTACTAAATATAAAAATTATATCCAATCGCAATCTATAGCGCACATAATAAAGCTAATGTCCAATCGTGTTCATAAGATTTGATTAATTCACCTGTATATAAAGGTAATGTCCAATTGTGTTCATACGATTATTTACTTAACTATTGACGTATATCAGTTATCACAACAGTCAAAATTTCCTATGGTGTATGGTGCAAATTTTTAAACAAATGTATGAACAATCTCATTTGGGATTTTTTTACCAAAAAAAAATCAAAACTTAACTTGCTGACAAAAAAATATAGGAAAAAGTGGGAGTGGAAAGAAATGAAAACTTAACTTGCAGACAAAAAAATATAGGAAAAAGTGGGAGTGGAAAGAAATGAAAAGCACGTATTCAGTGAATACGTTTTCTGCAATTTTTAATTGTAAAACGTATTCCGTGAATACGTTTTCTTTTGTAAAAAAAATGTGAAAAACGTATTCCTTGAATACGTTTTACTAAAATTGTAAAGAAAACGTATTTAGTGAATACGTGTTTTTGATTTTGGTCCACTCCCCTTTTTCTTTTTGTTTTTTGTCCACTTACTATTTTTTTATTAATAAATATATAAATTACCCTTGTGTGATATTACCTTAGATTTATGACATTAATTTTTGTCATTCTAATAAAGTGACCGACCCTCGTATTGGAAAACGTGACATCACTCAAATTTCAACTTTCATTATCCCCTTATATATTATGATTGTATTATGATTGTATTATAAATTAAATATATAAATAATATTAATCATGATTTATTTATTATTTTTTAAATTAAATTTGATTGGACACAATTCGATCGGATGGACTAAGAATAGGTTTATAACCAGTCTAGTTCGCTTGAATAAAATATTGCTATCGAATCCGCCAACACTAGTCGGTTGGACTAATAGGATCAATACGATTTTCTAATCGAATCCATCAACACCAGTCGGTTAGACTGATAGGATCGATAGGATTTCTAAATAAATTTTGTTACATGTAAAATGATTTTAAATAAAATTACATACTTAAATAAAATGAAGATTTATAAATTGTTAATCAATTAGTTTGAACATTTGAATTTATGAATTATTTAGATATTTAAGTAACACCTTTTATTAAAATTTATTACATAAAGTATTATATTATATATATATATATATTAAAACATTTATAAATTAAAATCTGAACAGGCCACAAATGATTTAATAAAATAACTTGATCGTTTTGATGACGTTACATTTTTGTAAGGCTTATATTTACAGCAACTTAATCAAGACTATACTAAAATATTGTTTTATTCACATAAATATTAAGAAAATGATATTTAAATATTCATAAATCAATACACGTGTTGTCATAAGCAGTGTTAATATGATTATTTGAAGTTTGGACTACATCACATTCACGTAATAAAGTATTTTCAGTATTAAAATTTAAATTTAGGTACAATAATCGATTTGGTCTGATTAAATTATACATAACTTAGTCACCTGAGACTAACCAAGCAGTGTCAAGTTTTTTTTACTATTTCAAATATCACCTAAAAATATTCACGGAACTCTTTTTTCTCTGGCGAAACCCTCTCCCAAAACCCTCGGCGCGCACCTCATCTCTCCGGCAGTTTTATCTTCCCCGGTGACGGTTAATCTCGGGCAGGGGTCTTCGACGACTGTCCCGGCCTCCGTTGACGAAGTGTACCTCTGATTCTCTGTGTATGGGCCTCGATTGGGATTCAATTGGGATTCTGGTCGACGATGTTGGCTCTCGGTTGTGTTGGAACCCATGAGGATCTCGATATGCACAAATCACGGACAAACATTCAACATAAACCTATGCGCAGCGGATCTAAAGGTTTGATGAAGAAAACTTACTGCTTAAGATTTATGTAGATCTGGTTGGCCCGAACAGTTGACCGCAAATCAAATCTTCTCGGAATCGAACAAACTTGACCAATCCAGAAAGCTGGCGTCACGGCGAAGTCAACGGCGTTGACCGATCGAAAATCGGACGGTTCACGCACTCTCACGCGCGCGAGTAAGCTCCGGCAGCTGCTCCCTTCCGGCGGCGCGTGCGGCGACGGCCGGCGGCGATCTCGACGGAGATCTCTTCGTCTCATCGTCCTGGTCGTCGTGGTATGGTCACTTGCTGGTTTTGGTCTCCGGTTTGGATGTATGATAGATCTGATTGGAATCCCGTATATACCTTAAGATCTTCTACTGTATTCTCAAACAGCTATCTAGATCTTGTATCAGTGGAGCACAAGAAATAGAACTACTCCTTAGAAGAGAGAGAGAGAGAGAGAGGGTTGGACGTGTTTCCCAAGGTTGTGGGATTGTTCTCTTCTTCCATGAGCCTAATGCTGTATATATAGAGCTACAG
>CACSLK010024540.1:18474000-18487603 GCA_902706635.1 Striga hermonthica | reverse complement strand
CCGGTTTGGATGTATGATAGATCTGATTAGAATCCCGTATATACCTTAAGATCTTCTACTGTATTCTCAAACAACTATCTGAATCTTGTATCAGTGGAGCACAAGAAATAGAACTACTCCTTGGAAGAGAGAGAGAGAGAGAGAGGGCTGGACGTGTTTTCTAAGGTTGTGGGATTGTTCTCTTCTTCCATGAGCCTAATGTTGTATATATAGAGCTACAGTAGGACCCTAAGGAGAATAGGATAAGGGCTTCTAATATATTAATACTGTGGAGCAACCCCACAATTAATATATTAATAATATTAAAGTCCACCACAATAATATTATTGCACTCCCCTCACCTATCCCAAATTACATTTGAGACTCCTTACTATAATTATTCGATTTACCTCCCCATGTTTAAGATATAATGTCCATTAATTAATTCAATCACTAATAATCAAGAATTAATTAATATATTATATTACCGAAGCTAGCGCTCGCTTGTAGCATTCATATTATGCCGGAATAAATCCACCTGCAGGGTTTAGCATAATATTCCTTTATGAACTCACTTCGGGGACATCATCATACTAACGCACATGGTGACCGTAAATATCCTAATAGCACATCGACCACATAATGTCATTACCCAATTCATTAAGTACGTCGACCCGGCTTGGATCTCACCCAAAGAATCAAAGCAACAATAATTATGTGCACATGCCTATTTAATATCTTACGGGTTAAGAGCACGCAATAATTAACTGAGGCCTAGTTCGTTTACGACGATCAGTATAAAACGAACATCCCTCTCTAGGATCCTGTTCAATACATAAATGTACTAGTGCAACTAATCGGTCAAGACAAACCGTACGGTTGACACTACAACCGTTCCGATGGGTTGTTCAATTCCATCTAGGTTGTGAACCAATGATTCTTGTTTCGCAAGTAACTGATATAGTGATCTTCGGTACGCACGATGACGACCCACTTATCTACATGCAAAACAACAGAACGTGGAACTTATTTAACCAAACATAATTCTCATTCATCAAGAAATAACAAGTGTAATATCCACTAAAGCAAAGCTTAAGTATATAACACCAACAATCTCCCACTTATACTTAAAGCTGCCGCTTTACTAGTATAGTCCTATCAATCCGTATCCTAAAAGACCTATGTCGATCCTATCACCATACATTTGACTCTCATTCTCTCTACGTGTTTGGCGAAGACCTTCTCCGGCAAACTCTTCGTAAAAGGATCAGCTAGGTTGTCTTCTGATGCAATCTTGGTGATCTCAACTTCTCCTCTTGCCACAATATCTCTGATAAGGTGGTATTTTCGCTCTATGTGTTTGCTTGCTCTGTGGGCTCGTGGTTCCCTTGAGTTTGCAACTGCTCCACTGTTATCACAGTACACGGTAATAACACGTGGCAAACTCGGAATCACTTCTAAGTCCACCAAGAAGTTTCTGAGCCAAACTGCCTCTTTCGCTGCCTCAGAGGCTGCGATGTACTCGGCTTCCATAGTGGAGTCTGCTACGCACTTTTGCTTAGCACTCCTCCATGAAATGGCTCCACCTCCCAAGGTACACACATAACCTGAGGTTGACTTACTCTCGTCCCTATCTGACTGAAAATCAGAATCGCTGTAACCCAACGGAAACAAACTGTCTGCACGGTAAACTAACATGTACTCCTTAGTCCTTCGCAGGTACTTGAGTATATGTTTCACCGCAGCCCAATGTTCCCTTCCTGGATTACTCTGATATCTCGCTACCATGCCAACGGCGTAGCTAATATCAGGCCTAGTGCACAACATTGCATACATGAGACTTCCTACTGCCGAAGCATAAGGAACAGACTTCATGTCCTCTATCTCCTCAGTCGTCTTAGGAGACAACTCCTTAGATAAAGGTACTCCATGTATGAAAGGTAATGTATCTCTCTTAGAGTTCTGCATACTGAATCTGGCCAAGACAGTATCTATATATGAAGACTGGGATAAGCACATCATTCTTTTCTCACGATCACGAATGATCTTGATACCAAGAATGTGTCCTGCTTCACCCAAGTCCTTCATATCAAACTGCTTAGACAACCACGCCTTTACGTTCGACAACTCCTTCTTGTTGTTGCCAATAAGAAGTATGTCATCCACGTATAGCACAAGAAACACCACCACGCTTCCACTAATCTTCTTGTATACACAGTGCTCATCCGGACATTGGGTGAATCCATATGACTGGATTACCTCATCAAACCGAATATTCCAAGACCTTGAGGCTTGCTTCAGTCCATAAATGGACCGATTAAGCTTACAAACTAAGTGCTCATGCCCTTTTGCAATGAATCCTTCTGGTTGCTGCATACAGATGTCTTCCTGAAGGTTCCCATTAATGAAAGCCGTCTAAACATCCATCTGCCAGACTTCATAATCCATATGAGTGGCTACAGCTAAGAGAATCTGAATGGATTTAAGCATAGCTACTGGCGAAAAGGTTTCATCATAATCGATACCCTCTTTCTGGGTATAACCTTTCGCAATAAGCCTAGCTTTAAAGGTTTCCACCTTTCCATCTGATTCCCTCTTTCTCTTGTAAACCCACTTGCATCCAATGGGACGTATCCCATCGGGTGGTTCTACAAGATCCCAGACCTGATTGGTGTCCATAGACCCTATCTCAGCTTTCGTTGCAACCTACCACGAATTTGCATATCTATCTTGGAGTGCCTCGTCATAAGTTCTTGGGTCCGATTCTAGGTCTCCTGGAACTGAGTCCGATGACTCTCCAAGACCTATCCATCGGTCGGGTTGTGTAGAAACCCTCCCACTACGAAGAGGTACCGTCTGTACTGGCACACTATCAGTGTTACGTGTTGCAGTACTATGTGATGTATCTACTTGCGCACTCGGTGGGGAACTATCGATATCTCTCCCTAACTCCTCTAGGACAAGTTTACTACTGGGCTTATGATCTATGATATAGTCTTCTTCCAAGAATCTAGCGTTCGTACTAACGATCACCTTCTGATCCTCACGACTATAAAATAAACCACCTTTCGTTTCCTTAGAATAGCCGACAAACAGTCTCACTTCTGATCGTTTCTCCAACTTGCCAGCCTCCTGCACTAAGACATGTGCAGGGCAACCCCAAATTCGAATTTGTGAAAAACTAGGCTTGCGCCCTTTCCACAACTCATAAGGAGTACTGTCTACTGATTTTGAAGGAACAGAATTCAGAATGTAACATGTTGTCTCTAATGCAAATCCCCAAAACGAATCTGGTAACTTCGAATTACTCATCATCGACCTAACCATTTCCATAAGAGTTCTGTTTCTTCGCTCTGCAATTCCATTCTGCTGGGGCGTGCCGGGTGCAGTCAGTTGGGATTCAATCTCTGCTTCTGATAGGTATGTCCTAACCTCTCCAAAGAGGGATTCGCCTCCTCGATCAGATCGAAGACACTTGATACTTTTACCTTGTTGTTTCTCCGCAACTGTCCTATACTCCTTGAATCTTTCAAAGCATTCGGACGAGAGCGATGCTCTGATTAGTGGTGGTAAGTCCCTCTTTTTTCCCTTGCCTGCTATTGCCGGGATGTTTCCGGCGAGCTCAGTCTTTCAGACGAGAGTGAATCTCTGGTCGGGGGGTCTGTGGAGAAGTCGGGTGGTGTGCGGGTCTATGGGTGGTCGGGACTCCGGTGGTTGCGGCGTATTGGTCGCGGTGGTCGGGGTGAGGGCCATATTCTCTCGCACAATACCCCGTTTGGCTAGTGGTGTTAGGCAGCGGGATAGGTTCTATCGGCCTCGTCTAGTGGTGTTAGAAGAGTTCGGGTAGAATCAGTGTGGGAAGGACTGCGGCGCTCTCGGTTTTCGATGGGTCGATTCGGGGATTGACTCGGGGTTAGATTTCTTTTACTGTATAGACTTGATTGCAGTTTCGGTAGCAGGTTCTTGGCCTGGATTTGTCTGGTGTCGATCGTTCACTGGTGGTTCGGCTAGCTCGTCGCAGGGGAAGGGCTGTTAGATTTTTTTAGTTTTTTTTTTATGTTTTATTGTTTATTGTGTTTCTTTGTTTTTGTGTTCGTATTTGTGTTGAGCGTGTCTTGTGTTTTTGGTTTAGGTCGTTGGCCCCTGTGAGCCCGAGTGTCAAACTTATTATCCTGTTGGGATCCGACACTCGGGTATTTCCTTGTTGGGGTCTTTTTTAGTTGTTTTAGTTGTTTGTGTAGTTGGTTAGTTTAGTTGTGAGTTTTTATTCTAGCGTTGTTAGTCGGGATTCTAGGCAGTCTTCAGATCTGTCGTCCCACTTTTCAGCTGTTGGCTGTTCTCATTCAGCTTTGAGCTGCTTGTATTTGCACATTTGTGCGCTTTTGATTTATAATAATATCTATCGTTTTAACCAAAAATAAAAAATATCACCTAAAAGTAATTTAATCAACCTGGGCAGTACTCTAATTCAATCAGTGATCTAAAGAAATTTTCTTATTTTCTTTAAATATATTTAATTTTATGAAATAAAAATATTTTTATGATTCATATAATAAATGCCGACACCAAATGATAGTATATTAAGATTATAATTTATATATCTAAAGATGAATTAATTATTTTTACTTTATGCATATTAATAAAAAATAAACATAGTAAGTTTTAAAAAATTAAGATTCACTGATTGATATGCAATTTAAAGAATATTTTTAGCGTTCAATATTTTTTTTTAGAGGCACAAATATAAAGTCGAGATTCTAAAAATTAAAAAAAAAAAAGCAAAATATATTCTAAAACTTTTGTTATAATTTGAATGGTTATTTCATAAATATAGAGATCAAGATTTTAATAATGTTCGTATTTTCTAAGAAAAAAAATAAAAATAAGGACATGCACACTTAATAGATCTTAGCCAGATTTTTTTAATAATAAAATGAACTAAAGCCCGAAGTTTAAGGTCGCATTTAACACTGTTTGATTTTTTAAAGAAAAAAATAAGAAAAATAATAAAACTTACTATTTATGGGTTGTATTAAATTCAGACCTATTTTTTTGCTACTATTTTGGTAAATGGTTATTCTTATTTTATAGGTATAGATATAGATTTAAAATGTGTTGAGACTAAGTGACATGCTCACATGCTTTGGAAGGCTAAGTGACAAGCTCACATGCTTTGAAATCCTACATGTCACAATATCATTTTCGTATTTAGATTCGGATTAAAAATTTATAGACAAAATTGGCTTGGAAAAACTGTAAATAAGTTTTACACCATACATCATTGTCTCTATCAATCTCTCTCTCATTAACATTTTTTTTTTGAATTTAAAGATCACACAATTTTTTCTTTCCTTATTTCATTTTTCCATTTTAAATATCATTTGAATTCAATATTTTTTTTTTTCAAAAACGATAGAGATATTATATAAAAGCGCACAAATGTGCAAAATACAACCGCGAGCTGAATATAAACAACCACCAACTGAATACAAACAACTAATAGCTGAATAAAGTGAGAGGACAAGTCATAAGACCGTCTAGAACCGACACCAACAGGATGCCCGAGTGAGAAACGATCCCAACAGAATAATAAGACACTCACTCAGATGAAAACAGAGGCCAACGGCCCAAACCAAAAACACGATTCCTAACAATCAAAACAAAGCGAATCAAAACAAAATAAATTGACTAATTACAACAAAACGAGCCATACCCAAACAACTAGACCGAGCAGAGCGTGGATAAGGTCGACCCAAATTGAGTCTCACAACTAAAAGGACCATTCCCGAACTGCCAAAAACCAACTCGGTTGCCTAACGGAGATGGATCCAAGCTCAGGGACATCAACCAAAGCCAACGCACACCACGATCGCAACACCCGATTTTCCCCTGAACCACCACTGGACCGAGCCCTCTATCACCACTAGAGAGCTCAACACCTGGTGAACCCCCTGAAAACTGAAGAACATGGGAGAGAGCAGAAGGTGCCGAGGCCGTAACCTCGACACTCAGACCACCTGAAACCGCCAAGGACCACCACCCGCCACTGCTCTATCCCGGCCATCACCACTAGCCTGCAGATGGTGCATCGGACCACCCTGACCCAACGCCAGAGAACATAAGGAAAAAGGTAGAGAACCACGACGAAGCGCCATCTGCTCGACACCAAAGCCGCCGAACAACCGAGGCACCACCCACCCAACAAAACGTACCCTGACCACAACCACCACAACCCAGGAGACTTAAGCTCGCAAACCGGCACTGGAGAGACGAGACCATCCATAAAGCCGATAGCATTCTCGAGTGCGACGCCGTGGAAGACGCGATACACTAGGCGGGGGCCAAGCAGCCGAGGGATGACCGCCGCCTCACGCTCAATTGCTGCTGAGGAGGCAAAACGTCGCAAATCGGGAACGACGAAAAAGTTAGGTGAGGAAGAAGAAGGGGAATTAGGTTTTGTTAGCGGGTATATGATGAGTTTACAGTGGATCTTTTATTTGATAGTGGATCAATGCCGAGTTAACAATGTTTCTTTTATTTGATAATTGAGTTAACAATGTTTTATTTTATAATTAAGTTTTTATATTTTTTTATTTGATAATTGAGTCAACAATGTTTCCAAAATTTTCGCAAATATATATATATATATATATATATATATATATAAACAAATATACCATTTTCTAGGTCAACTTTCTGGTCAATTTCGGACAACATTAAATATTTACTAATTTAGGTATTTTTTATTTATTTTTAAATCGGGCAGCACCAAATGCTGCCCTTAATTTTTGGGATTAGTGGATTTCAAATCTAAGTTTTCGGCTGAATTTTATGATAATCCGCGATTTTTTTTTTTTTTTTATTTTTTCCCCTAAATATGTGGTAGTGTTTTGAATTAATTTAATATCATTTTTTTTATTTCAAAACCGATTAACATATATATTGATTTGCTCATTGTACAAAAAAAAGAGAACTTTATCAAATTCACCTTCTGCCCAGAGAATTTATTATACATATCAAGGACTTTGAGAACAGTCCTAACAGAAATAGCACTAGCTCCACAAAAGACAAAGGAGTCATCAGCTAAAAGAAGATGAGACAATTGGACACCACCCCTAGCTATTCTGATACCAGCTAACCTCCCCACCTCCACTTCTTTCAAAATAAATATAGAAAAAAGCTCAGAAACTAGGATAAAAGATAAGGAGAAATTGGATCTCCATGTCTTATATCTCTGGTGGCTTTAAAGAAACCCACAAATATCACCATTAATGTTCATAGAAAAAGGAGAGGAAGACGCACACTCCAAAATCTACTCAACAAACATAGCATGAAAACCAAAAATCAACAAAACCAATTTGATGCAATGCCATTCCAGCCTATCATAGGCTTTAATCATATCCAACTTGATGGCCATGAACTATGAACCCTTTTCTACTAGATCTATGTCTGTTAAAAAAGTCCACCATTTCATGAGCCATTATTACATTATCCAACAGCTGACTACCAGGGATGTAGGCAGCTTGATTCTCAGTAACACATAAATGAAGAACATGTCTGATTTTGGTAGCTAAGATTTTGGAAATAACTTTGTAGGCTACATTGCAGAGGCTAATTGGCCTAATATCACTCAGAGAACTTGGGTTCATCAAACACTTAGGAATATGACAAAGAACAATATGATTCCAGCTTTTTAACAGTCTTTTGGACTCAAAGAAACTATAAATAGTGGCACATAGATCACATTTAATAATTAACCAAAAGTTTTTAAAGAAAAAGGGAGACATACCATTCTCACCGGGAGCTTTTCTAGGATTCAAGCTGAACAAGGCCTTTTGAATTTCTTCCTAATCTACTTGAATTTCTTCCTAATCTACTTCATCCACTAACTCTTGATTGGTACTAGCAGATGTAGTTTTGGGGATAAATTGCATAATTTGTTCTTCCTCAAAGTTGAAACCCTTATTTTAAAATTACAGTTGAAATTTATACTTATTGAGTCCATCAATTTACTTTCTTTTTTTTTTTTTCCAAACGATAGATATTATAACAAAAATGCAACGAACCGAAGACATACAAACAATCCTTGGGAGACTCACTCAAAGAGTGATCTAGACACACAAAGCCAAACACAAGAAAAAACGGGGATGCAACCACCGAAATCTTTCCCTTGCCCAAACGATTACCTAAAAGGACTAAAAGCACTACTAACAAAGAGAACTAAAACAGAAAACCGAAAAGATAAAAACCAAAGCAACAGAAAGAAAGGAAAAAGCAAAGCTACAACGAAAAACAAACTAACAATGCAGATTCACAAACTCTTGCCAATCCCTCCAAGTCCCTCGAACAACAATCTCTTCCGGCATCCACACCTTCTCGAACAACCACAGATTGCAAGATCGCCAAAGCCACCATAATATATACGTGGACAGTTGAATTCTAGCTTCGGCCACCTCAGACTTGTCCATAGCACAAACTTTCCACCACCAAACCTTAAAAGATTGGTTTGGTAAGAGTTGGTCCTCCCAGTCCACGAGGGATAATTTCCAAACTTTCTCAGCCCTACTGCAAGATAGAAGAAGATGTTCAATACTCTCAGGATGCTCTCCACACATATGACACACCACATCTACGTGTATTCCTCTTTTGCTCATTTTGGTAGTAACTGGCAAAGAACCAGTGAAACACTTCCACAAGAAATGTTTCACTTTCCCTTTTACTGTCAATTTCCAAGTTCTGTTTCTAGCACATGTATCCACTAGAGCAGACTGACTGCTTTCAGCTTCATCCACCAATAGTAGTTTCTGATTCAAAAGATGTTTATAAGAACTAGCTACTAAGAACTTACCCCCACTATCAAAATACCATCTCCATCTATCTGGCTTCCATGGTGACATGGATGAGATCTCCATTATAGCCAGTCTGTCAAAGTCATTGAAAAGCAGTCTCAAGAGTCCTTCATTCCAACTGAGGCCATCATCCATCAGCAGTTCATTCACCCAAGTAGGTTTTTGCCTTACAGAATTCAAGAATACAGGTCCAGCCTGTTGATTTTTGGGGACCCAACTATGATCACTGATTTTGGTTAGCCTCCCATCTCCAATTTCTTTATGCAAGCATTTAGCAAAGATGGGGATGACAGTCACCCAGTTGTTCCATAAACAAGAAGCAGAGCTATTCCTTTTCACCTCAAAAATAGAAGACGATGGATAGTACTTGGATTTGAGAACTTGGCTTACTAACAACTCAGGTCTGGTGGTGATTTTCCAGAGCTGCTTTAGAAGGAGAGCTTCATTAAACAACTTATAATCTTGAAATCCCAGCCCACCAGAACCTTTTGCTTTTGCCAGACAATCCCATTTCTTCCAATGAATGCCTCCCTCAGAGTTTGTACCTTTGCTCCACCAGAATGGGGCAGTAAGCCTGCTCAGCTCCTCACAAATGCTCACTGGCAATTTAAAGCAAGCCATTGAAAAACAGGTAAAGCATTGATAACTGCCCTTATAAGGACCTCTTTCACTGCAGTGGATAGATACCTGTTCTTCCAGTTATTCAACCTCTTTTTGACAGCTTCAGTGATATAAGCAAAAGTCTCCTTTTTAGACTTACCAATTCCAAGAGGAAGGCCAAGGTATCTTGTAGAGTTGTGAGCCTCGATCCCCTCCATAGCATTGCAGATAGATAGCTTTAAAGGAATGGAGGTATTTTTACTGAAAAAACACTGATGATCTGGACAGGTTTACCTTTTGCCCTGAGAATTCATTGTACACCTTCAGAATATCCATGAGTACCTTCACTTGATGGGCCTCAGCTTTGCAGAAGATTAAAGTGTCATCTGCTATTTAGCAGATGAGTAAGAGTGGGCCCGTTTCTAGCAATTCTGAGCCCCTTGAAACCACCATTGTCAGCAGCTCCTTTGATAAGAGATGAGAATACTTTAGAAATGATCAAGAAAAGATAGGGGGATATGGGATCCCCCTGTCTCAATCCCCTTGAGGGCTTCAAGTATCCCACTGATTTGCCATTGATCAAAAAGGAGAAAGTTGGGGTGGAAATGCAAGCATAAATCCATTTTATAAAAACAACATCAAAACCCATCCTCACCATGGTCTTGCAGACACTTTTCCATTCCACACGGTCATAGGCCTTGAGCATGTCAAGCTTAAGAGCCATGAAATATTTTTTTCCAGTACGATGTCTGTTTAGGTAGTGGAAGCATTCTTGGGCTATAATCACGTTGTCCAATAGTTGCCTGCCTTGGATAAATGCTGCTTGAGATTGACTGATGCATTTGTCCAAGCACCCCTTCAACCTGTTAGCCAGAATCTTGGTTATTACCTTGTAAACCACTCCGCATAGAGAAATTGGCCTGAAGTTGGAGATGGACACTGGGTTTAAGCACTTAGGAATGAGGGCTACTATGGTGTGATTCCAATACCTTAGGAGCTGACCCGAGTCAAAGAAACTGGTAACTGCTTTGCACACATCTTCTTTCAGAATGGGCCAGAATCTTTGGTAGAACAAGACAGTCATGCCATCCTCTCCAGGGGCCTTAGATGGGTTCATTTGAAACAGAGCCTTCTGGATTTCCAACTCACCAACAGATGCTGTAAGAATTCTATTCATGGATGGGGAAATGACCTGCTGAATATGTTGTAGGGCAACATCCTCATTAGAGCAACCTTCTGAAGTAAACAGATGATCATAAAAATTCAGGATGTGTTGTTCAATATCTGATTCAGAGGTGAACTCCCTGTTGCCTTCCACCAACCTTGTGATAGCATTTTGTTTCCTCCTTTGGATAGCCATTGCATGAAAGACTTTTGTATTCAAGTCTCCCTCTTTAAGCCACATAACCCTTGACTTTTGAAGCCAAAATTGTTCTTCTGAGCAGTGAGCTTCATCAAGTTCTTTCTGAAGTTTTTCCCACTCAGCCCAGTTCCTGTCACCACCCAATTCCCTCATTTCTGCCAGCTTGAGGGTCAATGCATCAATAGTTTCCCTTCTGTCTGTTTTGAGAGCTTTGTTCCACTTATGCAGAGCCACTCTTGTGTTTTTGATTTTTTCTTTAAGGTTGAACATAGAAGTTCCTTGAGACTCCTCCTCCATGGCTTGCTTCACCACCTCCTCTACCCCTTCTTTTTGGATCCATCTTTTATCAAAATAGAATCTACTATGTTTAGCTTGAGGCTTTCTTCCATCTTCAATCTGCAGTAAACTGTGATCAGAGGCACTTTTTAACACATTTCTGACTTTAGCTTGAGGGTGTTGTAGTAGCCATTGATAAGAAACAAAAGCTTTGTCAAGAACTTCTTCCACAAATCCTTCTCTCTCTCTATTATTACCCCATGTGAACTTATACCCCTCCATTTGCAGTTGACACATCCCCATGTCGGCTATAAACTCATTGAAGCCCTGAAAGCTGGAAATAGCTCTCTCCCTGCAGCCTTTCTTCTCCTCATGACTAGTGATGTCATTCCAATCACCCATCATTATCCAGCAATCCCCCCATTTCCTTTTTTCCTCTCTCAGAAACTGCCACTGTCCCTTTCTTAACTGTTTGTTGGTGTTGATATACACAAAGATGGCCCACTATGTATTGCAAGATCCCTTGCTCCTGTACTGAACTTGGATACAACAGTCATTGCCATTGAGAGCTAGAATTTTTATATTGATATCCCAACAAAGAAGTAATCCTCCCTTAGTGCCATTAGATTCCATATAGAACCAGTGATTATCAAATCCCAATCTCTTACAAACTTTAGAAACAAAATTTTTTTGTTTTTTAACTTCTGAAAGGAAAACAAAATTTGGGTGATGAGACACAATGACCTCTCGCAATTGGGGAACTGTAGAGGGCCCACCCAGCCCTCTACAGTTCCACACCACAGCCCTCATTGATCCTTTGGGAGCCATTTGAGGCTGGCTTCCTCCACCATAGTACCTTTAAGCTTGGTTTTCTTAACCGTGGTTTGGTCTTCTTTGGATTCCCCTGCTTCCTGAATATGCTGCTCAAGTTCCCCCAAACCTCTTTTCTGCCCCTTCACTAAGGGATCAATCTCCATGGCAGAAGAGCTTCTAATTAACCTCCCCTCCTTGGCAGCTTTTCTTTTCCATCTTTTAACCTTCCTGGATTTCTCTTCTGAGGCACTCACCATTTCATCAGTGTTGTGCAACACAAGTTGGAGCTCTGATGGGGGAGATGTATTGCTCACAGGGCCTAACTCATTCTCAGCAAAAAGCATAAGATGTTTCTGACTGGCTACCATCTCAACTGGTTGAAGAGCCTTTCCTGCTGCTTGGGCCTCTGATGTGGAAAATTCCACCATTGCAAGAATTGGTTTTTTACTAGTAGCTAGATTGTTGGATCCATTAGATTGAGATGTTGTTTGACTTGCGATTTCCTTAGGATCTGATGGACTCGCATTGTTTTGGTCATTGGCTATATCACTAGGTTGAGAAGTATCTCTGGATTCTGATTCATTGCTTGGATTGATTGAGTCTACCCAGAGTCCTCCATCCATAGCTTTAATCCAATCACCATATTGGCCTTCCCTTACTGCCTTTCTTGCAATATCTTCAGTCCTTGTTTCACAGCTCCTGTCCAGATGGCCTATGCGCCCGCAATAGTAGCACAGATTTACCAGTTTCTCGTATTTCAGCGTCACCATAATCTTCGTATCTCCATGTCTTATTTGCGTCCACCTTGGCAGCGGTTCTTTGAGATCTATTACTGCAAGGATTCTAAGAATTCTACCATCCTGTCCTCCTGCTCTTGCCACATTGACATTTTTGACATTCTTGAAGATTCTACCCGCTTTAACCCCAACATCTGTGCATAGCCAATTCAAAGGGATGTTGTGGAGTTGAACCCAAAGGCTGAGCTCTTGGAAGCAGGTGTCTGTGCCAGTGAGCCCCAATTTCCAGTCTTTGAGAATTAGGTATTGGTTCTCAAATACCAAGTTTCTGTCCCTCGCCACTTTAGATACATCTTCGAGAGTAGGGAAGATGAATTGAAAGAAATTGTCACTAACCTCCCGAACGTCCAGCGAATTCCCTAATTTCCAGGCTCGGGCCATAGCTCGTTTGACCCCAATTAGATTAGCTTTTCGGTCGCCGACAATCTTTCCAAACAGGCTTCTCCGACATTCTTCTTCACTAAGCCGCACATCTCGATCCTCAATATCAGTGACCAGAATTTCTGTCTCTGACAATGAAAATTTCCCCATCAACGATTCCAAACTATCGGCGCGATCCCCCATTACTGTTCCCCCAAAAGAAGAAAAAGCTTTACCACCTTGCACACCGGAAATGCTAGCAATACTCAGAGCAAGCTGTTGACGACTGTTGATTGACGAAAAATAACTCCCATTAGAGAGAAGGTACTCCCATTAGAGAGAAGGTTTTTTTTTTTACAAACAGGATCCATCAATTTACTTTCCGTAAAGCTAAAAAGCATGAAACTTGAAAAAGGATTATTCACTTTATAAAGTGGTCAAAATGTGCAAGCATCCTAATTGACTCTCTCGGGTGATTTATTTATTTAAAAAAAACAAGTGGACAAAAACAAAAACAAAAAAAAAAAGGAGTGGAAAAAAATCAAAACCACGTATTCCCGGAATAC
>CACSLK010024540.1:18438096-18460393 GCA_902706635.1 Striga hermonthica | reverse complement strand
TTTTTTTTTTTTCACTGCCATATATGTGCTGTGGAGAAAATCTGTCACCCCAGAAATGTACTCTGGCTAATAAAACGAAAAAGAAGAAAAAAGTAATAGGGGTTAAGAGCTCCCGTTAATGGTTCGGAGGAGCTTTTGGCTGAAGACAAAACGACGGTAAAATTAAATAATTGAGCAAGTGAATGATACACATTCTCTGGTTCATTTCACTGAAGCGAATGGCATTACCGTCTGATTCTATGAGAGACTGAGCTACTAAAAAATGTTAGATCTTCTTAAATTGCACCTATTTTCAGGAATCAATTTGTAAAACAAATATGAACTGGAGGGATATTTGTAGTCTTAAGACAATGAACAATTTTTATTTTTTATTTTTCCAAATTCTCACCAACTATACTAAACTTCTTGATACCTTTTTTTAACTTTGCCTTGTGTTCGGATGTGATAAGCTTACACCATTGGGGCCCTACTTGGGCTGATGTGTACTGGTTACAATCAGATTTCTGAATTTCCAGTGGGTTTTAATTATAAATGTAGGTTTGCTTCAAGAATCCAGGGACAACCTTAAAGAAGCACTAAAAGCTTATACCCTTGCACTGGAAGTCGATCCAACACATGTCCCGAGTCTCGTCTCTAAGGCTATAGTTCTGAGACAGATGAGTTCACAATCATCCCCGGTAGTCAGAAGCTTCCTAACAGAAGCTTTACGGCTCGACAGAATGAATGCTGCTGCTTGGTATAATCTCGGTTTACTGTACAAGGAAGAAGGTAGTCTGGTAAAAGCTGCCGAGTGTTTTCAAGCGGCTACTTCTCTGCAAGAAACCGAACCCATAGAGCCCTTCAGATGATTGGTGACATTTATTTGTGCGATTGAGCAAAACGAAAATGTAATTTGTTGTAGAAATTATTGTTTTTGTATTTTTTTTTCCCTCTATTTTGTTTAAATTGATGAGGAAATTGATGAATGAAAACAGATTGTTATTGCCTTGTTCATCTCTTGATTCGACTTTCGTGTTTATTTATTTATTTATTGTTCCTTTATTTATGCCTGTTTTCGAGATTAAACAGTATCAACGAAATTATTAAGCATGTATTTCCTGTTCGGTGATGAAATTATTGAAACTATGATATTAATGCAGCTTGGGCTTGAAGAACATTGGATGACCAAGTAAATTAATCAAACACTAGCCGGTCGATCCAGATCCACAGCGTTCGGACCGACCAGACCATTTTAAAGCCCACTCCATAGGTTGGGCTGGGCCTGCTCAGATGAACTGCAGCTCGATCATGTGGCCCGCAAGTGGAACAGCAACTGTTGATATAATGGTATCACTTTTTCCAAGTCCCATAGCTCTAAAACATCAAGTCATAACATAAATTGTTGACCAATTAGGCTTGTGAAACGAATGATCCTTGCAAATATAAATTTGCTATATTCGTGAACCCAGAGGTAATGAATTTTCTACCAAAGCTGAAAACCTCACTACATACATAGAGAATTGCAAGGATATTGAAGCCTAATTCATAGAGAGAATGCAAGGATTTTCAAGCCTAATTTACAAAATAACACTTGCTCTTGGAACTCAAATGAAGTGGCCTTAGTAAATGATATTTTTGAGAAAACATAATATTGAAGATATTTTTCCTATAAACACGAACCTTCATTGGACGAAGTATATTAACTCATATATATTTGATTTATAAAAACAAGCCAATAGTAGTAATGTTATCAAAGCTCTAATATGTGATAAGCTGATGTCGTTTGTATTGTGATACAAAATTGTTTCCTGATATGTCCAAGTACTAAAACCCGTGTGTGTGTGTGTGTGTGTGATTATCGTGAGTATAGGTTGATTGATCCACAATTCCTTACACAAATGTACAAGCATTTTCAGTTGTTCAAATATGGACACTAAGTGAAATTCGCCCAGCTTTTCTTGGTTCTCCATAAGGTTTAAAAGCAAGACGACCTCATAATTGTTCGATTTTCTGGTGGAGTGACCGCATATCTTTGCTGCTGAAACTATGTCATCTTTCTAATTTGTCCTTCACAAAGAAAAGCTGATCAGAGCAAAAACTTACGTTGCATTGCGTAAAAGAGCCAAAACTTCATAAGCCGATAGGGAGCTTATCCACCTATTTCTCCTCTTGGACGACTGAAAAATAAAACCAAAGAGAAAAAATAAAAAAGGAATGAAATAATGTCCTTGTGAGGCCTCAAGTATAATCTGATATTTTTATTTTGATCATCATGTTAATTATTTTTTTACTCAAAGCTTCCATCACCCATGACATTCTTTAATGCCCTCTTAAGGGGCACATGCTGATGCAATTTATAATTAAACTTACCTCTTAAAAAATATCCTGTAGTTTATACGTAATTCAACAGTAGGTCAGCCGACGAATTCTTTATCCTGCAGCTCTGTCCTAGGTGAACATCCCCGAAAAGATATCTACATACAATTATGTACATAATAAAATCAGTAATAATAAAATTTAACAAGCTCTTGGCATTTAAATAGAAATGTGATGATTCGCGGGGAGAGAAGAAGTGGACCTGTATTCACAATGCTCAGACCATGCACATCGAGCTTTGCCGTAGTCCCAATAGCAGTCCTCATCCCTCAGAGGTCCACGAGTAGCTGGTTTTGGGGGAAATGGGATGATGAAAGAATATGATATGGCTATCATGACTAGGGTGCTTGTAAGAAATCTAGAGTTTTTTTTTTTTTTTTTTTTTTTTTTTTTTTTTTTTTTTTTTTTTACCTTTTGTGACAAATTTGGTTTTTTTGTCAGGGTGTATATCATGCCACATCTCAAGCCACAGCTCCCGCATTAGTACTGAAGATCTGACAATGTTCCTGTGATTTGCTGCCATTGATACATCACAAATTAACTGATAATAAAAATAGGAAACTGATGAATGAAAGGTTTAATTACGTAAGCTAAGCTGAGTTACGTAAAAATAATCACCTCACTCAAATGTTCGTGCTAATGTCAAAATTGGTAAGATATAAAAACAAATAGAAGTTCTTCATTAAATATACCATGTTAATTGCCAAGGCAGCTATGGTTCAATTTATGTGTCTATGCACTCTTATGCAACTCATGCTTTTAATACCCTCAGTCATAACAAAGGCAAAGTTAACTTCAACGGTATTACCTTTATCAAGCTCCCAAACGGCTGTCCTTTTTCCTGGAAGACTTTCAGAGTCTTCGTAATAGGTTATATACTTGACTCTGGTAGATCTAGTCATATTGGGAACTAAATCCATTTCAGGCTGATGGTCAACATCAAAATGCATTTGGACGTCTGAACCATCATGTTCCGACTGCAAGTTGTCAATAGATTCGATTCCTCTTCCCAGTTAGAAACCCATTATAGCATTTTTCTTCGAAATGCCACTTTATGACAGACTTAGCTAGCAGATAAGGATCGATTAGCAACTTACAAGGGGCTTTGTTTCATTTGCCATTTTTTGGCACAGTTGGGGGTTAAGAAGTTTATAACATCGTAGTTCGATTATTTCGATCAGGAAAGATTTTGACACTGCATTCTACACCTATAACAGCAGGTGTTAAGTAACATGACAGTTTTTTTTTTTTTTTAATGGCAACAATAGCTTTGAATGTATTTTCTGATTAGAGTTCAGAACTGCTGGAAAATGGTGAACAATGAAAGATAGGAAAATAAGGACAACATTGAGTACACAGACATTTATTTATAATTTCAAACTCTATTGGCAACTCCCAAACTCTAACTTGGGATGTACCGGAGAATTAAGAAGTGGGCAACAATTTGTGACAAGTAATGGAAGAAGATCTGCCCCTTAGATAGCAGATAATAGTTTCAATTATATAAAATAAATTCCATACATATAGAGAGTATAGTTTCACTTATAAACACCTGAGGAGCCCTTGTTATGTTCACTTTTGATCCTAGCCAGTTTTTGCACCAAGAAAGCGAATGGTAAGGTACCTTCAAACCAGAACCATATCATTTAGCTAAACAGACAAAAGAAGTAACATATAATAAAACAAAATACTACCTCAAAATCAGCAAATAGAAAAACATATCTATCTTCTCTATGCTTATCATACCGTCTCATCCCCACTTGCGGCACCAGGGTTTCCTTCAACCAGGTTCCCAGACCTAATTTAGTGAAATACAAGATAATTATATGCCAAAATGTCACTGTCAACAAATCCCCAATACAATGCAATCTAAAACGAGTGTTGCAGTTCAAGCTGTCCATAATGGTTTCAGGTAGTTTGTCAAACTCCGAGTTTCAGTCTGATAGAACGCAAAGTTGTGTTGACACTACTCTCACTTATCACAAAATGACCATGTGAAGAGGCTCCCTAAAAGAAAATTTAAACAAATAATATTATCAAAGTCACTGATTGATAAGTAAAGCAACTCAACCAAAGGTGTTCAAGAATTTAGCTTCCTCTCAAGTCAATTCAGTCTTCTGTTTATAAGAGAACTACTCAAGTGCCTCATCATGTCATTTGTGTTTTAGCACTATATTGATTCATTAATTACTTTAACATTTATGTTTAAAATGTCTACTCAAGGGAAAAGGTATCTGTGATATTTACTGGATACCCTTGAGATGAATAATAGTCACCTGGAATATAAAGATCCCTCTACCTCAAAGATTACATCAGTTATTATCCAGTTATCAGGATACGGCTTCCCACTTGGAGCAAAATAATAACCAACCTGTTTGATGACATGTTCAAAAGTCAGGCATCATCAATATCACATGACAAAAGTTAAACATCAAAATTAAAATGAACAGTTAGAATTTTCACAATCATTGTGATACAACAATACCTCAGTTTTAGAATCTATTCCATATATGCAAAAGATGTTCTTGAGTGGTGGTCTATCCCACGGAGTCAAAGGATTTAGAACAGGATCACCATGATATGACCTGACATTGAAAGATAATTGAGGATACAGGTTGCTTTTATGATAAGGTCCCACTATGTGCATAATTGACCCGATTAAGCATTTTTTTTTAATTTTCTCACAGTTCAGGTTATGCAGGAAGATGAGACAGTTCAATGTTTTTAATTAGTGTGACGGCAGCATCATCGTCAAATACCCGAACATCAAACTGTAAAGCAACCAAACATACTCTAATGGATAAAATGAGCCTAGCTTAATCAGCAATTAGTTCTCTACAAGAGTTACAGGGGAATCCATTTTCATAACTTCCATTGTTTTATGAAGGATAAGAGGAAATACGATCATAGTGTCAATAGGAAAAGTCAATTGCATTTATATGTTTAGTATAAGTTCCATGTTGACCAACCAAGACTGTTGAGTCTCTTGGTTTATTAAGAAAATTTTAAAATTAAAGCAAGGAACAAAAGCACTGGTGGCAAGAAATAACTTACTCTTCTAATTGGTACATGACTCTTTGACTATCAGGGTCATAATCAGCTATAGTTCTGAAAAAGGTTCCATCAGAGACTTCACGAGCAGAAAAGGACAACTGAGTCGGAAACCCATATTCCACATCAGATAAGTTGGCCTGTGCTGCTCCTATAAATGAAGGGTAAGCTTCATCTCCTGCAAAGCAATAAATAGGCATATCCAGCATGCATTTCAAGCAGCTTACAGTTTATCAGTGAAATCAATGGTGCATGAATGATTGCCTCACGTACCTCGAACTGTTGGAATTTCAATATTGATTATGTTAGTTGGCCATCCAGAATAGTTTGCTTGAAACTCCTGGTTGTCACAAACGTAAGCAAGATTCCCCCTTTTGCTCTTGCCTGAGAAATGCTTTAAGTAGGTATGCTCCGCTTTACAATGTTTTGAAAATGGCAGCATCCATAATGAAGATCCAAAAGAGTTGAACATCAGCCGAGCTGTTCCCTGATGACTTGCCAATTATTTTCATAAACTGGAGTAAATGCAGGTACACAAAGTAGAAGAAGTCAAAATCTTGGCCTCTACCCCTATCCATACAATACAATATGTCAAAACTCTACCTAACCCACAGAAAAATCATATAACTTATAACTCGTTATAGTAATCCATTGCATAAAGGATACACTCTGGGGATAAACTTGCCCGAGCTTTAAATTAGTTCAAAAACAACTGATATTTTTGGAGATTGTTGAAGTTCAAACAGATTGGTTCAGTTATGAAACATAAAATGCCACTTTGATTCCCTCCCTAAACCCTGGAACTGCTCACAGAAACAAAATAAATAGCGATAAAATGGGGTATCAATAACTGTGATCTTAAAAAATATGCATATATGCAACACTTATGTTCGCATCAACTAAATGTATCTGCATACTATAAGTCATTTTGAGTTCGTGTGGGTTATATAATACCTCAGAAACAGGTAGACCAAATGTGAATCCTGATAGTGTTGCTTTAACAGTCTCAATTGCTCCCAGAAGAGGAGCTCCTGAAGCAAATCAAAATAAGATCCATTAAAATTTAGGCACATAGTTCCAAATGATTATCTGTCAGTCAAACAAAGTGCACAAGCTTACCAACAGCAAAGTATGCATGTATGTGTTCATCCAGCCATTTGATATACATTTTAGGGGCGATTTCTAATTTTAACCACTCCAAGAAATATCTAAACACATTGTTGCCCATTGAGTGAGCAAAAACTATTGATGGCCCACCACGAAGCTTGAGAGCAGTTTCAAAGGTAAGCCTGCAAAAATCAAAGAACATCAGTTCAATATTTCTCATCAGTGTGCAAAGACAAAAGCGAAGGTCAACCACACATGAGCGCACAAGCGCACACACATGTACAGAGGGAGAGGTACCCTGAAATCCAACCATGGTTGAAATGCCTCCAATAAACTGTTTTCTAATGCAAAATAAATTGAAGTGCAAAAAGAGAACAAATAGTAAAATTTCCACATATATGTAATCTGGTTTTGTAACCGGAAAATATATCTCATGTAATTTCGAGTTCCATACTTTTTTTTTTATTTTATTTGATAACTGATTGTTCAAAGGTCTTGCAAAACATAAAAACTAGATGACGCATTTCATAAAAATGAACTTTGGAATAACATAAAAGAGTTGGTTAAAGTGATTACTTAAGTTTATGAAAATAAAGATCCCTCTCCTCGAGTTTGGCAGGTGACAGTCTCCAGTCATATGGAACTGCAATTATAGCATTGGCCTCAATGCCAAACTCAATGCACCATTTAACCCAATCTTTCCACACTGAAGAAAGCGGACCTGCAGAATGCCAAGGCATGCAATTTATGTAATCAAATGCTTCAATAACATCAGGCAGCAGCATAATATTTCCTTTAGAAAGTCAAATATTGGTATTTATGATAACTTAGAAGGATGTAGGGATAAAATGTAATATCTCCACACTAAAGAATAGGTTAACTCTTAAACTTTATAACTAAATAAACCAATAAACATATTAACAGAACCATGGCTATTGAGAAACCCTTTTTTTATATAAGTTTCTTCTGACCATGCCTCCAGCAGAAGTAAAGATAATGCATTCCTATTTCTCTAAAATCATGCCTGTAATGTAGCCTGGATCAAGCTCCGTAATAGCAGAAAGACCGCTATCAGGGCGCGACTTGCATTCAGGATGATCTGTTTGGTTATAAGGATCTAGCAACATACACTTTAGCCAGCAATTAACTGCAGACAAAAGCTGAAAAATACATGATTAGTCCATGAACCAGTTCACGAAGGAAAATTATTAGCCAAATGAGATAAGATGCAGTACACAGACACCATATAATTAACTAAATCTGGACCGCTTACGAAAAAATAAATCATGTACACTTAAAATTTCTTTATAAAAAATAATGATATGATTTAGCATCAACTTATGAATCTGACAGAAATTAACTTTTCACTAATACTTCCACTTCCGAGATCATCCTTGCTACGACGCACATCCAAACTCAGAAATTAACATTTCATTAATATTTCCACTTCCGAGATCGTCCTTGCTACGGCGCACATCCAAACTCTATATCTTATCTAATATAGTTTTCATATAATGTGTATCCAACAAAATCTCTAAAACTAAATCATTCGAATCCTCAGCTAATGTATCAACTAATTGATATGTAACGCAATAAGAAACATGTACACAAGCCAGCACTCATTCATACTCAATTACTCATCCATCATATGAGAACTCTAAGGTCCTTCATTCATTATTCAATAGAAAACACACAAATGAACCGAAAACACCAAAACCAAAAAAAAAAAACTCAAGCTAAGCAATCTGTAACATAACAGAAATGATAAGATCACAAACTTTAGTAGAGTCGAGCCAGACTAAATCGAGTGGATTGAAATCGAGCGGAGAGTAAGGACAGTCAAGAATCGACCACGCTCTCAGCTGTGTGGACGCGAAGCCAGGGATTATTATCCCCGAGAGCTTCTCCAGACGGCCGGCGGAGTCCTCGCCTCCGGCCGCCGGCGTCAGGATGATGAGGAGAAGCGCGGCAGCGAGCAGCGTGGCGTGGCGCTCTCTCATTGGTTGGGAGCGTTTGAAGACTAGTGGTGGTGTGGCGGACCGAAGGAAAAATAGGAATGGCACTGTTTTCCGTTTTAGCGCTGTGGAATAAAATGGTTTTGGTTTCGTGTGGATATTTACCAAAATAGCCCTGTTTGGAGTTTTGGGTTTAAGGAAAATGGTTCCCTTCTCTTTGCGGGCATGTGACGTGGCGTCTTCTGATTGGGTACCTGTGGGCAGGATCCAGTCAGGAAAATTTTGGTCAGAAGAAAGAACGATTTTGCATTTGCCTCCCTTTTAAACTCCCTATTTCGTTTGAAGTTGCTATCAATTTTAGGATTTATTTTTCTTTTATGATGTCTAGACGTGTCCACGGGCCAAATCGGCCCGTGAATCGGTCCCAACTTGGCTCGAATTGGCCCGGAACCGTCCTCCTAAGGGCCGATTCATTGAACCGGAACTGTAGGGTTGCAGTTCGGTCCCGGTTCATAAACTTTTAGTTTTTTACCCGCTGGGTTGGGCCGAGTCACATTGCTTTTTTTTTTTTAAGGGCCGTACTGGCCCGGAACCGCCCAGACCCGTGGGGCCAGTGAACCGGCATTTCCGGGCCGATTCTATGAACCGGCCCATAGGTTTTCTCGGGCCGGTCACGGGCCATAATATTGAGGCCCGTCGACCCGGCGGGCCGGGCCGTGTCGCGGGCCGGCAGTTGGCTACCACTACTCATGTCCAACTTTAAAAAAGTAAAATACGTATGGGAATTAATTAACAAGGAAATTAATACCTCACTTTTTGAATGAGCTAACTTAGAGTTTAGTTCAAGTACAAAAATAGTGATTTCTTGAAGTAAATAGAAAATTGGAGCATGTATGATATGGAAAAGAATAATGTTCTATTATAATCAAATAGGATATATTTTTAGAGAATAATAAAAATCAACTTGTTTTTGTCTCTATAAGCCATGATTGTTAGGGGTACCACAACAAGCGCACCAGACAAAATTACCCCTCCAATAAATATGACAAGTACTACTCTAAACGAAAATAAGTCAACACAAATAAAAGATGAGAAATAAAAAGAACACAAAAATTGATAACGGAGTTCGGCGAAAATAGCCTACGTCTCCGAGCACCGCAAACCACAATGCTAAATTTATTAAATCACCAACAAAACCACAACTAGGATTAAATAACCCACTAGGATTTCCTTAATTAAGGATTTCCTTCTAGGATATAAGAGAATAGAATAAGGTGCAATTGTAACCCAAGACAAGGGACATATTTATACTCAAAAGACCCTACACATCTTTGGTACACATCCGATGTGGGACATAAAATTAATCAAAATCTAACCATTCTCCACTTTGACTAATTTTGCTCCCACTCTGACTCTTTAATCCAACACAACTGCTGGCGGTGCCTCAAATGCGCCTCTCGGCGCCAACTCAAATATGCAGAATGTTGGTCAAGTCTAAACAGTGTTCAAACTTAACTGCTGTCACTACCTTGGTCATCATATATGTAGGATTCTCCATCGTCTTGATCTTCTTCAACACAACAGTTCCATCTTCTAGAATAACTCGCACAAAGTGATAGCGAACATCAATATGATTCGTTCTTGCATGAAATACTTGATTTTTCGCTAAGTGAATAGCGCTCAGACTGTCACAATGCACTAAGATGTGTTTTTTACCAACTCCCAAGTCTTCAGCAAACTTTAAAGCCAAATAGCCTCCTTCACAACTTCAGTAACCGTCATATACTCTGTCTCTGTTGTACACAAAACAACTGTTGATTGTAAGGTAGACTTCCAACTAACTGGAGCTTTCGCAAAAGTGAACAAATATCCAGTCGTTGATCTTCGCTTATCCAAATCGCCTGCGTAGTCATAATCATAATATCCAACTACACATTCACCAACTTCATCATGCTAAAAAACTAATCCAACGTCTATAGTACTATGAATATACCGTAGAATCCATTTCACAGCTTGCCAATGACCTTTACCAGGGTCATGCATATACCTGCTAACAACGCCAACTGGTTGTGAAATGTCGGGTCTTGTACACATCATCGCATACATCAAACTGCCAACTATATTTGCATATGAGACTCTAACTATATACTCTCGTTCTTCATCACAATTTGGCGATAATTGGGCATTTAACTTAAGATGAGTGGAAAGTGGTGTATTTACAGGCTTCGACTCATCTTTTATGCCGAAACGCTGCAGTACCTTATTCAGATATTGCTTCTGAGTCAAACAAAGCTTACTCTCATTCTGTCTCTGTTTATCTCCATGCTGAGTATCTTCTTAGCTTCCCCCAAGTCTTTCATCTCAAATTCTTGATTCAACTGAGCCTTCAACTGATCAATCTCCACTTGGTTCTTTGATGCAACCAACATGTCAGCCACATACAAGAGTAAGTAAATGAAAGATCCATCTTGCAGCTTGCGTAAATACACAAAATGATCATGTCTGCTTCGCGTGTACTTCTGCCCAATCATAAACTTATCAAACCATTTGTACCACTGCCTCGGAGATTGCTTCAGTCCGTACAACGATGTTCAACTTACAAACACAATTCTCTTTTCCAAGAATTTTGAATCCTTCTGGCTGAGTCATGTATATTTCCTCATCCAATTCTCTGTGTAAGAGCATTGTCTTCACATCAAGTTGAGATAGCTCTAAATTCAATTGTGCTGCTAAGGCCAACAAAATTCTAATGT
The DNA here is from genome assembly GCA_902706635.1 of Striga hermonthica. NCBI lineage: Eukaryota > Viridiplantae > Streptophyta > Magnoliopsida > Lamiales > Orobanchaceae > Striga > Striga hermonthica. The sequence goes on along the minus strand of CACSLK010024540.1, from coordinate 18,449,172 downwards.
AAGAGTGTTTTACAACTGGAGAAAACACTTCATTATAATCAACTCCTTCCTTCTGAGCCACCAACCTTTCCTTGTAGCGCAAATCATTCTTCTGATGAAATCCATCTTTCTTTGCAAATACTCACTTGCATCCTATCGGCCTCTTGCCTTTTGGTAGTTGCGTCACCTTTCAAGTTTGATTCTTCTGTAGAGACAACATTTCTTTCTCCATAGCCCATTTCCACTTCTCATTTTCTAAACTTCGAATTGCATCTTGAAAAAATGAAAAGTATGTCATCATCAACAATTGGAAGTGCATAAGCCACCATATTCGCCAATCAAGCAGATTGTTGGAGCTCTCATCTGGGCTTTTTCAATGTAATGGGTAAATCTAATGATTCTTAAGTCTGCACTTCATCATTTGACGAATCCTTTGATATTGGTTCGTCGATCATAGCTAGTTGTCTCTTCATCGCATCTATCTCCACCTGCTACGGTGTCAACTCTACCTGTTCGGCTTGCGTCTTCTTTAACATACCTTGTTCATCAAATGTAACATCCCTGCTAAACACAGTTTGTTCGTCTCAAGACACAAAAGACGATATCCCTTAATGCCAATTGTGATTCCCATGAACAAAGTCTTTTTGCTCTTGGATATAACTTTAAATCCTTCACATGATAGTACGTAGGACACGAAAGACATGTAAAGATCTATAGTCAGCAATAGGTTTCCCCGACCATACCTCCAACGGTGTTTTACCATCTTTTGCAGATGACGACAATCGATTTATGAGGTGTTGCGCTTATATTACAGGCTTACATCCTCAACCCAATACTCCTTGCCCAAACCAGCATTGGACAACATACATCGAACTTTCTCCACCATTGGCCAATTCATGCACTCCGCCACCCCATTTTGTTGTGGTGATCGTCTGACGGTGAAGTACCTAACGATACCATTTTTACGGAAAGCTTCTTGAAAGAAATCCTTTGTATATTCTCCACCATTGTCCATTCGTAGGACCTTGATCTGCCTTCCAGTCTGATTCTCAATTTGTGTCTTCCATGTAATGAAGACACCAAACACTTCATCTTTCTTCTTCATAGCGTACACCCAAACACGTATGGAAAAGTCATCGATGAAAGTGACAAAATAACATCTTTCTCCTAATGATGGGGTCTTAGAAGGTCCCCATAGATCCGAATGAACATAATCCAGGACACATTCGGTATTATGGATAGTCGTTCCAAACTCACAAAAGTCTAGTTTTCACAATTTGACATGATGTGAAGTGAAAGGCTGAAAGCTATCCAACAATGATAATAATCTGAAAAAATTACCCTTGCTTTGAGTAGAGAGTTAAAGGAGGATATAATCACCCAAAATAATAATAATAATAATAATAATAATAATAATAATAATAATAATAATAATAATAATAATATAATAATAATAATAATAATAATAATAATAATAATAATAATAATAATAATAATAATAATAATAATAATAATAAAATCAACAATTCAACCTGTGATAAGTGATTGCCCAATGTCCATCAATTGCCAAACTATAACGGTCACCTGCTTTTCAAAAAATAAATGGACAGAAGAGAAAACAAAACCCCAACCCCACCAAAAACCCCCAAAATCGACCGTTTCAGGCTTCCTTTTTCTGTACCCCTTTCTCTCTCCGCAGGTCCCACTCTCTCTCTCCTCTCTCCCCTTTTTCTGCCCAAGCAAAGAAGAGATGGAGGCGCTCACTAGTGCATAAACTCCGTTAATCATTAGAACCCTAAAGCAATTCTCTGAAAACAAAGAACAAAAAAAATTGGGATTTTCTTGTCCGATAATGGGTTGTTTTCTTGGATGTTTTGGCGGCGCGAAGGATCAGAGACGCCGGAGACAGAGGGTTAATCGGGGCAGCCCCCAGCGTCAAGTAAAGATTCTGTTCTTAGCTCCGATTCGATTTTATGGCTGCCAGTTTTTGTTTGTTTGTGTTTTCAGTTCATTTGATTGTGTGTGTGTGTGTGTGTGTATGTGTGTGTTTGATTGTGACGGTAACTTGTTAGTGATGGGTTTTTCTGGATCCTTCTAGGGTGTTGTCTTTCCTTCTTCTTTTTGCTTGCGTTTTGTGATAATTTGATGAGTAGTTTATGTTCGATTAGGTCGATTGTGTGTGCATTAGGGAGTTGATGAAGAACAACTCGGTTCTATTTGTTTTTTGTTGTTAATTTTCTCCCCATTTATCTAAACTACTTTGCAGATGGTGCTTTTATTTGGTTTAATGTGCTATATCAGATTTGCCACAGCTTATTTCTTTTAATATTTGGCATCAGTGATGATAAAGCCTTTTCATCTTTTCAATGCTATGTATTTTCTTTCAATCTATGTATATTGTGCTGAACTGAATGAATGATCAAATTATCGTGACAGAGAAACCGAGTTCAGAATGTTCACCAGGAGAAAACAGTCATATCTAAACAGCCATTAAAGGAGACAGTCACCATATCTGAACAATCAACCGAAGAGACAAGTACCGTATCAGAACAACCATTGAAAGAGACAATTGCTGTCACGAACTCGGTTCCTGAGTTGCAGTAAGCCCTCACTTCTTTATTATTAAACTCTTTGGTCATAACACGAGAAGGTGAAATTCATATTGACATACCTTTTTAGATGTTTCTAACAGATTTTGTGTTATGAACTGAGAGAATGCTGTTTCCTAATTTCTATGTAGTTTCTTTCTAATAGAACTTTGCTTCCATAAAAATTCTGGTGTAGAACTACACCAGAGGCAGTGGAACAAACGAGCCCAAGCCCGAGCCCGAGTCGTAGCCCGAAGAAAAAAGTTACATTTAACTCAAATATCAAGACATACGAGCACAGCCAGGTCCACGACAGCATCGAGTCTTTGCCAGAGTGCTCTAAAAATGTCGAGAAGGAGAAAGAACATGAACAGTCGAAATCATCAAGCCAAGCAAATTCGATATCATCAGATGATAATTCCATCACTTCCAGCGTGGCGTCGTACCCTCCCAATCACAGGTACCACAATGCAAGGGACAGTGATGATGACTTGGATGAGAGTGATGATGACTTGGATGACGACGAGTATGATGAAGAAAACGATTATGATGAATATGATGAGGAGATTGATGCCAAAATACCTGGCCATGACCTTTGTACTGAACCATATATAACAGAATCGGTTGAGTCCAGGACAGGGAAAAACCCCTTTTCACAAGCTGCTGATGATGATGATGAAGAAGTGGAGAGTTGTCCTATTGTGCCTGGTGGTGGGTCGAAAGGCAACGCCCGGGACAAAAGTGATTATCTTAATTCGGTGCTGAGCCCTGTGGAAAATACTACTCAGTGGAAAGCTGTGAAGTCGGAAGGGAAGAAGAATCTCTTGAGGCCTCAGAAGGAGAATTTGACTGCTGCTGATAATCTTGAGCCGCCACCTCGTCTGTCTTTATGCTCGGAGCCAATTGTCAAGAAGAAAACCAATCAGTCGAGGAACAATGGAGAAGTGGCGGTGGACGCGAGTCTCTCGAACTGGCTTTCTTCGCCTGAAATCACGCCACCCAAAACTAGAAATTTTGGTGGTTTCGAGACAAATGTTTTTGAAAAAAATGTGTCTGAAGGGCGTGTTTCTGTCAGGAGCTTTGAGGATCGACCGATTTTAGGTGCACTGACGGTTGAGGAGTTGAGACAGATTTCAGCAACTAATAACTCCCCACGAAAGTCTCCTAGTCGAAGCCCTGATGAGATGCCGATTATAGGCAGTGTCGGGACATACTGGAACGACTCGAGTTCGAAAAAGCATTCTGACTCATCATCTTTTAAGGGAATACCGAACACGACCAGCAAGTACAGAGAGGTACGTTTGAAATGAGAAAGTGGTCGATGATTTGTCTTAATTGCATTGCTTTTTAGAGTTTTCTTCTTTATTTCTTTAGTGTGTACACTATTACCATAACTATGCAGGATAAGAGAGTTAATTGGCACTCTACACCTTTTGAGACGAGACTGGATAGAGCTCTTTTGAGTCGAGGTGCACCCTAGTGGAGTTTGTGAGATGGTTTTTTAATAGCTTTGTTTGTGTTTGCTTTGTTGAGAAGTTTGTCGATGTTTGTGGAAGTGCTGCGCGAGTTCTATAATTGATTCTTTCCCTTGTATCTTTGACATTGTAATTTTTTGCTTGTGAAATTGATTTGATTGGATGTGTATTGTATTGCTTTGTTTTGAGGCGGATAAGCCATGCACTTCGTTTTGATTTCTTGAGATGTTGTGCATTAAGCATTTGTAGAAAATTTTCCCCATTGTTCTATTTATCTTGATACCAAGGTTCCAGGCTTGTTCTATTTATCTTGATACCGAGGTTCCAGGCTTGCGCCTGACTAGTCCAAACAGCTCCGACCCCTCAGAAACTGTCTCCAGTTAAATCGCGGTAGCCACGCAATGGCTCCCCGTTGTTCTATTTATCCTTTTTAAATCATTGGCGTTGTAGTGTTTTTTCTTTTCCCCTATGTTTTTTATGTACTACAATTACTCCTTTAGGACACTACTACAGATCGGAGTACAGTGATCAATCTCGAACAAAGCTCTGATACTGGGCGATCCCAAGGCTACTCTCTCTCTCTCTCTCTCTCTCTCTCTCTCTCTCTCTCTCTCTCTCACACACACACACACACACACACCTCTCTCTCTCTCTCTCTCTTTCTCTCTCTTTCACACACACACACACACACACACAAAAGTTGGTTTCAATATGTTCCTTTGCATTTTCTGTTTTTTTTTTTCTTGATTCGTATACATTCCATTTTTGTTAAGTGAGGGAAATTTTCTTTTCTTTTTCTCACTCCTTACAGAAAAAAGTACATAAAAACGAGGAGAAAAAAACAAACAAAAAGGAAGAAAGTACTCATTCACATAACCCATTTTATTTTAATCACAGGGTTCCTAGATTCTTACACAAATTGTTTTTTAACACTAAAAAAAAAAAAACATCGAGTAGAGCAAGACATCATCAGCTTTCATTTTCCCCATTCAAACCTCAGAAAAATCTCTCATGTCCCTAATTCCAAAAACTACATGCAGAAAAATTCAAGTGTACTAGACTCCAAAGTCACTTGTCTGCTTAAAGAACTAAAATAAATAAGTTCATGAGAGAAAACAAAAGCCCCATGCCCAATAGAATGCCATTCCAAAGTCCAATAGACAATAAAAAACTTCAGAGTCTTCACATGATCCCAGTAGGTGATGGGGCCCGCAGCCTACTCATCCACCCTCGCGCGTTTTGTTGGCTGCACTTCGGATGTGGCACCAAAGCTTGCCTCGGGATTTTCAAGCTCGACCGATTTTGCTTTCTCGGCCTCCACCTGAGAAGTTTCGCCTTGTGTTTTGGCTTCATTAGCCGCCTCATTTGGCTTTACATTACCATCGGCATTTTTTAACAATTCGTCTCGGTTTTCATTGTTGGAAGTTGACCCTTTTACCAAGTCGATTCCAGACTTGCACTGCTTCTCGAACATCATCTGAAGATATCGTCCCTGTTCTTCTATACGGAGCTGTAGATTCCTTTGGATCTGCAGAATAACATCACATATCAGTTCACGACTTGAAAAATAAGGCATAATGTATTAAAAGAAGCACTTCTACAAAAGTATAGATTAAAATGTTAAATGTTACTAACAATATATTGTGCAGCTGACCGTTTTTGTTCTCATGGGTTGTTGTCAAATGTCATAATCAGTATTTTGAAAGCCATGATTATAATAGTAAATAGAAGAATATAGAACAATGCAACTTATCTTTGTATAATTTTTTTCTGTATTTCTTTCTTTCCAATACTTTGTGCCTGTATCAAAAAATAAACTAAATGCCATCCATATGCAGAAAGCAGTTTTCACAATGCAACAACAAATTAGAAAATCAATAGACTTAATATCCATAGCCTTCATAAGAAATTCGAAACAGTTGTGTTTGGATTGAAATTTAATCACATGCTACTTGTAACGGCGTTCAGAATAATTATATAAAGCACAAAATTTTCATACTTCAAGTTGTTCGTGCAGCCTCTTTTGTACTTCCATCTGCAACCGCAGTGCTTCGGTGATCTCAATTCCCCTGTTTTCGACAAGATATTCACCAAAAATGGGAAAAAGGAACATATGGCATAGGAAGCAGCTAAACAACAGTGAACTAAATCTTTCCATTTTTCTTTTTCCAAGATTCTAGGCAATTTAAAAAATTCAATTATAACTGATAAATGTGTACTGGTAGAGCTTATCCCCGAAAGATAGCTCAAAGGAAGAGGGTGCCTGATGCAGACCCTAGTAAGATATTGTCCGCTTTGGGCTACTTCCGCCACCCGCACGACTTTGTTCTTGGCTGGGCTTCAATACACACCCACCAAAACTTCCGCCACCCGCACGACTTTGTTCTTGGCTGGGCTTCAATACACACCCACCAAAACGCGTCTTACTAGTGAAGGTATCCACATCCTCATATAAGGCCTGCTTCGTTTCCTTTCAAACCCGATGTGGAATGCGCTGCATCAGTGCCCAACCCCCACTTATACACAATAACAACCCAATAACTAATCAATGTGGGACAAATATAACTTCTATCAATAATGAAACAATGTCGATTGAGGACGACCATACACAAGTGCCTTCACCAATTGAACGCATATATAGCTGTCTAGTCATATACATATAAAATAACAGTGTCCTGTAAAGAAAAGAAGAACGCTACATTTGAGTTCAAGGGAATATCACAGCAACATAGAGAGATAATGCAATTGAAAAGCTCCATCTGATTCCGGTCTAATTCAGCAACCGTAACGGTCTTGCATCATTTAAAAGCACTATCTATGACCCAGTTAATTATAGTAAACTCTTTTCATAGACATTTGACATTCCCTTTCTGAATAGAATATTCAGAAAAGAGGGATCACAAATCATGACCAATGGATGTCAGAACTCATAAATAAACATCCAGAAAATTGCGATTAAGAAGAATACAATTACTACAAGACAATAAAAAATAAAAAAAATTGTCACTTTTCAGTTTCTAAGAATTTAATAACAATCAAACTCACGTTTTTAAGTCCAGTGACGGCAAATCTTTAATGGAGGTGGATTTTTTCTCTGAAGACTCTGCAAGAAAAACATAGTCTTAGGAAATGATGATCGTTAATCTCCAGCTATGCACATTCATTTTTCAGTTTGTACAATGAAGGAGAACTATCAAAATCTGCAAAAATAGAGCAAAAACATGGAAATTATAGCAAAAGGTTCGGGAAAATCTAGTTCACACCTGTTGCCTGTGGCTTATATCTAGCTGTTCGGTACTTCTGCAGTTCAGATAACAGATATTAAGAAGATCGAAAACGGAAAATCCATCAATGCAGGTTTTGAAAGAGAGAAAACAAAACAAATTCTAAAGCGAAAAGAGGATTACAACAAATTACAACATACCTGTAAGTGGCTTTTCACATGATAAATGGTCAACCCTTCAACTTTCATTACCTTCAGGACACCCTTGGGAGTAGCTCCTGTGTGAAAGCAAACTATTAATGTCAGTAGCAAGAAAGATTTAACACCATGTGACTTTCATACAATGAATATTGCTGCAAAGATTACTTTCACTGCCACCGAGTTTGTTGACTGCCTCCACAAAGGCCTCGTGAAGTTCAGGTGTCCAACGCATGCGCTGCTTTCCTGGATTAGCATTTCCTGATGACGATTGACCGCCACTAGTGCAAATTTCACCAGGCGTGCTTGGTAGCTGTTGGGATGCATGAGGCTGCTGTTTGGAGATGTTTGATGGTTGGGGAATCTGATGTGTTTGATGTGTAACATAAGAAGATCAAAGGTAAATGCTATGCTTATTGAGATTCTTTTTATGCGATTGCTTATGGAAAGTTTTTATAACAAGGATACCAAGGATAATACAACAAAAACAAGTTGTTAAAATCCCACTAAGTGGGGTCGGCTATATGGATCACATGTCGCCATCGTGCTCGATCAAAACACATATCCTCATTCAAATTTAAATATTTTAAATCATTTTTTATTGTTTCCTTCCAAGTTTTCTTAGGTCTACCCCTCTCCCTTTTAGTTTACGTTTTTAATTCTAATGTATATACCCTTCTCACCGGGGTCTCGTGGTGTCTCTCCTACGCACATGCCCAACTATCTTAACCGTGATTCTCTCATTTTCTCCTCTATGGGCGCTACCCCAACTGTATTTCTAATACTTTCATTTCTAATCTTATCCAACATAGTGTGCCCACACATCCATCTCAACATTCTCATCTCTGCCACTCGCACTTTTTTTATAATTTTCATATTTAGTATCTCAGCACTCGGATCCATAAAGCATCGTAGCTCAACCCTCGGATTTTACGATAATAGAAAATCACAAGATTGAAAAAGCGGCTTGCATATAGTATAATTAAAGGAGAGGAGCGAAGTAACGACGACGCGCTCCTCCACTTGTTCCACCCGAATTGAATTCTATGTGTTACATCCTTATCTATGTTGCCATTATCTTCTATAACGGATCCTAAATAATTAAAACTTTTAGATGTTTCAATTCGTGTTCCCCAATTTTAATCTTTACCCCATTATTACTCCTTTGATTACTAAAATTACACTACATATATTTCGTTTTGGCCTACTTATTTTGAAAGCCTTAGATTCAAACGTCTTTCTCCATGTTTCTAGCTTAGTACTGACCCCTCTCTCGTCTCATCTATTAACATATTGTCATCCGCAAACAACATGCAATCGGTGACATCCAATTGCAAATGTTTCGTAAGTTCATCAATTACTAATGCAAACAAGGATACCAAGGATCACAATACTTAATTGATGATCGAGTGAAGATTTCTTTTTCTTATATTTTCCTTCTCTTTAAAAGCATGCTATAAAACTAATGCCCAGAGAAATAGCATCTACCTTTGGTTCTAGGTCTGCAACACTTGCATCCCCAAGAAGTCCATTCCAATCAGTAGTCAAAGCATCATTATCAGTAATAAGCTGATCAGCCCAATCCTGCCAATCACTTTGTTTACCGAAATCCTCGGGTGGAACGGTAATGCTGCCGCAGTTGCTATCATCGAGTTGACTGTCCAGCATAGCCGTACTCATCGGAAAATCAAGAAAATCAGGTAATGTATCAGCGCACCACGAGTCGTCATTTTCTTTGTTAAATTGACTTGATGCAGTGGACTGAAGAACCCGAGAATCAACTGGATTCGGTAACACAGCTGATTTCCCACTACTCGTTGATTGAGAAATAAAAGGGGATTGCCTTGGATGCTGTCCATGTTGTTGCATGGTTGAAAATTGAAGATCTGTAGAAAATCCTGAAGAAGATGAAAATATGTGCCCGACGAGCCCACTGTCGGAAGACAATTGTGAAACAGCAGTAGCAGGTTGGTGCACGAGTTGTTCCCTGTTTAAAGCAACGTTATGGGAGTCCGAAAATCTTGGACATGTCTCATGCAGTGGGGCTGGAAGAACGGGAAATGAAGAGGACATGTCTGCTGAGGCTCCAAAATTACTAATTTGCCCTGATCTTGATCTTTGAATAGATAAAGGTGGTTTTGCTTCCATTGCGGCTTCCTACTTCAATGTAAGTAAATCAGAAACTAGCCATAACTTACACCACAAGTATAGTCATCAAGATCATAACTCAAAAGGAGGTAAAAATGCAAATATACAACACTGCTGATAGAAAAGACATTGCAAATTGCTAAAAACATAAATTTTTATCATGCGGGCCAAGCGAGCAGAAGTTAGTGTGACATGTAAAAGATGTGACAAAGAACTGAAAGTTTTAGAACTCATAAAGTTGGTAAAATTCTTTACGTAGCCAAGATAATACACACATCTATGAGCAGTAAAAGTCAATAGGGAGGAAAAACATAGTAATAACATGGGCGATATAGAAATTAATATAAGTCTGTATAAGTCCAACATCCATTGGAGCATGACGGCATCGTTAATGGAATTTTCCAGTTTGAAACTCAAGAAGACCTTTCTATTTTCACTTATAATATCATCTGACTGAAGCCTGATCTGGAAACTATGGAACGGCGTACACCTCACAAATCAAAGCACTAAATCTAAGCAGTGAAGACTATCCTTTAAAAATGTTACACCTGTAATTTTGGTTCCTTGAACCAGATCCTTTTTTATTCTGTTGTTAATAGGTAATTATCAAATAACATTTAGAGAAAAAGGAAAAAAAAAAAAAAAAAAAAAAAAAAAAAAAAAAAAAAAAAAAAAAAAAAAAAAAATCTAAAGTGTAAATCACAGCAAAGAGGTTAAGCTAGCAATCAGCTAAACAGCCTGCTTGCCATGAATGATATATTTATCAAATATGTTCCACGGAATTTTAGAAATCCATAAATTACATGTCATATCAAACACATCGTAGAAGACGACTAACAGGACTGGACCATGCACCAAAAATCATTGCACTAACCTAACAGAATGGAAATCCACAAACTTGATGATATATCGTATGTTTCAGCCATATGGCATATCCATCAAAGTACACATACAAAAGTTTGTTTTCACCACAAGCAATAAACCATAGATAAGAAAACCTACAATACTGGGGTATTTACATGCACAAAATTATATATTCCTTCGACTGTTCGCGAGAAATAAACCACAAAGAAGCACGAAACATCAATACTGGGGTATCGATATGCACAAAATTAATTATTTTTTCGACTATTCACAAGAAAAAAAACCGTAAAGAAGCACGAAACATCAACATCTTTGTTCATATATAGAACAATACTCCTAGCAAGACAGAGTATATGAGATACAGCCAATTAACAGCAGAAATCCTCAGAACAGAAATCATATGCTCACACAAACCATGGATAAGAATTGAGAACCAATGAACACCACCTGCAAATAACTTAACAACATAATTAACAAAACCCCTTAAGCGTCAATACGGTAAATTCGAAATTTAACTCAAAAATTGCTGGAAATTTCATGAACAGATAAAAGACACCAAATAAAACTGCAATTCAATCAGATTAGAGAGGAAAAACAAAAA
>CACSLK010024540.1:18398296-18437898 GCA_902706635.1 Striga hermonthica | reverse complement strand
AAAAAAAAAATCTCATCTACAATCTCGTGATGGCTGAGCATAAAGCATACGGTACCTGTGTGATAGGATAATCACGTGTAGGTCGGAATGGCGGTCGCGCGACTGTTCGCTGGAGGTTTCCGTCACCGGCGGGTGGCCGTAAGGAATCGCACGGCGTCGAGTGGGCCTTTTGTGATGTCTTGTATTAGAATTTGGCTTCTTCCAATAATTTTATGCGCGTGGAGATGTATTCTGCCCACGCGCCTCATCTGTGGCGTGTGCCGTAATCTCTTTTATTTACCAAAAATTGGTTCTTCCCTTAAATTTTTAAAGATTATATATTTATTTTGAAAAAAAATATTCTTAAATTTTAAAATTGATGAGATAAAAGTATGTAAATGTTAATATTTTTTTTTTCAAAAAAATATATATTATTATCTATCTATCTATCTATATCTATATCTGTATCTATAGTAATATAAAGAGGTTGCTGGAAAAATACAAAAATAGTATGTTTGACTTAAAAAAATAAAGTGTTGACTTACTACTTTAAGTAATTATTACTACATTAAGAAATAACCATGTAGGTCCCACACATTTAATTAATTAACATAAAATTAATGATTAATGGATAACATAAATAACATAACTAATTGATCCATCCATCCTTGCATTTTAGAAATTTGTTAAACAATATGTAGGTCCCACACGGTTTAATTAATTAACATAAAATTAAGGGTTAATTGCTTTAAAAACCTCAACCTTTTTGTGTTTGGCGATTTTATCCCAAACTTTGGATAAATGTAATATAATACTGACCTTTGTTTACTTATTGCAAAATGGACTTTAGATCGGTCGGAGCTTCAAAACCCGCCAGCGTGTCCGGCAGCTTAAGTTGACGTGGAATTACCCATTTGCTGCGTGGATATAAGTTAATTAGGTGTAAAATTCTCATTTCTGCGTGGCATGGGTATAAAAACGGGTCCCCGTCACTCCCAAACACCCAAAATTTCCAATCTCTAAATCGATCCCCAATTTGAATCCCTCAAAATCTCTCTGCACTTTTCTCTCCAAAAAATCGAACCTAACATATGAAATATTATCTCTGCACCAAGATTTCGCGGCGTTGTCGTATCATTTTCATGAGAGTTTGAGTTCCTGCGTTCGAAAGTTCCATTCGACAGAGAAATGAAAGACAGGTTTTTCGATTTTTTGATTTTTGTATTTTTATTCCTAAAACAAGTGGAATTATAGAATAAATGTATATATGGTTCGTTTAGAAATGTAAATCTGCCTCGAATTCTCGAGGTAAAATACGATTCTTTTGGGAAATTTTTGATATTTCGAGAAATTAAGGTTTTTGGGGAAATGACGATTTTCTGGGAAATTAGTTTGGCGATTTTCTAAGCATGGTATATTCTTTACTTGTCTGCTTGAATTCAGTTACAATTTATCTCGAATTTTAGAATTTGTGAGTATAATTAGGGTTTTTTTGGAGAAATTAGACATTTTTGGAAAAAAAATTAGGGTTTATTTAGAAAATGCGATTTTTCTGGGATATTTATATGTTAATTTACTAAAAAACGATATGTGTTTGCAGTGAGAAATTTTCAGATTCTTATAGATATTTATGTATTTAATTTTTCGTTGCAGTGGCAAATTTTCCATTTTTATCAACTATGGAGGATACTTCGTCAGTTGCGAAAATGTGGTTGACTACATAGGTGGTAGTTTCAAGAACGTCCATGGTTTAGATCCAGATAGATTTGGGTATTTTGACTTACAAGAAGAAGTTGAGAAGCTGGGTGTTGGTAAGTTTGAGAAAATTTTATACAGAATTCCAGGGAAGTCTGGAAAAGATTGCTTTAAAGATGTTGTAAATGATAGTGTTGTTATGGAGATGATCACACAGAGTAGTCAAAGAAGATCATTGGTAGAGATTTATGTGGTTGGGGAAGAAGTCAATGGGAAAAAGAATGCAGAAGAAGCACATAATGATGTGGATTTAGGAGTTGAAGCACAGAAAGAGAAGAAGATTGCAGGAGAAGCACAGAAAAAGAAGAAGATTGCAGGAGAAGCACAGAATGAGAAGAAGACTGCAGGAGAAGCACAGAAGGAAGGAGAAGCCCAGAAAGAAAAGAATAATGCAAGTGTGGAAAATGAGGGTATGTTAGAGGAACCTTTTGATATAGATACATATATAGAATCCTTCAGTTTCGCAGAGGAACATAATAGTGTAGATTTAGAAGTTGAGGGGCAAAAAGATTGTGATGTTCATGTAGAAGTGGGGAAAAAATCACACTTGCCTAATTCAAATGTGGGTGAGTGTGAAGTTCAAAGCTCTGGGGATGATAGTGATGATGCAGATTATTTTCCCATGGGAGAAAGTTCATCTGATGATGAACTTTCTGATGATGACTTTGTTTCTGATGATGATGAATATCTCGAGGCAAGGCAGAATTTGAAGAAACATAAAAAGATGATATTAGAAGATGGAGAATGTGCAGATAACATTTCTTCAGGCAAGGCCATTGAGATGGACAGTGAAGATTCTGGCTACTTACACTCTGCATTGCTATCTCAGAGTGAATGGGAAAAAGATGAGGAGGGGAACTTAATAGGTAGAAAAAGAAGGGTTACTTATGACCCTAAGTGTGATCATAGCACTCTTGAACTTATGCTAGGGATGAGATTTGTAAGCACTGAGGAATTGAAAAGAGCAGTCAGGAATGTTGCAATTTTTCAAGGGAGGGACATAAAGTTTACTAAAACTAGCAAAAAACAGTTAAGGGTCCGATGTGTTGATGGTTGCCCTTGGAGCATGTATGCTAGTACAGTTATGAGTGAGGGCAGTGTAGCAATCAAACAGTTGAACAAAAAGCACAAATGCCATAGAAATGTGCACACCAGACAGGTGACATCAGAATGGATTGCTGAGGAATTACTTGAAAAGTTGAGAAAGAATCCAAACATGACCATATCTCAGATGGAAGAAGTGATTTCTGAGAAGTATGCAGTACAACCAACAAAATGGAAGTTGTACAGGGGAAAATGGAGAGCTCTTGAGATTCTTAAAGGTTCAGTAGCAGAGCATTATGCTTCTATGAGGAGTTACATGGCAGAGCTGTTGAGGGTGGACAGAGATGGAAGGTTTGAGTTTCTTCTTGGTGAAGAAACAACATTCAGAGCTTTCTATATTGGATTCAGTGCACTGAGAAAGGGTTTTCTTAGGGTTGTAGACCCATTTTAGGATTTGATGGGTGTTTTTTGAAGACTTTCTTAGGGGGGGCTCTATTGTGTGCCACATCAAAAGATGGCAACAATCAGATATACCCAGTTGCTTGGGCAGTTGTTGAAACAGAGAATGACGAGTGTTGGAGGTGGTTTTTATCTATTTTGTTTACTGATCTTGGCATTAATGATGGGCTTGGATATACATTTATGTCAGACCAACAAAAGGTAAGTATTCTCTCTAACATGGCTGAATTTCTAAATTTCTGAACATGTTTATATGTGATATGGTCTTGGATATGCATTTCTGAATTTCTCTCTGACATGTATGAATTTTCAAATTCTGACATTTGAGTTTCTGAATTTGTGAATTAGGTAATATAGCTGAGTTTATGAATTTGTGAATTAGGTCATAATATATCTAAGTTTCTGAATTTCTGAATTAGGTCATATAGCTGAGTTTCTGAATTAGGTCATATAGCTGAGTTTCTCAATTTCTGAATTAGGTCATATAGCTGAGTTTCTGAATTTGTAAATTAGGTCATAATGTATCTGAGTTTGTTCAAAATTGAAATCCTTCAATATGATTTTTTAAATTCTGCATATCTAAATTTTATTTTTCAATTGTTGTTGTACTTTTTCAGGGACTTCTAAATGCATTGAAGGATTTAGCCCCACATGCTGAGCACAGAAATTGTGCAAGGCATGTATATATGAATTGGAAGAAGAGTTTCAAAGGGCAAACACTGAAAAGCATTTTTTGGAAGACAGTTCTCAGCACTAACTTGGGTGACTACAACATAAATTTGGAGGATTTGAAGCTTGAAGATCCAGATGCTTGGAAAGATTTCATTGACAGAGACCCTACCAAATTTTGTAAGGCCTATATTTCTCCAATGCCTAGATGTGATATGATTGAGAATAATGTGAGTGAGACTTTCAATGGTCTTAATGTTAAGGGTAGAAGCAAACCCATTATTGATATGTTGGAGTTTGTAAGGAGTGAGTTAATGAGAAGGCAACATGACAAGCTGTTAGAGCTTAGTGGGCATACAGATACAATTTGCCCTAGAATAAGAAAAAAACTGGAGCACAACAAGTATATGTCTAGGCATTGTCTGACAAAGCCAGCTGTAGGTGAAATTTTTGAGGTTGTGCATCATGATGATCAATTTGTGGTGAACTTGAGGAACAACACATGTACATGCAGATTCTGGGATATTACAGGCATACCTTGTGTTCATGCATGCTCTGCAATACATTTCCAACATAAGGATCCTGTAGAATTTGTGTCTGAGTACTTCTCACTTCAAAGGTATTTAGAAATGTACAGTATGTCTTTACAACCTATCAATGGAAAGAAACTGTGGCCAGTTGCACAGGGCTTTGCTATTCTGCCCCCTCCTTTTAAAAGGATGCCAGGAAGGCCAAAGAAAAAAATGAGAAGAGATGCTGAGGAAGAAATAATTTCTGGGACTAAGTTGAGGAGATTTGGGATGGTTATGACTTGTCAGAGATGTTTGAAAAAGGGGCACAATAAAAAATCTTGTTCTAATCCTCCAGTTGAAAAACAGGCTAAGGTTAGATTTATAGCTAAAGTGATGTTTATTCATCCTATAATATATGTTTTAATCTCAGTTTTTATTTTTTTATTTTTTTTTTTATTTTTTTATTGTTGTCAGAATCCAAGGGGAAGGCCTAAGAAGATTGTTGGGCCAGTTGAAAACACTACATCAGTGTCAAGAATGCAGTCATCAATGTCAAGAATGCAGTCAAGCCAACAGTCATCTTTGACTCAAAAGGAAAGAGCTATGGTAATCTTAGTGCATTTTTATTAAAATGTTGATGTTTTATCATGTTAACTCTCTAATGATGTGTTGTTATAATTGTTTTTTAGGCAAGAAAGGGGTTTGGTATCCTTCAGTCTGAGGAGACTGGTAATACCTACATGAGGGTATGTTTCTTTTTCTATATTTGTCATTTTACCTTAATTGACTTTTTTCTATATTTAAATCAGCCTTTGTTAATTCTGAATTATTATTACAGTTGTCATCAGAAAAAAGGGTTCATGTCATTTCTGGGAGAGGTAGTAGTTCTAGCAACTCTAGAGGCAAGAGGAAAAGTCAGATGGGGAGGAAGAGAACTGGGGATGGTTTAGGTACTCAAGAAAGTGCTTCTCGCAAAGGATGATTGGTAGTTAGTGATTGTCGGTTATGTATTGGAGTATTTTGTTATGTTCTGAACAATTGTATCTTTTGTGATGTTTTGAAACAAGTTAGTGATTTGCAGATTGTTGTGAACAATGCTATTGAAGTTTTTGGTTATGTTATGAACAATGGTTTTTATCTTATGGTGTTTGTTGTTGTATCTTAGTTTACTTATTCGGTGTTGTATCTTAGTTTACTTATATTGCAATGATCTTAGTTTACTTAACATAGTTGTATCTCATGAATGCCAATATATACTACAAAAACAAAAGACAACATAAGAATAACAACACAACCACAAATTCAGAAAAAACATAGATTCCATTAATTCATAGGTTCAATACATCAACCATAACATAAGAAAACAACATTCAAATCAACATTTTTGGCCCCTCAACATGACCATGAATTCCAAGCAAACTAAGAAGAACAAACAGTACAACCACAAATAAAAAACACATAACAACATTCAACTTCCTTTCTAGTTTATTTGCCAGAACCAACACGGCTTCTTTATTTTTCTGAACTTCGTCCACAAGATCATTCAATTTGAGTTCAAACTCACTGTGTTCGTCCAAAACTTCATCCTTTTCCATTGCCCTTTCATTGTACTTTTTTTCCAACGCAATCTTCTGTCTCAACTGCTCTTCCAAAGACTGATTCTCAGATTTCAATCGCAAAAAATAGGTTTTTTGGAATTCGGGAAGTGCGGGATCAATCCACTCGAAGAATTTGCAGTCATCCCCGTGCTAAACATTTCAAATTGAAAAAATAAGGGTTATAGAAATTGGGGTTTTTTTGAAAAATTAGGGTTTTTTTAAGAAATTGACTAAAATCGAGAAGTTCAATGAAACTGGAGTCATTCCCCTTGCTGCATTGAAAAATCAGAAAATTAGGGTTTATAAAAATTGGGGATTTTAAAAAATTAGGGTTTAGAGAAATTGGGGTTTTTGAAAAATTAGGGTTTTTGAAGAAATTGAGTAAAATCGAGAAGTTCGATGAAACCGATGTCATCCCCTCTAAATTGGAATAAAAAATATTAGGGTTTATAGAAATTGAGTTTTTTTAATAAATTAGGGTTCTAAGATTGTAAAATCGAGAAATTAAAATTAGACATCACCTTTCTGTTCGAACACCTGTAGAATCGCCTGCAAGGATTGTCAAATGTCATGGAGGTTAAGACGTCAGCTTCCTCAATGTGACGACAGACCTTCTTTGCGGGAAAGCTTCTTCCGAAACTCTGGCTTGCTTGAGATGAAGACGACATCTTCACCCAAATTACAGAAAGTGACGGGTTGTAAATTAAGGGAGAAGTGCAGAGAGATTTTGAGGGATTCAAATTGGGGATCGATTTAGGGATTGGAAATTTTGGGTGTTTGGGAGTGACGGGGACCAGTTTTTATACCCATGCCACGCAGAAATGAGAATTTTCCACCTAATTAACTTATATCCACGCAGCAAATGGGTAATTCCACGTCGACTTACGCTGCCGGACACGCTGGCGGGTTTTGAAGCTCCGACCGATCTAAAGTCCATTTTGCAATAAGTAAACAAAGATCAGTATTATATTGCATTTATCCAAAGTTTGGGATAAAATCGCCAAACGCAAAAAGGTTGAGGTTTTTAAAGCAATTAACTAATTGATCCATCCATCCTTGCATTTTGGAAATTTGTTAACCAATTTTATCGGATTTTGGGGGATCACCATTTCTAATTTTGTTAAAAAATATTACCGGATTTTGTGGGATCTTATTTCTTCACAAATTTCATAATTGATACAAACTTTCAACGATAATTGATCGACATTCCTTACCAGATTGATACGACTTTGAAGGAAAATATTTGTTCACAAAGTTGTACATAATTTCCTAGAATTATTATGATCGTAATCGTAATCGTAAATTACTTACCAAATTCAATAATAACAATCTCTTTTTTTATTTTTTGCAACATTATCTTCATCACAAAAGTGATCGACATTCCTTAACAAATTGATACAATTTTGTAGGAGTCTTAATATGGAATAAATATATCACTATCTGAATATGCATACCATTTGGATTTTTTTTCTCCGATTTAAGTGGATAAAAATATCATCCGATTTCAATTCCATTTGAATTTTTTTGAAATTTGAAAATAAAATCTTGCTTATTTATCTAACCAAAATTCCTGTTTAATTCGGGATTTTGTGATTCTTTCCCATCCTCCCCATAAGCCCTAATCCCCACCGCGACTCCCCCTTGCCCTCCTCCCGTGGCGCGCCGCCGGTGGACTCTCCACCATAAGCTCAATGGCTAGCGACGGGAGTGGCTCCCACGTGCCCCCTTACCCCGCCACGTTGCGCTCGATAAGCAGTCGACAACTTTCGGCACCACCTCAACGGCTCCGGCGGCCTGCGCCAGAGTATTCAAGACGTCGATTTAGATATTGAGTCCGTCACGAGGATTAACCTGTGGTCTGTTTATTCACCGGTCTCGCCCTGTAACTTTTGATTTTCTCTGGTTTTTTAGTTTAATTTTTGCTCTGTTTTTCTGCCTTTTTTTAGAACTGTATCTTTACATTTATGTAATGTCTGATTTTTCTCCTTCCTTCAAGAAGTTGTTGATGGCAGGAGAGGGTTGGTCGCGAATGAAGCAAGCTAGCCGACTTCTTCTCGACGGCCGCATGGCGGTGCTGACCGGTTTTCATGGCTGTTGGATGCTTGCGGCCGGGCTGGTGGTTTAGAGGGCCTGACCGAAATTCTGGTGCAAGGCTGCTGAAGGCGGATGGACTCGGCAACATCGTGCTGGCCCTTTCATATTGAAGGTCGCCTGAATAGACATAGCCTGGCGAGCTGAATGGTACCACATTAAGAAACATGATTTGTTTATGAAACTCTGATGCTGATAAAATTTTAACTTATTTAGGCGAAAATATATGAAAAGTTGAGAGAAGAAAATGACTCTACCTATTGGTTCGTATTGTTTCATCCCCTATTTAGAACATTGGTAAAAAGGTGTTCCTCTTATACTCTTATAATTGTGAATTAGATAGTCTGATAACTTTCTGTAAAATATGTTGTTAGTGTAAACTTTTTTCTTCTATTTTTTGTTCTTTCCTCCAGTGTGTTGTTGAACTTATATGGAGGGACTACTTCAGGTTTCTATCCATCAAGCAAGGAAATTCTATTTTTCACTCAGGTAAATGACCTGATATTAATCACCTGACACTTTTAAGTAACACGATCTTTTTAAATAAGCTCTATCCCCTTTTGTCGGGCAGTCCACGGAATGTAAATCCTAATTGGATCCAAGACCAAGCACTCTTGGATGCTTGGTCGAACTGGGTATCCAGTGTTTAAAGTTCTTATTATTATTGAGATATTCTTTTTCAATGTTTAACAGTGAAAAAAATTATGTAAATCATTTTCAAAGTTTTTGTGAACTGGTTTATCACTGGTCACCTTTTAGGTATCCTTTAGTTTATGCAAATATGAAAGAATTATCGGCTACTGGCTTTATGTCAAACCATGGGCGGCAGGTGAATTTAAAAACAATTAAATAATATTTTTATGGTTCTTTTATAGAAAATTGAGTGTTGAAACTTTGTTCGACAGATTGTGTGTATTTCTTGAGCGAGCTGAATGGAATACAAGATGGAGCTTTCAGACTTGGTCGGACATGGTTGAACGCCGACCAAGTTGTTGGCCGAACTGGACACGTGGCCAAGGCGCAACATCATGTTGGTCGGACACCGGCGGGCGTGACAAATCTTGATCCATGAAATTGCCGTTATTTTTTGGATTTTTTTTTTACATCCAGAACGATAGTGCGTGAAGAAAACGATCCAAATTTTTCGGTAGAAATTTTTGGGTGAGAGAAAGCAGTTGTAGTTTCGTGGCATTTTGTTCTGAAGTTGGAAGAGAGAGACAATTTAAATATGGACTTAGTTTCTTTATCCGTTTTGATCTGTAATCTATTAATATTTAATAAGAATAAAGATTTACTTAAAAAAAATAATCTATTAATATATAATAAGAATATAAATTTACTTAAAACAATAAAGATTAACATATAAAAATCTCGCGCAAAAATCCGTTGGTTACTCCCACATCACTTTATTTATACGTTCGAAAATTTGTATATTTTTAAGTTTGGAAAATCAATTTGTGTCCATGTTTCTCTTACTAATTTGTGTTCATCTCTATTTCTCATCTTACCAATCATTTTTTTAAAAGGAAAAATCTACTCCACAGCTTAATTGAACAAAATTTGTTTAACAATTTGTTTATCTCAATTTTTTATCTTACAAATCAACTTTTATTTTATAAATTATTTATAAAATTTGTTTATCTCAATTTTTTACTAATTGATTACAATAATCACATTAATGTCACGTATCTTTTTTTAAATATAGGAATTTCACATTTAAGAAAATTCGTACTACATGTACAATAAATGAAATAAAAATGTTTGAAAAAAAAACAGTTTATATCAGTTAAAATTATGACGGTGCATTTATCATATAGCCCGCGTTAGATGTTATTGATTTGGTTGTGCAGACTCATTATATCCAAATAAATAAATATATGATTTTTGTATATTTTCTATTTTTTTTTCTTGCAACGTGATGTTAAATATAAATAATTATATTTAAGATAAAATTTTAAAAAAGAATTTTAAGTAACAAGCCCGTCCGTGCATCGCACGGGATGTACACTAGTATATATAAAGAGGGAGTTGATGGAATTTATTGCTAAATATAGATGATATGCAATGACTATATTTTGCAACATTTCTACATTTGGTTGGGTAATTAATTGTAAGGTTAATTATTTTTGTTAAGAATGTCAAATAATAATGGGAAATGCATTAACATACTAAATTCATATTCAATTATTTTTGGTTAATTTTAAGAATGGAAAATAACAATGGCAACTTACTTAAATCATTCCGTTTGGAAATTTAAAAAGATTTAATATTCTTCTACTCGATATTTAAAAATATATAACATCAACTACGCTCAACCATATTCTAATATACCTTAAATATATTTAATATCTTGAACTCTACATATCATTACTATGTTTTTAAGGCAGTAGTATTAGTTTACATAACCATACGTATTAGATCATTTTAACATTAGGCATAGATCCAAAAAACATGTTCAAAAAATATTTGTTATGAATAACCTATTTAAATTAAGTTATTAAATGAATATATGATGATGGTGAATGCTGGCAAAATTTTAAAAATGATACATCAAGTTAGGTGTTGACAACAAAAGAGACATTTTGTCGTCCCTCACGGAAAAGAAACATGTAGTTGATGATTTGGTCAAAAAAGATACATTAATCACCCTACCTGATAAAAAAGCTGACGTGGTCGGATTAGGTAGTGATGTGGCATTATAACTTTCCTTAATTTCCTACGTGTTATATACGTGACGTGATGTGACATCATTATCTCCAAATACACAACTGCACATAGATAAAAAATATAAAAATAAAATAAAAAATCCAAAAATAAATAAATATAAAGACACATCAGCAAAATGAATAAAAAATAAAATAAAAATAATAAAAATAATAATAAAAATAGGAAAATAAAAAAATAAAAAATCCAAAAATAAAAAAAATATAACAAATATATTTTGTTAACTATATATTAATAAATTTTTTTAAAAAAATTATATTTCTTTAATATATATTAAAAAAATAGTAAAAAATAAAAAAATATTTTGTTAATATTTCGTTAAATATAGATATAGTTCGCTAATATATATTAATAATATTTGTTAATAATAAGAATTATATATAATTTATTATATTATCTAATATAATAATTTACGTAAAATTTTATTTACTTAATATATATATAAATATATTAAATATAAATATAAATCACAAAATATAAATTTATATTAAAAAATAATATTTTAATATATTTCATAAAATATATTTTAAAAAATATTTTTATTTATTTAAATATAAATTTATATATGTGGTTTATATTTATATTTAATATATTTATTTATATTAAATAAATAAAATATTATGTAAAGTAATATATTAGATAATATGATAAATTATATATAATTATTCTTATTTACGATTTTTTTTCTTTTTTAGTATTTTTTAATATATATTAGTGAAATATATTTATATTAAACGAATTATTTTTTATTTTTCAATATATATTACTAAAATATAAATTTTTTAAATATTTTATTAATATATAGTTAACAAAATTGAACGAAATATATTTATTATACTTTTTTTTATTTTTGGGTTTTTTTTCTATTTTCTATTATTATTATTTTATTTATTCCAAAGTGTTTTTTTCCAATAGTGCCGATCTATCAAAATCTGATTACTGAAACATCCGAATAGGAGATGCTTCTATAGTTAGAATCAATAGAGCTCATTTGAGCACATGATCCTGAAAACACACTTAATCCATCCAACATTTTTTATAGTCTGTAAAATATGTTGAGTAAAAACCACATTTATAAATGCCGGTTTTGCTATGGAGCCATCGGATGGCTCGGCTTATGGAGTCATCCATTGTTATTCACAAATGATGTATTGACACGTGTCCTGCAATAAATGCACATTGGACATGTGTCAGTATATAAAATTATGGATGGCTCCATAACGGAGCCATCCGATTGCTCCATAGAATTACTGTTATAAATGCTACAAAGAGCAGCAGGACGGTTAACGTGAACCACAAAACAACACAAATAGCATGATCAAGCTTGGAGCATCGAACATTACTTAACTGGGAAAAAAAATAGCTATCCCATTTACACATACAATTTATACTTGAGCTTAAATAAGATCAAAATTTATTATGTGCGAAACAAGGGCCATAAGGGGGGCCAAATTATCCAAATTTATTTTTCAATATATATTACTAAAATATAAATTTTTTAAATATTTTATTAATATATAGTTAACAAAATTGAACGAAATATATTTATTATACTTTTTTTTATTTTTGGGTTTTTTTTCTATTTTCTATTATTATTATTTTATTTATTCCAAAGTGTTTTTTCCAATAGTGCCGATCTATCAAAATCTGATTACTGAAACATCCGAATAGGAGATGCTTCTATAGTTAGAATCAATAGAGCCCATTTGAGCACATGATCCTGAAAACACACTTAATCCATCCAACATTTTTTATAGTCTGTAAAATATGTTGAGTAAAAACCACATTTATAAGTGCTACAAAGAGCAGCAGGACGGTTAACGTGAACCACAAAACAACACAAATAGCATGATCAAGCTTGGAGCATCGAACATTACTTAACTGGGAAAAAAATAGCTATCCCATTTACACATACATATTATACTTGAGCTTAAATAAGATCAAAATTTATTATGTGCGAAACAAGGGCCATAAGGGTGGCCAAATTATCCAAATACCTTACAATTATTCTGAAGCAACGACCTTAATCCACTGCCAAAGCAGCTTTGTACGACCGAGGTTTTGGTAGCAGGACAAGGTCTCGAAAATGAAGAGTAAAATCTAGCTCGGGACTCACATGCGAAGACACCAGGCGAGGAAAATGATGTTTTCCATTCCCTCGTAGTCGGCGACACAAGTTTTTGGGATAGAGATTTGGACTTCTTCAGTAGCACAATTAATCGATTATCAATCATGGCTGGGCAAAGTTCGTCCCTTTTTCACTGTCACAAGAATGAGATTTTGTAGACCCTTCTCTCCGGGAAGGGGTTTTGGGAGGTTTATACAAATGACGAGGAAATGGAAATAATGTTTATTTTATCTATCATCTATATTTTCTATCCATCCATCCATCCACACCACCTGCAAATAACTTAACAACATAATTAACAAAACCCCGGTAAATTCGAAATTTAACTCAAAAATTGCTGGAAATTTCATGAACAGATAAAAGACACCAAATAAAACTGCAATTCAATCAGATTTGAGACGAAAAACAAAAAAAAAACAAAAAAAAAACAAAAAAAAAACAAAACGAAATTCTTACCTAAAAATCACAACGAATAATTTGGGCATTGAGAAGGGCTCTGAATCGAACAGCTCCACCTTCAAGTCATTTGAGCTACAAATGAAAAAAAAAAAAAAAGAAAATCTCATCTACAATCTCGTGATGGCTGCGCATAGGGCTGAGCATGGGACTCTGGAAATTTCCGAACTGTTCCGAAAACCGAACCGAAATCACTCCGAACCGAAAAATAACCGTTGACCGTTTGACTTTCTCCGAACCGAACCGAACCGAAAAAATAATTGGTACGGTTCTGGAGATTTCAAAAATATCCGTACCGAGATCCGAACCGAACCGTCCCATACCGTATCGAACCGAAGAACCGAAATTAAGAACCGAATTATAACATTAGATGTGTTATTAATATATTTTATGTCACATTTGATCCTTTATAATATGGTAATAATAACTATTAACCTTCACTTAACTTTCATACTTAGTGATACTTCATCTACAATTGAATTTTTTCTATTATAAAATAATTATTTAAAATAATATGAAAGGTTAAAGAATATCTTTTTAGAAAAAAATATTATATTTTGTTTGAATTTTAAATTTTCAATATTAGTTGCACAAATTTAGTTTTAACTAAAATTTAGAGTTACTTCTAAAGTTGATTTCAAAATAAAATTTTTAATATGGGGAAGTTTTGATGAATGTTGGTTTTATTAAAGCATATAAAAATTAAATAACCAAACTTTAGAATTACTTCTAAAATTGATTTCAAAAATAAAATCTTTAATATGATGAATTATTGATGAATGTTGTTTTTTTTAAAGCATATAGAAATTAAAATATAACTAGGTAGTCATTAAAAAAAATTCTAAAAAAATAAGAGATCTCCGAAGATTCGAACCAAACCATACCGAATCGTACCGTCCCAATAGTCCCGAATACCGAATCAAACCGAACCGAAAAATAAAAATCTTCGAACCGAACCGAACCGACTTTTTGGTACGATTCCGGAGATAAAATTTTGGGATCTCCGAACTTTGGTACGGTTCTGGAGATTTATCAATCTCCGAACCGTACCGACCCACGCTCACCCATAGCTGCGCATAAAAGCATACGGTACCTGTGCTATAGGAGAATTACGTGTAGGTCGGAATGGCGGTCGCGCGACTGTTTGCTGGAGGTTTCCGTCACCGGCGGGTGGCCGTAAGGAATCACACGGCGTCGAGTGGGCCTTTTGTGATGTCTTGTATTAGAATTTGGCTTCTTCCAATAACTAGTACGTACTCCGTGCGATGCACAGAACATAGATATTAAATGAGTTATTTTAATAGCCTTGTCCGTTTAAATCTTAAAAGTAATAGTGTTATTATCTATTTTCTACCTCTTTTAATCAACGTTAAGTCTAAAAAACAATAATATTATAAGCTTTTTTCATATCTTTTAACCAGCATTGTTTTTTAGTCAGAACATTAAATATGAGTATGTTAGGGCTAGCTTGTAAAATAATTAATATATTATCTCACTAAAATATTTATACTAATAAAACTTTAATTTCAGTATATAAATTTATCTCTTAATATAAGAAAAAGTAACAGTTTTATTTATTCTTGTTCATCATATAATATTTAATTATTATTTTATTATATAATAAAAAAGATTAGTGGTAAATAGTTTTTTTTTAACACAAAGATAATATTAAAAAAATATAAATATCCATATAAATATATGAACCAAGTTTTTTTAATAGGTTTTTATAAGTTTTATAAAAATATATTATAATTTGTTAGTGTATTATTCAAAATCGTAATATTGATTTGTAGTTTTTAGAAACAGGATTTTGATTGTTTTTGCTCACCCCATTTTATGGGATTTTTTATGTCAAGATAAGAAAGATTAAAAACAATATGTAAAATAGGAAATTTGATTAAAATTATAAATGCATTAATTACTAATTGATAAAATTAGAAGTTCATTAATTAAAGTTGACTTTTTTACCTACTATATTTAGTAAATAGGTTTCCCTTTAATATAAGTATAGATAGATTTTATGCTCGTGGAGATGTATCTTTGCACACGCGCCTCATCTGTGGCGTGTGTCGTAATCTCTTAGAGCATGTTTGTTTATAAGATTTTTCAAAAAATTTCTCACATTTTAACTCAACAACTTTTTTTAACTCAATTTTAACTCAACATCACTATCATCAATATTATTAATATAATTAATAATATCAATCAATCATTTATACACACCACATAAACCTTAATTCACTATTCATCCACTCACATTATTTTAACTATCACATCATATCTTCTCTTTCCTACTTTTATATCAAACCAATTTTAATTATTTTATTTTAAATATTATTTTAATATACACACTAACAACTAACCATACTACTTTTTTAAAGTTAACTAAACCAAACCAAAAAATCCAAACAAACCCAAAAATTTTCATAAACAAACATGCTCTTAGTCTTTGGTTCTTCCCTTAAATTTTTAAAGATTATATATTTACTTTTTAGAAAAAAATATTTTTAAATTTAAAATTAATGAGATAAAAGTTGTAAAAGTTAAATATTTTTTACAAAAAATATATATTTATTATATATTTTAAAACGACATTTATTGGTTTTTACTTGTGCGATTTACATGTGTTATATTATAATAATTTTTATAAACTTATATCATATAATGAAAAATAATGACCATACATTATCAACATATTTATAGTTAATCCCAACAATTAAGCATTAGATTTTGACACATAGGATCCAGGATCATGTGATTCTGTCACTTAGGCTCAGCACATTTGGTAATTATATAGCATTAAATTTTGACACATAGGATTCAGAATCATGTGAGTCTGTCACTTAGGCTCAGTACATTTAATAATTATATATAAATGAGAAGGGGATTGTATAACTAGATTAGTGAAGCCGTGATAATTAAAAAAATGCATATTTTATAAATTATCATATTTTTTTATAAAAACATTCATATAAAATTATACATATTGTTAAAAAAAATTAATTAAATCTCATAAATGCGTACGGTTTTCGGTTGACTCTAAAAATGATATTTTTCTTTAATAAATTAGTAAATCAAATGAATGAGATTGAATTAAATGTTCAGTCATAAGATACAATATTTTATAAAGAGATAATGGTTAATTGTAGAAATAATAGTTGTGAGTAATCTAATTAAGTCTTCATATTTTTAATAAAACTGTATATTTTATATATGCCGTACTCTAATTTATATTGTAATATTTATATAAAAATTATGTGTAGTTGTTAATATCAATTAAACCTAGCTAACATCAGTCAAATAAATTAAACATAGAATTTTTAGAATTTTGAAGACTAAAGTTTTTCTTTAATTATATTGTCGAATTAAGTGTTCATTCAGTGAATAAGGTACAATATATCGTAAAGAGATTATGATTTATAGTAAAACTATTGACTTTTGAATTTGATAATGTTTTTATATTAATGCTTTAGTCCAACAATATTATTACGACGGACTTATATATGATTCCATACACAGACTTTTTCTTTTTCCAAATTCTCAGTGGAATGGTACTTTTCTTTTTTGCATTCGTAATTAAAAATAAGGGAAACGTTACAGTCTCGTTATGGAACTATTTCGTTGGAATTTGTAATTATTAAATCATCATATAACCATCGAAAATAGTTGATATAACGGTTGTAATACCCGACGGAATGATTGACCGTAGAATCTCCTTAAAAATAAATACAAATTTTGACATGTACCTAATAAATATTTAAGTTAGATTTGTAATGATATTTTCCTCGTTAAACATACAGTACAAGCAGTTATTAGATATAAACTCTTACTCAAATCACCATTGTTGACGTCATAATAGCAGCTGCTGTAGTGTAATATTCTTATAATACTTTATGTTATTTAAGATTCCTAGATTTGATTGTATAAAAAAATGATTTAACAATTTATTTAATATTGACAGTGTGAAGTCTTCAATCCACATTACATCAAATTCGATTGACTTAGGGTGAATTAGGGTGTGTTTGTTTATAAATAAAAAATAATTTATGTTAAGGGTTTAATTTAATTTTTACATAACTTTAGTATTTTTAATATTATTAATATAATTAAATAATATGAATCAATAATTCTACACATGTAATACATCAAATCAACTTTAATTTATCATTCATTTATTTACATAATTTTAGCTAATCATCACTTTACATCATGTCTCTCATATTTTTTATCGGATCAACTTTATTAATATTATATAATATTATACTAATATAAACAAATAATTATACAATTTTTTTCAAAATTAATCGTAGTTAACCAAAAAAACTGTTTATAGCGAATATATTTGTATCCAAACACACCCTTAAAATATTTTCACACGATTAAAAATTAATATTTGATCTTTCAGTAGGCTTAAGGGCAACTCTCAAGCCATAATTGTTGGAGGGCCCATTAGGTCCTAAAGTCCCTAAACAATACTCCATTTGTTTAGTACTAGATTTTGGGTCAATTTCATTGCATTCAATTTTAACCGTTGGATCAACACACATCCACATAATTTATTTTAACCGTTGGATCAACACACATCCACATAAGCGTATGTAAATACATGTGAGAGTGACAAATAAAACTTTTGTGGAGACTGGTCACTGGTTAGAATCAAACTTACCTTTAAACTGACAGCAAAGTTGTATCAAATGAGAACTAACATATCTTATGCATTTGTAGAAAAATATACTCACAAAATTCTGAAATATAATTATTATAATAATTAAAATTTGAAATATCTTACAAAGCTCCATTCAATTTATAATCCAGACTAAACTTACACATTATTCATAAGCTAAAAACAAAACAATTAAAATGGTCGATTATCTCAAATGGACAAATCGAGATTGACTGCATTGAACCCCTCCAGCTTCTTTAGTTTTCTCATGAAGAACATATATGTCAAGTTCTTCCAACAAAAGTTCCAAATTTGTCCAAAACGACAAAGGCACACGACTTCAAATGCATTTAGGCACGTAAAAAAAAAGTGTATTATGTCGATAAGCTCCCATTATTACAAAAACCGAGCATTCACGATACGTAGTACAAGGAATTTGGGAGCTTGAATGTTCTTTTAGCACTCGGGGACCCGTCAAAACTGCTCCATTGATCACCGATGATGCCCCAAATACGATACCCTTCCTTAACCAATCTCTTTCTTGCTTCAGCTTTGTAGTTCTGTACTTGTTTGATTTCATCCTCAAGACCCCTAAACCAAGTAAATGTACATGCAAATGAATCGAATCAAGAAAAAGAAAAAAAACGTTCATGCGTATGCTGACTAAGCAAGTGCTAGCAACTTTCTGCTTCTTATGGGAAACTATTTTATTGGAACCGAGAAGGAGAACTTGCTGACAATAAGAAGTTATGAGTGGAGAAGCTAAGAAGAGATTTTTATGGTGAATAAGTTACGCGTGCTTCATTTTTGTGAGTAGAAGTCGAAACAGACAAAATTAGGAAATCTAAAACGGATTCGCTCTGTATAATGTACATGGTGTAGTAACACATTATTAAAAGGAAAAAGAAGAATACAATTTTGATCTTCAAGATGTTAGTATCCCATCTGATTAATTTATATCTGAAAGCTATAAGCAAAATTATACGCAAGCTTACCTAAGTACAAGACCGGACCATCCATGATACCCCTCCTTGATAAGGTTATCGACAGTGGCATCTCGCAAAGACTCCCTTCGAGTCGAGATCAAAAAGATCTTAAACCCCTTTTCTTTTATTTCGTGGAAATGGCGTAGTGTATGGTCGAGTGCTGGTGCTTTGCTACTTTTCATCCATCCTTCTATAGATGTAAGATTGAGCTTATTTCCCCTGCACACAATTTCAGCTCCAATAAACAACATTTAAATTTCTGCCTTTCTTTCAAAAGAAATGATGTTTCAACTTCAACAGTCGAAACACATCGGCTAGTAGAAGCGAGAAATTGAACAAATCAGTGGAAGTGATTGAAGAAAAAGTTGAAGTGTTTTTTTTTTTCTTCTTTATAGCTCCCAAAAGGGAAAACTACAAGAACTATCCCTGATGGTTTGCCTCTTAAATGTTTAAAAACAATTCTTTGAAGGGCAACCGGTAAAAGAGAGCACAAATGTTGAAGGAGAATCTTGTAATTCTGAAACCTAAGTGGTTAATGGATAGTTTCAGGCATCAACCATGAACAAAATCTGACCATCTTACAGGTTACAAATTCGGCTAGCAAACGAGCCGAGCCGAGTCGAGCATTGGCCTTATCGAGCAATGTTGATTTTTTTTTTTGTCGCTGCTCGAGCTCGATTTATGAGGCTCGAGCTCGACTCGATAAAAAAGTACAATCACTTGAGTTCGGCTCGAGCTCGACTCGAAATCAAAATGCTCGAGCTCGGCTAAAAAAATTTTAAGTGAGAAAATAAAATTTATCATTAAGCACCTATACTATACTATTCTAATATGTATAAGGGGTATATTAGTAATTCAACATATATCTCGAGCCGCTCGACAATGCAAAATATGGGCTCGAGCTCGACTCGAGCACTTGCGAGCCGCTTGCGAGCCACTTGGTTCGTTTGCAGCCCTAGTTACAACACTCCCCAATGCCTTCAAATTATTATCAAACTATTCATAACTTAGTCAGCATTTTGAATGCTGTACTTCTTTTACAGCAAAGCTGACAATCACTTTTTTCTTTTTCTTGTATTCCAATGTAAAATATTCAAGAAAATCAATATGAAACACCAAGTGATTGCATCAAAATACTCAAGAACTATCTTTAAGAAATTACGATTCGAAAATTTTTTTTAGTTGTACAAACATAACAAAACGTACCCGAACCCGTGTTTCTTGAAGTACGGCACGGTGGAAATTAGAGTGTCATCAACATCAAAGATCCATGCATCTTTTCCATCTCCTTTCAACCTGCAGCAGCTACTCAAATACAGTTGACTTTCTTCGATGGCCCGTTGACAATCAGCCTTGTACTGAGTTGAGGTCATGTATTTCCCAATGTAGCTTGTACATTCTTGAGGTACAACCTCAAATCCTCTTATGTTGTTCAACTCCACATTGAACCTCCAGCTCTCACAGTAATTCTTCAAGCTGCTGCCAAACAAAGTTCTCTTTTTTTCTCTGGTTCAAAATGTTCCAATCTGCTGAGCCTAAGCCAATTAAGAGGCTTATTATTATCAGCAGAGCCAATGAGAATAAGTTTTTTCCTGCCATGTTACAGAGAGAGTGAAAGAGAAGAGATGAGAACAAAAGTGCTTAAAGAATGTTAAGGAAAATGGCAGAGGGATTGATTGTTGGGGGTTTGAATTGTTTGCCAACTGTGATATGGGAATGTGGGGTACTGTTATCACGTCCTGTCGTTGAAATAAATGTGGTTTTGGTGTGATTATTTTGAATAATTTTTAATTAATTAAAAATAGTGGTAATGATTAGTGATCAACGTGTCGGAACTGTGACTTTTGCTCCTTTCTCTTTTGCTCCAATCTTTTTTTTTTTTTTTACTACTGTTTCTATTGGATTTCATCTCTAGCCTACCCCAACTTGTTTGGGACTAAAAGGTTTTGTTGTTGTTGTTGTTGATTAGTTTTGAACTATATATTATGGTGTGCTATATTTTATTTTATTGTTCCTGTCATTGCATAAATCACGGATTGCACCTCCTCCAACCTATCAACAGTAGGAGACACGAGTACGACAATTTATTCACATTTTATGAAAAATTATATAATTTTATATTATCATATATATAAATTTTATTGTTTAATATTAATGAAAAAGTTAATTGTTCAGTGTACAAAAGTAAAATTATATGATCATATATATGATACACTGAATAAAAATATGCTGACATTAGGTGTTGATATAAACTATGATAAATGAGATATACTGACATTAGGTGTTGATATAAACTATGCAAAATGAGGTGGATGTTTAGTGGTAGTTGATTTTAAACGTGACGTGTTGTGTAAAGTAATAAGATTGTGACACGTGTTATTCATTCAAAGATTAGGTCATTAGCATGATTCAAATATACTAGGACTCACAAATAAGGGTTGGTTCAAGTAGTAAGCAGTTTGATGTCGCTTAGGCAAGGTCTCAAGTTCGAATCCTTGTGAATGCAGAAAACTCTTGTTGGGAGACTTACCCACCATTGCCATGTGTGCGACCTGAGTCGACCAACAAATTAGTAAGAGCAAAGCTCTAAATACCGTGGCTGACTACCCAAAAAAAAATATATATATACTAGGACTCATTAAAAATAAAAATGCCATTTCAGATGATTGCTTAGAAAATAATGAGAGATATATTCGCTGAACCACTATAGGAGATTAGGTAGGGTTTTTTTTTTTCACAATTAAATTAGAAGAAAACAGTCGATAAGAAAACAACTCTAATGATGACATTATTTTCACCCACTAATTTCCAAACATCATCATTAACATGTGTTTAACATCAATTATGTAAAACTGCTGAAAACTTTTGTAAGAAGGGTCCATATTGTCAACTATTGCAGTAGAGAATTATTTCCCACCACATTAGTACCTATATATAAGTCAATCAATTCAAAAGACAATTTTCTTCCAGTGATTCATCACAATCTGTTTACTACTCTCTGTCCCAAACTCTCTGAACAATGGGTAGAATCAGCCAAAGATAAGCACAGACAGGAGCACAAGACATAAGTCATAAACCCCAAAAGAATAGAAGAAAAAAGAAGGGATAACCAACATGGGGTAAAAATTGGAAACAAACGGCACAACAGTTAAACACACTGAAAACCCCTCGATATGTCAGCAGCACGTAAATATTCATCAAACTAGCAAAAACATTATCCCACTTCATGACGTGTTAAACCTTAAACGTTTATTGTTTGCGATATTTCAACAATTAGAGCAACAGCCTTTCACCACATATAAAACTAAAGTATGTGACAATTACCTGGTAATGTAGTTGATATTCCACATATATGATATATCAGTTATTCCTTGACGACTTCTGGATTGCATCGGAAAATTCAGATAGAATATGGAAAGTGTTTGAAACACTGCATGTAAGCATACAATATAAGTACTTATAGTGAAATTAGAATTTTTAACCCTGGCTCTTTTACAATATGTGAAGAGTTTTATTTTGCAGTCATGAACAATAGCAGGCATTGCGTACACAAGCAACAATCTGAATTTTGTTTCCAGTCGTTACTCTACCAATGCTTACAAGAATGAGAAGCACAATCATAAATAAACATTGGATTTGCACATACAACCAAAAAAAAACACAACTAATTAAAATAAAAAGTACGATTGATCAATGAGAGGCAGAAAACCGAACCTCTTTACATCTCGCTTCCTTTCTCTACTCTGTCCGCTCTTAATAACTAACTGACATGTGCAAAACAAAAAATAGGGACCAATGAGAAACAACAGAAACTGCAAACAGAACATGCATGCATGTGGCGACAATTTAAAGCTCGACACCTCATGTAAAAGATAATAATAGTCAAGAAGAAGAACCTATTATACAAATGAATATCTCACCCATTTTAAAAAAAGTAACTAGCACAATCATGAAACAGCCGCTCGTCCTGATGCAGCATGAAGAATGTAAAGGCACCACATTCTCTCAGCCACCTCACCTAGAAGTATAATCAGCAATAGCCATCATGTTTGCAAGTTTGAGGCTTTATCCAACAAACACATCTAAGAATAGTTCGAGTATCTTTCAACCTCCCCATGAAAAAGCAATATTGCATGACAAAAAGTACGACCACGCTCAAATATCTTTGGATTTCTTTGAAAATAATTTTTTTTTTTAAATGTCTTTTCTTTAAGAAAAAAAAAAGAAAAAAAAAAGAAAAAAATGACTCATCTCCTGGAGTAGAAGCTATACTAGAATTTTCTTTCACATAAACAACTCCACATCAACTAAGTTTTCCAGTAAATACAGATACGAAGTAGAAAGTGGATGCAAAAACACGTGATGAGAGACTTAAAGAGATATACATTCCCTATGTTCCACACCATCAGCTTTGCAACTGCAGCCCCTGCACACAAATAAAATATAAACAACTGAACAAATGCCAACACTATCCAATATATTTGATTAATATTCATTAGCAACCTAGAAGAGAAGACCTATCAACCAACCTGGCTGCCAAAGAATTTCCCCTGAATTGATTCTCTAGCTCATGGAGGTAAGATCTGAACAACCGTGACCTACAATCAAAGATTAAAAAATTAGTTTGAAGATATATATGAGATCAAACAATTCTATGCGGACAAACATTTAGCTTTACTTAAACAATTTTTAACTAAGAAACACCATGAAGGAATTGCAACTGCTGCAAGGACTGGAGATAGTTTCCACAGTTGGTTGCTCTGATTGCTGAGTAACAATTCCAGGTAGTTCACAACACCTTTTTCCTGTTTCATACAAATAGTCATGAATCTAAGATATTACTACAATGCTTTGTTGGTTGTATAAGGTGTCGAAATAATATAGATTGGCCGAAAAGCAAATTGTGTGACGTCCGAGTAAACAACATGAACAGGTTTTAATTCAAGATACTTGATTTACAAGTGTAGCTCATATGAGAGAAATACATAATCTGGCTTTATATGAGTTCCTGGAATTGTTTTATGGCCTATGGGGGCACTGTCAGTTTTCCCTTATTCAAGGTCAAGGAGATGCAATAGCCAGAATTTGCATCCTAACTAATTCCAACTTCCACTTTATGGTATATGTGAACGTTGGTGGTTATATCTAAACAAAATGGGGACATCTACCTAGTGGAGATCAACTATATAGATTAAATAGAACATTTAATTATTGTGGAGATAAGCAATCTAACAATCAAAGATAAGAAATGGAACATGATGATTAATATATCCTCACACTTTAAGAAGATACTAAAGCAGTAAATAGCATGCACAAGTTTGTGTTATGCCAACCTCAAGCCCTTCAATATCCTTTTGTAAATCATAAACATGTGTCACATTGATTAAAAAAAAAAAAAAAAAAATTAAGATGCATAAGACGATCTAGTTTCTTAGTACCACCAAGAGATAGTACACTTTACTTATTTAACCAATCAGAGGGGTGCTGAACTGTGGGATACAGAATGCAGCTATAACAAAGATACATTGATTTCAGAGTCCGCTAAGGGATTTAGTGGGAAGCTTAATAACAGAACATTCCCCAGTGTTCTTTATTTCTTCTCTGCCGCTCGACATTTTTCCATTTCACTTCTTTCTGTGAGCATTACTCAATATACAGAATTACAGCTGTCTGATTAAGCATGTAAACTCAAAACAACAATGTTTCCATTTTCCACAAAGAAAAAGCATGACTAAAACAATGAAATTAAACAGCAAAAGTCAAGTGCATAATTTCATCTACTTCCTAGGTGCAACCCATACATATCCAGACACTACAGGATTTTAGTGTTCAAAAAGAGTAAGCCTGCAATTATAAAAGTACCTTAGGATTTGTGAGGCTCTCTTTTGAGAAAAGATTTAGAGAATTTGCCAGTGGTGAGCTGAATACTTCTTGATGGATCCTCGAGATAGTAAGGGACTCATATGAAGCTGACATCAAACATTCAATAGCGCCACTCCATCTATCTGCAGCACATCCTAGTAACAAGAATTCCTGCCGCGAAAAACAATTATAACTATGTATTACAATGAAGCCAAAAAACTATCATCAATATATTGCCAAGAACAATCCGACGGTTATCTTCCATGAAGAAGAAGAAGAAAATTGACCAATAAGCTTGAGATCGAGATTTAGCAATAACACGAATACAAAACACTTTCTGCAGCAAATTAGATTTTGTATGTTAAAGCGTTTGAGATGTAGTCTCAGAACTCATAAACATCAGCACAGAAGTGAAATGCACGAGCTTATATTCATTAGTTGAAACTACTTCAGTAGACATGCATCAGCCTCCTCTATATTCAGTGAAATTCAAGTTTAGTCAAGAAGTCTAACTAGCTTACAATTGTTTCTGATAAATTATCAGCCTCCGCTGTAACATCTAGTCTTTCAAACAATTGAGTCCATTGACCATCTGGGGCAGATAACATTAAGTTGGATCCAGATATCAGCCTTACAGTTCGCTTGTCCAGCATATATGATAAGCTTCTTGATCTCCAACAATTCCAGACAATTGATTCAACTGCCATTTCTCCTGCACTTTAGGACAATAAAAACGAATAATTATTAAATATTAGAAAATACAAAAATGGTTTATTCATGGTGAACTTCTAACAAAAAGTTGCTTAGCTGATACACACCAAATATTGTATAAAGAGGGCAGACAGTAGATCCTACTATCTTTGCTAATTTCTTCACTCTCAAACTTCTTCAATGCTATCAGTAACTGAATAATCTTTCAATGCAAAACGATTCTAGTACCAAGGACACCAGCTTAGAGGAACTTTAGTTTCGTGTTGTGTGTTTTATCACAATGTTTGTTTCAAAGGTTAGCAAACTGGAATAAACAGAGAATTAAAGAGGACCTGAAAATAATAATACTTCAAACACCAAGCAAACAATACATTCAAATATATTTATTTCCTCAGAGCATAGTAAATCTACTGAACTATTATAGAAGGCACAACAACGGAAAGTCTGTTGCCCTATGAAATTTGATATGGGCTGAAAATTTCAGTAAAAGAAAACATACACAAAGTACACAACATAGTTAAGAGTGTGTGTTAGATATCATGTGTTGTACTTGTTGGGACATATTCTTTCCTTTCACGTTTCCTGAAATAAACAGAAGATGTTCTGAAGAACATCAAACAACTAATTAATCAATCAAGCTTTGAAGTTCAGAAAGTCGAGCAATTACATAAAACTTTCTGGATGCCTCGCTGGTTCTGAGCCGGGTGTATTTCCAAGCTCGCCGTGCATGCATTCCTCTATAGTTTTCCAAATGCACTCCAAACCAGCCTCTGCTGTAGATAAGCATGATGCAGCCACTTGCCTTCTCCCAAGCTGCTGAGCAGCTGAAACACTAAAATCACCACCCACAAAATTGCCGTCCTTCCCAGTCTGAACTGCATCTGGAGATGACCCATTTGAGACTTCCATGAAATTTCTACTCTCGCTCGGATCCTCGTCTTCTGAAGGGATTCTCATTAGTTTTTCAAGATAGATGTCAAGGAAGTCACTGTCCATACTCTTAAGAATGCTAAGGTCCATTTCAACACATGCTAATGTGATAGCTTTTAAATGTGATTCTCTAAGGGGCAAGGTATGAATTAAACGCTTCAACAGAAGATCCTTGGCTTGACAAAGGGTAACACACGACAGAGGAGCAAGGCCCTGCTCGAGAAAAGATACTAAATAGCATCAAAAAATGAAATTCATAACAACAAAAAAGAAAGATAAAGTAAAAAATGAGCTAAAACAGAAAAGACTTAACCTGAGGGAAATAAGGGCTGACAGTCAATTCAGTTAAAGCAGCATCAAGCTCCTCAACACAATCACGATACTCAGCCGCGCTCATCAGATCCTTCAAAACCTAATCCCCAAAACATATGAAATGTTTATCGATCTAACATTGCTCGTAAACATAATATCCAAATAGATTCACTCAAATTGCCATGGTTAATCCTTCATTCAAAACCCCAATCCCGACCTCATAGAAGCATATTATTCAAGATAACTTCCTAAAGAAAAAGAAAACGATCGATTAACGCGCTTACATTCTCGATAAAGAGCGCCCACTGGAAGCTTTTCTTGAGGTTGCGAGAGTCCCAGTGCGCGGGTCGGCCGGTAGACTGATAGCCGGAGGCTAAAATCATCATATCAATGAAGCTTTTTATCAGTTTCATCAAATCAGCCATGGATGCCTCGAGGTATGAACAGCCCATGTCTTCTGATCTGAAAATGATGTCTGCACTCTACAAACTCTTTCGTCTTCGATTGATCAGTGCCGGGAGCGAACTTTTTTGCTTTCCCGCGCTGAATTTTGCTGTGTTAAAGATGAAAGTTGAGGCCCGTAGCATGTTCAATTTATTGGGCTTTAAGCCCATGGATGAATTTTGTGTGTGTTTGCTTTCAGAGATAAGGTGGGATATCCTGCCTTATTCCACGTTAATCCCGCGTTTGCTTTAAAAAATAGAAGCCCACTTTAGTCCCATCGGCCCGGTATTAAATGTTCCTTATCCTGCTTTAATGGGACAATTCAATCTCACTTTTTTGGTGGGACTATCCTGGTTTGTGTAATACCAAATCTACCCCCATAATTTTATTTTTCAGACCTTTTTAGCTCTTTCTTTCACTGCAATTACAATATTATAAGAAATGTCGATACTCCAGAACTCATCTCAATCTTCGATTTAATTAATTTCTGGAAATTTATTATGATCGTGAAAGAAAAAGTAGAATTTCTACTTTAAAAAGAAAATTATTTATTTTCGAATTTTCGTACTTGAATCGGGCCTGGTTGTTGGATATTTTGGTGTGAAATTACACGGGATTTCTACGAACTGATATGTATTTTCAGTTCTTACAAATAATCTAAAAATAGAAAATTACAATTGAACTGAAAAATAAAATACAACTGAAAAACGGAAAGATTTTAGCCGAGGCGAGTAAAAACTCTTTCCGCAAGAAGAATACGCCCCGTGTGGCTGCTAACGGTTCAGACGTAACTTCCCCAAAGATACAACGCCAAACGTCTCTAAATCTGTAGCACACCAAATTTACAAGCTCCGGCGAACGAGAATGGAGTCGAGAATTGAGCACTTAAAAATAAAAGGAATATCTTAAAACAAATAAAAATATCACTTGTTTCTCTCTTTTGATATTTTTATATCCGATATTTGGACATAAATCTATCTTTTCTTTTCTTTCTCTTTCTTTCCTCTATTTTTCTCTTCTTCTTTTTTTTTCCCTATTTTCGGTGCATCTTTCATCTTGCCCGAGAGGAGTATTTATAGGTTGAGAAGCTTGCCAATTGACAATCAAATTGTAATTAAAAAATATTGATCCACCTTCTTAACACCTTCTTTATTAAAAAATATTGATCAATTGCATGTGGGCAATCTGGAGAAGCATATGGGAAAGTGGGATGCATGTGGGAAGATGCATGTGGGAAGTGGGAGGAAGCATCTTGTGATCTTTTTCTTTATCTTTTTCTAACAATCCCCCACAAAAGATAAAGTAAAAAAAAAATACACACACATATACTGACTCTTGTGCTCAATCTTCACAAAACTCTATCACATCAGAAAATGTAGTTTTTGGCTTTGAACCTCTCTTAGTAAACATCATCGGATGTACTGGCGGCCTAGTGAACATAATGCCTTGAACTATTCCTCCATAGTGTACACCAAGACAATGACATTCACACAATAAAGTCTTAACTCCATTTTGTTCTATCGTTGTGTCCGTTTTGGCCATGGACAACACAATGGATTCATAAGTGTGTACATTTGAAGCGGCCCACACTTCACACTTATATAGGTGACCTCCCTATCAAGAGTATCCTGCCATACTCCACCTTTACAAGGTTAGAGATTCATTAAAAGTCCATATGACTTACTCTCACCACAATCAACAGGTTATCTTGCACTTGGATTGCTCTAGGGAATAGCTTTGGACATTCATATGTTCCAAGTGCTCAACTGAATTTTCATAGCTTAGTTTTCCCTTTGAATCAAGTTTGTGGGATCTCCACTTACCATGGTAGGGTTACCACTATGATCATTATTTACATTGTGGATTTTTAAGCCCATTCCCTCTAGCAAAACTGTCAATTGGTCTCTATTCAATCCTTTCGTCAAAGGATCAGCCAAATTTTCCTTAGACTTCACATAGTCAATGGAAATAACACCATTTGTGATCAATTGACGTACGGTATTATGTCTACGACGAATATGTCTAGACTTACCGTTATACAAGTTGCTTTGCGCCCTACCTATAGCAGCTTGGCTATCACAGTGAATCATCACAGGCGGCAAAGTCTTATCCCAACATGGAATATCGGATAAAAAATTTCTAAGCCACTCGACTTCTTCACCAGCTTTATCTAAAGCGATGAACTCCGATTTCATCGTTGACCGAGCTATACACGTTTGTTTTGTGGATTTCCACGAAACTGCACCTCCTCCAATACATAAAACATATCCGCTAGTGGAGCGAGAATCTCTCGAATCTGATATCCAGCATGAATCACAGTACCCTTCAAGTACAGCTGGATATCTCGAGTATTTTAGCCCGTATTCAAGGGTGTACCCCAAGTACTTAAGTACCCTTCTCAAAGCATTCCAGTGCTCGTGACTGGGATTGCTCGTAAATTTGCTCAACTTATTCACCGGATAGGCCAAGTCTGGTCGTGTACAATTCGTCAAGTACATCAGACTCTCTATTATCCGTGAATATTCCAATTGAGCCACTGGTTGACCTTTATTGACTACCAGATTTATACTGAGATCAAGGGGGGTCTTACACATATACCTAGACTGTGCACCGTCATAGGTATCGAATTTCTTGAGCACTTTCTCTACATAATGAGATTGTGACAAGACAATTCCATCTTGGATTTTGATAATCCTTATTCCAAGAATAACATCAGCCAAACCCATATCTTTCATGTCAAAATTTCTTTTCAACATTCTTTTCGTATCCATGATCACTTCATGGTTACTCCCCATGATCAACATATCATCTACATATAGACATACAATCACAAATGTACTTGATGTACCCTTGACATAAACACATTTGTCACATTCGTTGATTTTGAACTCATTTGACAACATTACGTCATCAAATTTCAAATGCCATTGTTTCGGAGCTTGTTTCAGTCCGTACAAAGATTTGATCAATCTACACACCTTTCTCTCTTGTCCAGGTGCAACAAACCCTTCAGGTTGTTCCATGTATATTTCTTCTTCGAATTCACCATTCAAAAATGCCGTTTTGACATCCATTTGGTGAATCTCAAGATTGTGCAAAGCAGCAATCGAGGGAAGCACTCTTATCTACGCTAAACGCATAACTGGTGAATAGGTATCAAAGAAATCATACCCTTCCTTTTGTTTAAAGCCTTTGACCACCAATCGTGCTTTAAACTTGTCAATCGATCCATCAGCTTTATATTTTTTTCTTTAGGATCCACTTGCATCCTAAAGGTTTACAACCATCAGGGAGATCAACCAACTCCCAAGTATGATTTTGCATAATGGACTCGATTTCGCTATTTACAGCTTCTTCCCAGAGTGGTCCATATGGGCTGGACAGAGCTTCCTTAAGGGAACTCGGTTCATCGTCCAACATGTACGTAATAAAATCAGGTCCAAACTTTTAGCCGTTTTTACCCTTTTACTACGTCTCGGTTCTTCATCAGTACCCTCTGGTACAGAACCACTAGCAGTTTCATACGTTCGTTTATTAGAACTAGATTCTGCCTTTTCCTTCATAGGAAAAACATTCTCAAAGAATATAGCATTCCTTGACTCAATCGTGGTACCAACAGATACCTCTGTATTTTCTGATTTATGAACCAGAAATCTATACACTGTATTATTGTACGCATATCCGATAAATACACAATCGACCGTCTTTGGTTTGATTCTCATTTGTTTGGGTTCAGGTACTGAAACCTTAGCCAAACACCCCCACACTTTTAGGTATTTATAAGACGGCTTACGATTTTTCCACATTTCGTAAGGAGTCTCATCTTTCCCTTTAGGTGGTATTTTATTCAGGATATGATTTGTTGACAAAACAGCTTCCCCCCACATGTTCTGTGGTAATCCTGAATTAATCAATATGGCATTCATTATTTCTTTTAAAGTTCGGTTTTTGCGTTCAGCAAACACCTTTCGACTGTGGAGAATAAGGGGCCGTCGTTTGATGAATTATGCCATATTCAGAACATATTTGTTCAAAAGGAGATACATACTCCCCAGCCCTATCACTTCGGATTATTTTAATCCTTTTTCCGAGTTGATTTTCAACTTCGGTCTTATATATCTTAAACGCTTCCACATCCTCATCTTTGCTTCTTAACAAATATAAGTAGCAAAACCTTGTGCA
This sequence comes from Striga hermonthica, assembly GCA_902706635.1. Classification (NCBI taxonomy): domain Eukaryota; kingdom Viridiplantae; phylum Streptophyta; class Magnoliopsida; order Lamiales; family Orobanchaceae; genus Striga; species Striga hermonthica. The sequence continues at coordinate 18,406,393 of CACSLK010024540.1, read as the reverse complement.
ATCGTCAATAAAAGTTACAAAATACTTCTTACCGGTTCTTGTTTGCACACTTTTCATATCACATACATCAGTATGGATCAATCCTAATGGTTCAGTACTCCTTTCCACCGAGTAGAAAGGTAACTTAGCCATTTTTGCTTCAATACAAATTTCATATTTTGTATTTGTCTCAACTTTAGAATTAGGAATTAATTCTAATTTCATCAACCGTTTAATTACATTTAGATTTACATGTCCCAATCTAATATGCCATATATCAGAATACTCAACGGTATAAACAGAAATAGGCTTTTTATTATCAACGGTTACACGGCTTACAACAATTACATTCATTTTGAACAATCCCTTGTCGATATAACCACGACCAAGGAATTTTCCATATTTGCTAAGAATAAACTTCTTATCTTCAAATACCAGCCTAAATCCATGCTCAACAAGAAGTGATCCCGAGACCAAATTCTTGCGGATGTCTGGGACATGCAGAACATCCTTCAGCTTCAACTCCTTTCCAGAAGTAAGCTTCAGCACCACAGTGCCCACTCCAGCCACATCAGACGTGGAGGAGTTTCCCATGTGTAGTTTCCGACCCGTAGCAGGAGTGTATTTAGAGAAAACCTCCTTGTCGGAACACACATGACGAGTGGCACCAGTATCAACGTACCACTCTCTTGGGTTATCCACCAAATTGGCTTCAAACACCACAACCGACATATCAAAGTCGGTTAATTCACCTGGCACAGGGCCGTGTTCAGCAACATGGGCACTAGGTTGCCCTTTCTTTGGCCCAGCTTTCTTTGGCCTCTTGCAGTCTTTAGCCATATGGTTTGGTTTTCCACAATTGTAACAAGTTCCTGTAAACTTCCAAACCTTGGTTGGCTACTTTCCCTTGTTCTGGGTCTTTCTCTTGCTCGAGTTGCCTTGCTCTAGCAAGTTCGCACGAGCCTCCATTATCGGATTCTTGCCCGACGAATTACGGTTGTCCTCCTCAATACGAAGACGAACAACCAGGTCTTCAAGACTCATCTCCTTTCTCTTGTGCTTGAGATAGTTCTTGAAGTCCTTCCAGCCTGGCGGCAGCTTCTCGATCACAACCGCTACTTGGAACGACTCGCTCAAAGTCATCCCTTAAGCATGGATATCGTGCAAGATCAGCTGGAACTCTTGCACTTGTGACACGACAGTCTTCGTGTCAACCATCTTGAATTCAAGAAATTTGCCGACGACAAATTTCTTCGCCCCGGCATCCTCGGTCTTGTACTTCTTCTCCAAGGCAGCCCAAAGCTCCTTGGCAGAACCAACAGAGCTGTACACATTGTACAACTCATTACTAAGTCCGTTCAGGACATAGTTCCGGCAAAGGTAATCACCTTGCCCCCAAGCATCGTACGCAACACGTAATTCTGCATTCGTCTCATTCTCTGAAATGACCAGAGGGTCGTCCTTCAGGTATTTCACCAAACCCAAAGTGGTCTGGTAAAAATGCATCTTTTGTTGCCATCTCTTAAAGTCAAGCCCGTTGAATTTTTCAGGCTTCTCAGCAGTAGGAACATGGACAGCAGGTACATGATTGATCGGATGTTGAGAGCTGGAACCTGTTCCGGTAGATGCCATCAGTTCAGTAGGATGACTATTATTCTTCTTGCGATTGTTGGATATTTTGGTGTGAAATTACACGGGATTCCTACGAACTGATATGTATTTTCAGTTCTTACAAATAATCTAAAAATGGAAAACTACAATTGAACTGGAAAATAAAATACAACTGAAAAACGGAAAGATTTTAGTCGAGACGAGTAAAAACTCTTTCCGCAAGAAGAATACGCCCCGTGTGGCTGCTAACGGTTCAGGCGTAACTTCCCCAAAGATACAACGGCAAACGTCTCTAAATCTGTAGCACACCAGAATTACGAGCTCCGGCGAACGAGAATGGAGTCGAGAATTGAGCACTTAAAAATAAAAGGAATATCTTAAAACAAATAAAAATATCACTTGTTTCTCTCTTTTGATATTTTTATATCCGATATTTGGACATAAATCTATCTTTTCTTTTCTTTCTCTTTCTTTCCTCTATTTTTCTCTTCTTCTTTTTTTGTTTCCTATTTTCGGTGCATCTTTCATCTTGCCCGAGAGGAGTATTTATAGGTTGAGAAGCTTGTCAATTGACAATCAAATTGTAATTAAAAAATATTGATCCACCTTCTTAACACCTTCTTTATTAAAAAATATTGATCAATTGCATGTGGGCAATCTGGAGAAGCATATGTGAAAGTGGGATGCATGTGGGAAGTGGGAGGAAGCATCTTGTGATCTTTTTCTTTATCTTTTTCTAACACTGGCTTTGGTGGTTTTGGGAGGGCAAAATGGCTCAGAGGTCGGTGCCGGCGCCGTTTCTGACAAAGACTTATAGTCTGGTTGACGATCCGAAAAGCGACGTCATATCGTGAAAAGACGGCGGCACGAATTTTGTTGTCTGGAAAACCGCAGAGTTCGCGAAGGATTTGATGCCCAATTGTTTCAAGCATAATAATTTCTGAAGCTTTGTTTGCCAGCTTAGAGCATGCTTGGATATGAATTTGTTTTTGTTTTAATTGGATTTTTTATTTGGGTTGGTTAAATTTGAAAAAGTAGGTATAGTTAGTTGTTAGTGGATATAATAAAATAATATTTAAAATAAAATAATTAAAATTAAAAAATTGATGTAAAAGTAAGAGAGAGAAAATGTGATGTGATGGTTAGTTAAATTTATGTTAGTAGATGAATAGTGAATTAAGGTTGATGTTGTGTGTAAGAATGATTGATTGATATTATTTAATTATATTGATAATATTGATGATAGTGGGTTGAGTTAAAGTTGAGTTAAAAAAAGTGATTGAGTTAAAAATGATTGGAATTTTTGGATTGAATTTGTATCCAATCATGCTCTTAATACCTATGTACGTTTTCTTTTCTTTCTTCCTCTATCTTTTTTATTTTATATTATTATTATATTATTATTATTATTATTATTAAAAAACAAAAGAAAAAAACAATATAAATCAGTGTTTTTGATGTGGGTAATAAACTTTTGAGTAAATTGGCGACAAAGAAGATGTATAGAATAATTAAATTGCCTGGTGTGACTTATATAATTACCTATTATAAGTAAATTAGCTTTTAAATAGCTTTTTGAGTAAATTGGGATGAGAGTTTATGAGGAGATTGGGGAAAAATCCCAATTTTGTAACCGATCTATTCACATGGGTAGTAAAGTAATTTACCCCATCATATTTTATTTAGACACTTTTTATTCGTTTTCAAACCTAAATTTATCCTAATCTATTAGTCCAAACAGTACAATCCTATATTATTGCACTATTTTAATCCAATTCCATCCCAACAAGCAAACACGCACGATTTATGTTGTAAGAAATTGTAAGAGGAATTTGCACCTTTTACTTTAAGTTGTGATTTTTATTACATTTATGTATTCCTTATATTTTTCTTTATAAAATTACCTAAACAAGCTAAAAATATTTTAATTATACGTAAATATAAGATGTAACCGTTATACCTTTTTTTCTGCCATATTAAATACTAAGGAGATCTTTAATTGAAATTAAATTTGTATTTACCTAAATATGTAGGACACTTTCTCTTTCTCTCCTTTCTTCGTCTCTCCATCTCCGTCTCCCTCTCCCTCTCCCTCTCCCTCTCACTCTCTTCTTCTTCAACAACTTTATGTTTATATTTTCTCTTCCCCTACAGTTAAATTTTTTCTCTGTTTTTTAATGATCGATCAAAGACCGACAACCCACTGCTTGTTAGTTAATTTTTTTTCTCTGTTTATATACACAAATTAGCAAAGTTGTATACACAACTCTCTTTGAGAAATTGGATTTCACTCCATGTTGCTATAATCAAGACATGAAAGCAATCAGACCTTTTTTATGGGCAATCATGTTCTGAATTTTTATGCAAGATGCAGACCAAACCGAGGATGAAAGGAAAACCGGCGCCCAATGATGAAGAAGACGACGTCGACGAGTACGTAAAAAATTTTTAGGATATATTTTTCTTTAGGGTATATATTTTTTTTTTTTTTTTTTTCGTTTTGCTTACGTTTTGCGACAGCTTGGGGATTTGATTTTCTATATTAATTTGTTTATAGCCTATTCAAATTTAGAGCTTTGTGTATTGTTGTTTTCAATTCAATTGGTTTTTGTCAATATTATTTTATTTTGATTTTTTTTACTGGTCGTTGGGTAAGAAATTGGATTGGAGTATATGTACAGTATATGTTTGTTATATGCGATACCTTTTGTTGTCGTTTTTTTTACGTTACGTCTGGTATATGCGATACCTTTTTGTTGTCGTCTTTTTATTATCCAATGGTTTATTTCTGCTATATGTTTGGTGTATGCAATACCTTTTTGTTGTAGTTTTTTTATATTACGTCTGGTAGATTTGTTTTAGTCATTTCTATCTTAAACCAAACAATATATTGTTGAACATAAAGAAAAAACATACTTATACTGAACATAAAACCAAAAATATACTTATACTGCACATATAAAAATAAATTGTTGAACATAAACCAAACATATTAAAACTACGCAATTTATTTCTATGAACAAATACCAAAATATACTGCACATATACATTCTCTGTGACGTGAAATTAATATACTCCAAAACCGCGAGTGATTAGTGAAATATACATACTGCACATAAACCAAAAAATATATTGTTGAACATAAATCCCAAATAAACTGAACATAAAGATAAAATATACTGAACATAAACCAAAAATATACTTGTACTGCACACATAAAACTAAACTGCTGAACATAAACCAAAAATATTAAAAACTACATAAAATTATTTTTATGAGCAAATACCAAAACTATACTGCACATATACCTCAAAAAATAGTGCGAAAAATATGGGTACGTAAAACTATTATTATCTGATTTTCATTCCATATACATTAGGTACATTTGTTTAGGCAGGTACCCCAAATCGTGTGGAAAATATGGGATTGAGGTCCACCCTTAAATATAACTGACTTTTAGGTTAATATGCAGTAAATGTTCTTTATTTAGGTACAATTACAATTATTTGTTTATGAAAGGTATAATTGTAATATTTTCAATTTCATATAGGAGACTTAAAAATTTCCCGTATTGTAATCTACTTAATTTGCAGTTAACAAACAACTAACTATATGAAGAAGTAAAATAAATTAAATAATAAAAACTCCACAAGGCGAGTGTGATCTACGATAGTAGGATGAAAGAGATGACTTGGTGGTATCCATTCATTTATATAGTACAACTAGTACAACGCTCGTGTATTACGTGGGTGCTTGTTAATTTTTTTTTTTTTTAAATCTAAAATTATTGAAAAGAAGAAGTTGATTTAAATACCTTTTATAAAAATATATATATTATTATATATTTGGTACGACACTTTTTATTTGTTCGACTTTTATGTGTTATATTATAATATTTTTTTAACTTACAATATATAACTATATTAAACATAATATATGAATTAAGAAATAATTTTATTTTCCTAATGGATTTTAATAAATATTATTATTTTTTATTATTATAAAGATAAATATAATTTATTTATTTCATATATACAATATGGATGTCAAATCGAAGATCATCAAAAGATGATTAATTTGATATATCATATATGCAAAACCGATAAGAAATACAAAAGTTATCAACTTTTGAAATACATTTACAGTTCAATAGCTAATTGAAGGAAACAAATCAAAAGTCAGGGATATATTAGTCATTTAGTGTCTCACTGTGTAAAATTACTAAGAATTAAAGGGTTATACTAGTACAAGTTATTTAAATACCTAAGTTAGCTAAATAATATTTATGGAATGTCCGAACCTAGATTATTAATTATTAATATATTAATATTATTTGTCTAAACCTAATCACGAAGCATGATTTTACGCCAAGTAGGATTCCGAAGCACCAGAAACAGCCACGTAGGCTCAACGCATTCAGGAATTATATATAGGGGGATTGCCCGTGCAAATGTAGAGAGATGCGAAAAAAGAAAAAAAAATATATATTAAAAGATCATTTGTAATTCATACAAATGCATAATGATTAAATATTATTGAACACTTTTTCGTATACAATGTTCTTCCTTTGAACTATTTTTATCATCACAAATTAAAATTTTCAAACATTTCACATTTATAACTCGTGAAATAGCGACATAAAGTTAATCGTGCGTTCTTCATGTATAACATTCATATAAATTACTCCCCAATAACTAAAATATATATTTTATTTTTTATCTGCATAAGATATAATTACCGATTCATGCAATAAATACAAAGTTCTTTAAGTATAACTTTCATATAAATTAATCATCAATAACTAAAATATATATTTTAATTTTTATATGCATAAGATATAATTACCGATCAGTAATGATTTCTTACAAAAGGAGTCTTTAGCCAAGTCGGTATAACTTTTGAAGTTTTACATAAACTTTGGGAAATTTTCATCTTGAAGTTCACCATGAAATTTATCTTAAATCTTGTCATAGTAGTTTTATATCTGGTCATTGGTGCTACAAAAGGGTGGATATATTCTAATGACTCTAAAAACGTTGAACAAAACTAAGTGAATTTTTTTATTGAGGCATGAATTATAAAACTAAGTGAATTTTTTTATTGAGACATGGATTATATATCCCTGTAAAACCTTAAAAACACAAATATGAGGAAATAAAATTAAATAGAATATGTATAATAACTAAATTTTTAAACAAAAATATTTAAAAGAATTATCTCGCAGTCTTGGAATATTAATTCTCATATAACGGTACTTCGATCTTGACCTCGGAGTTGTAGAATATCAATTTTAACGGTATTTTAACCTTGAAAGCAGATCTTTGGCATCACACGAACTTTGACACTCCATTGTATTTTTATATATCTACTTTATCCGTGTGTAAGCATCTGTAAATGAGATATGAAATAAATGTAAATGTGATGTAAAATAGTCAATTGCGTATTTATAAACTACCACATATATATCTTACTAAATAAAAAAATGTTGCCCACATATATATATTACTAAATAAAAAAATATTGCGTGAAAGGTAACGATTCAAGCCACTAACAATGTAACTTACAAACATGTGTATTTTTAACGTCCATATGACGTTAACTTCACTTTCATGGTTTTACTGTATTTTTAACTTCCGTATACATGTTACTGCATTGTGTTAATATTTTAGAAAAAAAAAATCGTACATTATTTTCGACTTTGTTTAGTGTTGTTAAATATGTTTGACTAGTTTACATATTAAAAAAACAAAATATTTTGTCAACATACATAAATTTATAAGTCTAAAATAATTAAGTACCTACCATCTAACACTTAAATCATATTTTTACTAATAAATACAAAGGTATTTACGAAATACTCTCTATATTATGTAATCTTATATTTATTATATATGTTACATATATATGTATGTTAATACCCAATTTTGGCCTCGCCTATTAAAATATTACACGCGGATATATATTATATTAATTGTTTTATTTTATGGCCCAAAAATAATACCGCTTGTAATAATAACGGGCCCACCAAAAATATATATATATACCCCTATGATGGACGTCATAGAGATAAGTCTGAGGGGGCTACTACCTTTTTCTTTCTACTACTCATTTTCTCTGAGGGGAAGAGGATACATCTACAGCCTTTGAACCTCTTTCTTCTTCAATCTTTTTATACAAAAATTACACAGAAAATTCATGGAAATCACATGTAAACACAATATTCTGAATCCCCCATGTTGATACAAAATCGCATATCAACAATTTGGCGCTAGAAGGAGGGCCCGAAAATTTTTTTCGGGTTAATCTTCACCGGAATAAGGGCTACATCTCTATCGAAAACAGAAACTTCAAGATAAGCAAGATTATTCATTGTTCTACTCTAATTCTTCTATATTTAGTTCTTCAAAGATTCATGAATATGTTCATCAGTTCATCAGATGTTAGTCTGCATAAGCTTTCTATTTCTCTGCATAAGTCTTCTTCAAGATGAACAAGATAAGAGATAAG
>CACSLK010024540.1:18366779-18389377 GCA_902706635.1 Striga hermonthica | reverse complement strand
AAAAAAAAAAAATCTATAAACATGATGTTATTTATTTATTTATTATGAAGAATGTTTATGTGATTCATTACGCATGTTTTTAAAACATTTTATATCTAATTTCACTTTCATTAGATTTAATTTCTTTTTTGTAGAAAATGAAATAAAAAATATTCTACAAACATGCTGTTATTTATTTATTTATTTGTTATGAAGAATGTTTGTGTGTTATTCATTGCCCATGTTTTTAAAATATTTTATATCTAATTTCACTACCATTAGATTTAATATTTATGTAAAAAATTTAAGATAAAAAAATTATAAAATTCAAGAAAGAAGCATACAAACACTTATAATTATTTTAATTTATAAAGTAAAAATTATTAAAATTAGATAAAGAAATTAAACTAAAATATTTAATAAAAAATATAATAAAGTTTTATAAAAAATCTGTCAAGTATAAACGTTACATTTCAAATCATTATATAATGGAGGTTACTCATTAAGAATTGGAGAAAGATGTCATTGGTCCAAGAAAGATGACCACAGAAAACTAGAGAAAGATGTCACTGGTCCAAGAATGATGACCACAGAAAACAAGCAACGCTCGGTCACATGTGTTCCTAGCTTCCTCATCAGCAATGGAGTGAAGAAGCATCATTAGTTATTTTAGTAGTTATTTTAATTTTTTATGTAATAAAAATTTACCCATCATTAGTTATTAGTAGTTATTTTAATTTTTGATGTAATAAAAATTTACCCTTTCATGGAGAGATGTGTTCCTAGCTTCCTCATCCTAGAAAGCAATGGAGTGAAGAAACATCATTAGTTATTTTATTAGTTATTTTAATTGCAGTGGAGTGAAGAAGCATCATTAGTTATTTTAGTAGTTATTTTAAATTTTTATGCAATAAAAAATTTACCCTTCGATGGAGAGTTTGAGAAATATGTTTCTTAGTAATTTATATTGAGAAAATTGTTTCCTTGTGTCCTATGAGCTCGTTTACTAGCCGTGATAGGATATGATAAGGTTGGTTAACTAACCTTATCATTTGTTTACTAGGCTAGGTGGAAATTAAGTTTATTGAGATGTATACGGAAATGAAATATAAGATTTGACGTTTATTCTAGAGAAATTTGTTTTCCATTACTTTCAATCACTTGCATCAAATAGGAAGTATGTTATTGCTTCATTTTGCATTTGTTTCTCAATTGTACTTAATCTGATTTATTAACGCAAACCATACCTTCCGGAAAGCATCATACTATAGGTACGAAGTTTCAGATTGAGAACGGACATCTTCCGTAATCAATAAACTAAATAAATATGTCACACATCATACTATAGGTACGAAGTTTCAGATTGAGAACGGACATCTTCCGTAATCAATAAACTAAATAAATATGTCACGTACTTTTAATTATTTGTATTAAAAAAAAAGAGTCACAACTGAACACGTGTCAAATAATTAAATAATGAGTGTTTGATAGTTAACTAGTGATAGATAAACTAAATAAATATTAGTTGAGATAATTAATGTTAATATAAACTAGTATTCATCTGTGCACATGAACAAAATAAAAATAAAAATTTGTATATTATATGTATGCGTACAATATATACAAAATTTTATATTAGATAATGGATGTATTACATTTTAAATTTTGATATACAAATGTGTAATGTAAATATAAAATATTTAACTTATGTATGGATATTTATATTGATGCCATAAATTTTAATGGACAATATAATTTAGTAATCTAGGGGGACCATACATTTAATTAGTTAGAAAAATATTACAATTATTTTTATCATTGTTATAGCAATTGTCTGAACGATTTTAAAGTGTTTAATTATGACACTCATGCCAATTAATTAATATTAGATAAAAATCGCTTAAAAAGATAAAAAATAATTTATTTTACAAAAATTATTTTAAAGAAAAAAATTGCAATACAATTTTTTATAAGTATGTAACTTCCACATACTATTTAATGCAAAATTATAATCATATAGTGTTAGTAACAATATTATATTATAAATTATTTTAAAATTATTATTACGCTTTATTAATGTAAAACATAATGTTTTTACATTAATTGAAAAAATGAGTGGGAAAATTATGAAAGTTTTATTAAATAGATTTTATTTAATGCATCTGCCAATAATATATATATATCCTCCCTATATATAATTCCAGAATGCGCTGAGCCTACGTGGCTATTTCTGGTGCTTCGGAATCCTACTTGGCGAAGAATCATGCTTCGTAATTAGGTTTGGACAAATAATATTGATATATTAATAAATAATAATCTAGGTTCGGACATTCCATAAATATTATTTATCTAACTTAGGTATTTTAATATCACTTTTACTAATATAACCCTTTAATTATCAACTTTGATTTGTTTCCTTCAATTAGCTATTGAATTGTAAATGTATGTAAAAGTTGATAACTTTTGTATGTCTTATCGGTTTTACATATATTATATATCAAATTAATAATCTTTTGATGATCTTCGATTTGATATCCATATTGTATATATGAAATAAATAAATTATATTTATTTTTATAATAATAAAAAATAATATTTATTAAAATTCATTAATAAAATAAAATTATTTATCAATTGATATATTTATTTTTAATGTAGTTATATGTTGTAAGTTAAAAATTATTATAATATGACACAGGTAAGTCCACACAAAAAAAGTGTGATACTAAATATATAATAATATACTAAATATATAATATATATATATATATATATATATATATATATATATATATATTTGTAAAAGGTATTTAAATTTTCAATTACTTTTTTCACATTAATTTTAGACTTTAAGAAAAAATTTAGTAAGTACCTGTGTATTTATACTAGTATATATCTATATGTCAAAAGAATGTGAAGACTTTTCAAAAATAATAAGACTGTTGTAAGATTAGCACTGTCAAACGGGCCGGTCCGATCCGACCCGCTCCGGCCCATGTTGGCCCGCGGTCCAAACGGGGCGGGCCAAAATGGCCCGCATTTCTGGGGGCTGGAAAATACATAGCCCGTGGCCCGTCCGCATTAGCCCGCAGGCCAAATTGGCCCACCCGCGGGTTTTGTTTTATTTTGTTTTTTTTTTTTTTATGGTATTTGCACTCTTATATATTTTTTGGTTTTTTATTCTTATATTTATTAGTATATTAATAAACTAGTAAGGTTTCATGTGTAATGATGTTAAATATTTGTCATCTAGTTTTTATTTTTATTTTTTTTTATCAATAGTTATAGGGTATTCACGCGCAGGAACGACTAAATTGACATAAAATATTATTTGATTTATTAATATTTTTATTATGTAAAAAAAAAAATGTTTCATGTGCAAGTTAGAAATTGGAAGTAAAATAAAAATACTACATTTAAATAATTTATTAAAAAAAAAAAAAGGCCAACCCGCCCAGCCCGCGGGCCAAACGGGGCGGGCCAAATAGGCCCGCGATTGAACGGGCTGGCCAAGCAAAGGCCCAAACCCGTCTGTTTAAGCGGGCGGGCGGGCCAGCCCGCCGGCCACTGGCCCGTTTGACAGTGCTATGTAAGATCCATATAAAATTAAAATGACAAGTGAGTTTATACAATAGATAGATAGATTAGGGTAGGCGTGTTTTTTTCTTTTATTTTGGTCCAGTTCCGACATCACGGACCTTTCCATTTGCACGTTTAATTACCTTCAAGGTCTGACTCGTCTAATAACCAATGTACACTAAAAAATGTAGCAACCAGCAGAGAGCCAATTTTAACATATAAAATGACATTTTTTCAATTTTTGACATAATATATGAAATTCTTTATTTCACACATAGCAACACTTTTATAACAAATTTACACATCATCGTATCGTGTTCCTCTTGTGATATGACAAATTAGTTATTTCCTCGTAGAAATTGTTGGGCATTTACCATTGGTTGAGCTAATTTCTTGAACTTAAGTTTTGTTCTTGAAACCAATTTCAAGACCTATAGAACATCTTTTGGCTGACTTGCAAAAGATATCTATGTTCACCAAATTTATTAGAATATATCCCCATTCACCTCCTGAATATATAATTAAACTGAGAACAACCGCGATTTCATCGATTTAGATACGATGGCTATATAGAAGATTGAAACACACGAATTGAGTAACACAAAAAACAATAATTAGGTGAATCCGAATACCAAAAATCCTCGGCTCTAACAAAAATCCATTCAGCAGTAACAGAGCTTTCATCAGTCTAGCAATATAACAAAAGAAAAAGGATTGCGCAGCCAAGAACGAATTGTAAAACAAGACACAATCTCTAAACAATGGCATTTGCAGCACTGGCAATCCTAGGCCAAAGATCAGCACACTCCTTTCCGATTGGGCCAGTAATTGCAGAACCTTAAAACAAAAGACAAAAGTCAGATGAATTAGACATAAAAAGGACAAGGCAATGTACTGAACATTAACAAATCAAAGTAAATATAAATGCACAAACAAATGAAAAGCAGAAAAACGATTAATAGAGTCTGATAAAGAGATCTTAAAAATATATTACCTTTCATTTCACCTTTAGGATTCACTATGACCCCAGCATTGTCTGCATTTACAACAAAAACATACATTAAAATTTCACTTGACAACTGAATGTGTCGATATACACAAACAAAACCATAATGCAAATACATTTCGACTAAACCCCACAAGACATGAAGTGAAAACCCAACTAAAAAGGATTAGATGAAAAATCATCCTCAACGATAAGTTCCACTTGATATAGATGGCAACTCAATGACAATCTAAAGTATAGAACATAGTTTTCATTACAACATAATTTAAGCAAGTGCCTTACAGCTATCTATCAGTAACAACTATGCATCTCATAAGTATATTATATAAAACACCTACATTATTCACAAATTTTAACTCACATAGATTCGGCATTGAATTTTGGAGACATATAAATATATGCAGGTTTAGCATGTTCAACCAAAATTTTCAATCCTCCTCTGAATCTTTTGTTCCATAGGAAGCTTATGATAGCATTAAGAAATCATCAATGGTACTGATTAACAAGATAAAGACAAAATCTGAAAGATCTACTTCATAATGTTTTCTCTTAACAGAGAAGCTTAAAACTTCAAAACATGCTTGAATTTGCAATAACCTTAGATGAGTTGCAATTGTGATAACAATGCAAAGACCATAGTATCAACAACAAAGAACTGAAATAAACAAACCAAGAAGCTAATAATACCTTCGAAGTACATGAAGACCCCGTCCTTTCGGCGCCACGGCTTGCGCTGGCGGACAATGACGGCGGGCATGACCTTCTTACGGAGATCGGGCTTACCCTTCTTCACGGTGGCCATCACCATGTCACCAACGCAGGCAGAAGGAAGCCTGTTGAGGCGACCCTTGATCCCCTTCACCGAAATGATGTAGAGATTCTTCGCGCCGGTGTTGTCGGCGCAGTTCACCGTCGCCGCCACCGGCAGACCCAGCGACATCCTGAACTTGTTCCCCGCGGAGCCTCCGCGTCCTGACAGCACACAGAATCATCGTTAAGGCACAAGAAAATACGATAATACATACATTGATCGGAATCTACAGAGTGTGAATTGTAAACTATGAACTGCACCTCGCTTCGACATTTGTGTAGATCTCTCTCTGTACTCCCTTCCTTCGGATGAAAATGAAGGATTTTGAGGAGGCGCTAGGGTTTTATATGCTGCTAAAGGAGCACCGAAGTGGGTTAGGGTTTTCGGTTCGTCGTATGGGCTTAGCCCAACTAAAAAAATTAAAAGCTGTGTTGTTAGGCCCAATGTTGACAAGCTCCCATGTTGGGGCGTTTTCGGCTTGTAATGATCTGTCGAATGATGCAACAATTCAGGATTGTTCACTTGTACGGACACGTTATACAATTTTGTGATTTTTTTACGGAATCATTCTGTCGAACATATCATCATGTAACAATTATGCCATCAAGGTTTGTAATCGTTAGATCACCATGTAACCGTCAAGAATAGTTAATCTAATTAATCTAGCGATTACAAACAGAATTTGTTACAAATCATCATGTAACAATCATTCCATTAAGGTTTGTAATCGTTAGATCATCATATAACCGTCAAGAATAGTTAATCTAGCAATTACAAATCCTGACAGAATGATTCCGTAACAAAACCGTAACATCCACCTAATGTTTATCATTCATTGTTATGCTCATATCTTGCCATCCACTAATTATTTCAGTGTGGTGTATGCAAGATGAAAACCGTATGAATTATGAAATGTTTTGAACGAGGCACTTGTATACATGATGTTAACAAATTGCAGCTATTTCAATGTGGGTAATAATCATATGGTTTTTTAGAATCATAATCCCTGAGAAAAACAAGATCAAGTTCATTTCATAAAATAGAATATGGGTAATGAAAAAAGTATATATATATAAAAAATAGATTTTTTTTTTCAGCGACTCCCAAGAACCGAAGTTTCGACATAAATATCAGCAAAGGGCCAGAAAATTTGTAGTGCTCGAACAATATTCTAGGACCCCCGGCCCTCTCATAAGTCATACATCAAACAAGTTACAACAGCAAGAAGGCGAAAAGCCTCGTTTTCTGTTGATTCAGCCAAGTTCATCTGGTAAAATTGCAGCTAATTCTTAAAAAAACCATAATCTAGTTCATGTCATTGAATTATTTGTCGGGAGGGGCAAAGCCAGTAGTTGAGGATATATATAGCTGCATGATCATTTCCTAGAGGCTCGAGCTCCTACAAAACAATTATAGAAATACGATAAAAAGATTGAGGTCAATAGAAGAGATGTAACAGAAAAAATAAAAATAAAAAATAAAATAGTGGATGATGTAATGATACGTACGACGCTTTATGTTGCGGCAGTATTTGCTGCCACACTGGCAACGAAATGCTTTAATGGGATGCTCGTGGTCATCAAAATCAATGCCATAATCCTGCAACCAAATAAAGAGCACAATCTGAAAAAAAAAACTAAAAGTGGAAAATGAACTTTATAATACATGATTATGCTTCATCGTTTTGTTGCAGCTAGGATTGCACATCTGCCGGTGTGCAATATAATAATATTCCTGACTTTTTATATTTTGGAAGATGGGAAAAATCGGGTATTAACTCATAAGTGATGATACGACACGCCAGCTATATTCTGTTAATCATAATGTCCATCAACTGCCCGGACTGAGAATGTATTTTTATAACTTGTAGTCAATCGATTATTTCACAGTAACTCAGTAAGTAATTTCATTCCACTTGTTTCGAAATAATACCATTAGCCTCACTACTGAGCCCCATACTCTATTTACTAACATACAAATTTAATCATCGGCATCTATTAACATTCAAAGGTCCACTGTTAACCTATATAGTAATATGGGTGCAAATTAGTTCAAATTGCAAACATTGTAAATTAAATCCACTTACCCATGTGAGTTCTTCCATGGCTTTGACTTTCCTTGTGGTGAAGAAGGCAAGCTGGGAGGCAATATTCAATTAGCTTGTAAGAAAGAACTTGAATTCAGGCTATTCAGCAAACTTAAAAACTGAAAGAAGCTATATAGGGGAAAGTGCATTCAATTGAGTACATGATAATAGTGGTGATCAGGAGTCTCCACTTCCACCGGTATCTCCACTAAAGTCGAGTCGAAACATCTATCACAATTGCAGAAAATGAAAAAGGCAGGTCAACAAAATCAGTATTGAAGTAGACAGACCGACTTATCTTTCTCAGAGGCCTGGGGCAGGAAGTAGAAGGCTCAATTGTAACAATTACTAAATGAGAACATAATAGAAGCAGAAAAGCATCTCCGTACACGTCAATTATGTGGATATTATATAAGTAAACCACAGGGATATTTTACATCTAAACCAGAAAATACCTAGCACTTCAATGCGTTTACAAAAAATGTGAGTGCCAAATTTTCGAATGTCTTACAATCTGCTTCTTATTCTGCATATTTCAATAAAACCTAATATCTAACGGAGCAATCTGATTATGCGTCTAACTCAGAACACATGGATCACTTTTATAACTAATTCACCACACAATTATAATTTGTATGCTTCTGTTTACAATCACTAATAACCCCTGGTTGGTCAACTACATCCCGATGTGTGCTTTACTAAATCACTATTCCTACAACTGAAATAAATAAATAAATAAATAATGGAAACAGCTAGAGAGTAGGGTAAAACCCAATGTAATGAACTCTCAATACAAACGGGCATACCGCATACCTGTGATTGATAAACCTTGCTACATTTCCGTAATATGTAGCATCTAAGCAAAGTGCTTCTTCATCTTTCAGCACTCCCTCTGCACACCAATCAGCATCAAGAAGCACCGGATACGAGTGCTTCTCCCCATTAGGACTCCGAGAGACCCGATCAAAGAGCTCTGCATTGGTCAGAACCTCCCCAACATACTCACATACAAATGCACCCTTGGGCAGGTCCTCCAGGGTACGTAAACCCCAACCTTTTCCTCCAGGAGTCATAAACACCTAACACAACACACAATAAGAGAAAAATAATAATAATAATAATAATAATAATAATAATAATAATAATAATAATAACAATAATAATAATAATAATAATGATAATGATGATAATAATAAATAATGATGATGATGATGATGATAATAATAATAATAATAATAATAATAATAATAATAATAATAATAATAATAATAATAATAATTGTAATAATAATAAGTGCGGTCGGCTGCACTAAACATGGTGTAGAACTCAAGCTCTCTAGTACTAACTTGCAAATTGCGGCTTATGCCTCTCTGCACCACCCGATTGCCACATTGTTTGTCACAACCACATTTCCACCAACATTCTTTTATGAACTTTCGCACCAGATGCCCTTTGCAAGGCTCGATAACATCCTCGCATTTGGATCTTTCCAGAGGGCACTCCTTGCAAAAAAACTGACAATGCTTCTTCGGGTCACGATTCATAGAAATAGCCTCCTTAAGCAGCTCCTCCTTCACAAGGCCTTCCGGTGTGTAAGCAAAATAGCCTCCAGTTTCATGTGCGCACGCACAGGGCACGGATAACGACAAACAGTCACCAGAACAAGAACCACAACAATTTTTGTCTGCAATACGAGCCAAAGAAAAATTCACATATGCACTCTGGTATGCAGCATTTTGGGGTATATAGGAGAAAGATGGGGGTGAGTCATCATTAACATCATTCGCTACGGTAATCACAACCTTTTCTTGTCCCCTGGCAATATCAATAACGGAATTAAGTGACCTCATGACTCCAGGAGTCACCAGAGGCTGCTGAACAACAACCTCCAAACTTAGATCATTTTTCTCTTCGACACCATTTCCTTCATGTTCTCCATTTGCCATAAGTTCATCTCCAGGACACTTTTTGTCCTGCTGCTGCTCATGGTTTACGTCGTCACGAGGTTCAGAAAGTGTCGGTTTTTGGGCCTGGGATGCCTTGGAACGAGTTCGATAATAGACTGACATAGACCCATTTAAAGGACTAGAACAAGAACCCCCAGCACCTAGAGCGTCTACTGCTGACGATTTACTCAATGAATCAATGGTCGGAGTCACATCCGGCGGCTTTAGAGACTGGCTATTGCAATCAGTTCCGATTGTCAAAAAACACTGACACATTTCTTTAAGAACATCCATCATAGAGATGTGTGGATCCAAAGTATTGGGTGACCTGAGACATTTATCCTCGACTAATTTTAGAACCGCCTCACGAGCAGGCATCTGAAAATCAGGATTTGTAGAAGCTGGATCATAACTCAAGTAGAATTTCACTTCTCCCGAGGGTGAGGAAGCAACCTCTAGGTTAAAAGGGCGATGATTTGAGACTATTGCGAGCCCACCATTGCTTCCGGATGCATGTGGGGTTGTGGCACCATCAGCTGTCACTTGTACATCCACACATTGTAATGCAAAGGGTTCAGGATCACAATCTTCTCTAAGCCCACTTGATAAATCTCCTCCGTTGGACGTCACTGTAAAGTTGAACTTCATCATGAGAATGAGTGTTGCATTACATTATGTTGCAACTGCAGACAATGAAGGACTCTTGTAGGAGATAATATTATTAAGTGAAATCATCTACGTGCCATTACTGTTATGATTAGTTCGCAGCTGCATTTTCAAATATAAAAACACCTCAAGTAGAATGAATGCAATGTTGCAGGGAATCATTCACACCATACCACACAGCACACATAGACACCAACATTCAACTAACAAAAGTAAATTTATTATGCAACTCGCAAACAGCAGAGTGATATCCTTCATAACCTATTCGAGCTCCCAAGTCATTAAGATTGACTAGTCAAAAAAAACTAGGAAGTAAAATTGACAAAGAATGCATTCAATCCATCTTCAATTATGAAATTTCAGCATCCTAGAGTGAGGTGTGATAGGCACCACCCTGTAACTGTCAAATAAGTCACCTATGTAGGGATCCTTGCACTTGAGATAAAATAATTGCAACCCATCAACTAAAAAACAAACATCGAAACAGTTTGCAAAAGAGATGTCATACCTGTATGAATTATCACATCACGGACCCCCAAAGATGGCATATCGTCTGTCACTGGCTCATCTTTAGGCACAATCAAAGCTAGACTCTCAGTATTTGCCTTTCCTGATGATAAACCGATGTCAGGCTCAATCTTAGGCTCTTTAAGACGTACACCACGGGATGAACTCTCAGGAGCAGGCCTCTTTCCTCGGGATAGGACTTGAGGAGAGTCAGCTTTCGTCCCTCTTTCTCTCAGCCTCATTGAATGGGATTGTTGTCTGGAATCAGATCTCGATTGGTCATTTTGCGGGCTGTTGCTGATGCCACTGGGCTGGGAGGGATCAGAATTCTCATGAAGAACCAAGGATTTGGAATAAACAGGCTGTTTCCCTTTATTTCTACCCATTCCAGATCTCGATTGGTCATTTTGTGGGCTGTTGCTGAAGCCACTGGGCTGGGAGGGATCAGAATTCTCATGAAGAACCAAGGATTTGGAATAAACAGGCTGTTTCCCTTTATTTCTACCTGATGATTGGCTTGTCGTGTTTTCCGCATTGGGCGGAGGTGGATCCAATTTGCTAAGTGACCCATTTATCTTCAGAGGATGTGTTTCAGGTATTTCACTGGATTCTTCTTTGGGCTCGATAAGTAAAGGTTTTGCCAAGCCGCTGTTAGATGGATTTGAGGAAGTCTGACCATCTCGATACCTAAGTCGCAATCTTTTCAGTGGCTGCTCAGGCTCTTCAGGTACCTGAGTTTCTTCCTGAAAATAACCCTCTTTGTTTTTAGGAAATGTAGGTTGGCTAAATGATCGAGGAATAAAGGGATTGAATAATGATAGCAGATATATGATCTAAATTATAATCTTAAAATGGCTATAATCCATACAAAGTGCTAATAACTATGACAATCACCTACTTCTTCAGTATTTACGATCTTCTTTGACTGTTCTACTGCCTGCAACAAGAAATTATTCAAAATATTAGCACTTAAGTCATCTTCCCATGTAAATGAATGAGTAAAGGAAAAAAGAAGATTGATTATAAAAGCATATCTGCATCAATATATTGAATTACCAAACACAATTACGGAGCAAAAGACACCTACATCATTATTCACAGTCTTCTTTGAACGCTGTTCTGCCTGAGAGACAATACAACATAAATCAATCTCAGTTTGATAAGAACAGGCAATAGAAGCAGAGATACCAATTAAACAAGATAAGTCAACTACGACAATTGGGAGAAGGGAGCAGAAAAAACATGGAAACAAAGAGAGCTAACATGTGTTCAGCCTGTAACACTTACTTCTCGTTCATCTCTATCAAATATAGCATCAGCAAGGGCCCTATAATTTTCTTCTTCGATTAGCTCCCAGTTTTTGTCATACAGTTTCAGCAAATTTTTCAAAACAGGCTTCACTTTTTCTTCAGAAATCCCTAGAGCCTTCATAGCACGAAAGGCTCCAGCAACTTTCGCTTTTGTTTCCTTGCTCATTTCTAGAGATTTTGTGTTGCTGACTATGAAACTCCTAACAAACATCAAATTTTCAACAATTTCAGCAAGCAGGACTAAGGTAACAATATAAATGCTACCACTCAGTTTGTTGGAGAAAACAAAACATTGATAGGCCTAGTAGCGCGCATAGAGAAATCATATAATGGTACGTACAGCAAAGCATATAATCTTTTCGACTTCAAGTCTCGAGAAAGGTGACGAAGCCTATACTAGGGTAAGTCCATACCTTCAGACCCACAATAAAATTCTTGATGTGTGCAATCATTATACGGTTAAGCCTATGCAAGATGGACCATGATATGTCATTGGCAGGAAATCAAGATTTAATATCAAGTCTACAGAATTGTAAGCAGAGAATCGATGTTTAGCCCCATTCACAGAAATAAGGTGGATTATAGACTCAAACTAATTTTTCACCAATAAGTAAACATCCTTACGTACATTCATTGAGGTATAAATATTCATCTTTACTAGACTAAGAAAATAAAAAGATAAAATGATATAGCTAAACAGAGGGCCTGAATTAAAATCCAGATAATGTCCATATGCCTGGATCAGTGGATACTGGAGGCAACAGCAGAGTAAGTTCATTCTACTACTTGAGATATACTCTTCCTCTAGGCTAACTCAGGTCTATGAGTTGTTATAAACTATTAACTATTGTATAGCAGTTTCTCTATATAGTGGAAAAATGATCATTTTGGATTAACTAATGGGCACTTACTTTAGGGAAAAGATGAACTGCTGTTGGCAATACGAGTAAGTCAATGCTTCAGTCTTTGCCGAAAAAGAACATGGAACCACCACCTACCTTGCCTCCTGCACCAGAAACATAACAATTCAGCTGACCAACAAAAGATTACTTGTAGCAATGTTCGTGTTTTTCAATGCCTTGTCGTAGCTTTCTGTAGAAATATAATGTCTACCCACAAACACAGTAGACCTTGACATGGAATGTTGCCAATAACCGAATAAAATATGAAATTCCTGCTAAGACTGCATAAAATTATATGAACAAGACAAAAGTTAAAAGGAACAGATAAATGATTGCAGCTAATAGAATGCTTCAATGTCTAGCCCCAAAGTAGAAAATATATCGGAAGAATTTTCCCTAGCACACGACAAATGTTCTTGGAAATGCTCTAATGAACTTCTACACCACTAAACTTGCCTTTTGGATATCAGGGTCAACTTATACAGCATGCTTCTTTAGGAACCATAATTTAACTTGACATTCTAACAGGTACTTGAAAGCACGATTTATACTAAGTTGTACATAAAAGCCCCCCACGCCCATAAACTCAATGGCTATTCCAGTAACCAGCACAATGAAACACATATACAAGCTAATAGAGCTCAAAACAAATTCACCATTCATATAAATTGCTATCTTGAAGGCTGCAGAGGAATGGCTCCATACATGCAATACAAATGCTATCCACATTTTCCAATTTTCACGTTTACTACGAGGGGTTAAAAAATAAACATTTTTTGGGCAGAAAATCTAACTTTTTCCCAACCAAAATAAGACGACATTAAAGTAAACAAAATTCACCTCGATACCTCGGATTATACAAGTGCTATCGCTGTAATCTAGGAGTTGCAAAACCCTAAACTCCAAAAAAAAAAAAAAAAAAAAAAAAAAAAAAAAAAAAAAAAAAAAAAAAAAGGAACAAGAACAAGAACCAGAACAAGAAACGATTCGACAAAATGTACAACGACACAAACACAGACGAGAGAAAGGGCAAACATCATCAAACAAAACAAAATTTAATGGGGAAAACAAGAAAACAAGGGTTTATTGACGCTAATAAATGTACGAAACTGAAAAATGAATGCAGTAACTAAATCAGGAAAAAAAAATTGTTAAAGAAAAAATGATAAGAACAGAGAAGGGTTACCAGCACGTTCTCTGTGCTTTAGTCTGTGGGAGAGGAGTAGGGCATTTTGGAGCTCCAATTTGAGAATGGGGGAGAGATATTGATGTGAGAGTGGGGGTAGTGGAGTTTGTGCTACACGTGCGGCATGAAAGCGTGGATGAAGGAGCCATTACTAGGGCAAATTAAGACCGCATTTCAAAGCACAACGGCTTGTTTGGGCTTTTTCTTTTGCTATTTTGTGTGTCTACTTGGATTTAAAAAAATAATAATTTTCTTTTTCAAAAGATAAATACAAATATATTAAATATATATATTATTTAAATAGATAATAAAATGTTTGGGAAAAAAAATAATTTAAAATGTGGGATAAGAGTATGTGTGATACAAAAATAATAAAATAATTAAAAATATCAATCAATCATCTTTAAACATTACATCACCTTAATGCATTATTCATTCGCTCGTATAATTTTAACCAATGTTCTGAAAACCGGACCGAACCAGCCGGTTCGACCGATTTAACCGGGAACTGGCTAGTGTACTGGTCCGATTGAGGAATAGACCGTTGGAGCCCAAAATGGTCAAAAACTGCCAAAACATTGAACCGGGAGCAGTTAACGCGGCCCACCGGCCCAGTTGTGTCCTTTTGTGTGTGTACAACCATTTAAGACGCGGACATTTTTGGTTTGTTCATCCGATGTGGGAGTAGGAGCAGGGGCGAAACCATGTTGGCACCCGGAGAGGCGACGGCCCTCCCAAAAAAAAAATTTCGAACTAGGGGTGGAGGATTTTGCTGGAACTGGAAGATTTTCATTTGAGCGCGCATGTTGGGCCCTACCGGTTTCATGCGGTACATACATGGTCGGAGGGGCACCAACGGTTTTGTCGTGAAAATTTTTTTTAAAGGCAAATTGGGCCTCCCCGAAATGGGATCCTGGTTTCGGGACAAGGAGAACTATAACAGCAGCATAATTTAATATTTTTTTTATTTTTATTATATTTTAGTTGGTTAATTAGCCGACTTGCTGTGTACCGACGGGACTCAAAAATCGAGTCGATCATTACCGAAAAATACTTTTATGAAAGTACGGGACGGAGAGTGCGTTGGTGGCATCGATTTATGATTTTGAGGTCCCGACCATTTATTTTGGGTAGCCCAAAGTTGAGAGAAAAATGGCAGTGACGGTGATTTTATTGTCATTTTCATGTCTACACTTCGGGTAACCGTCGGCCCTCGTTAGGCGTGCTGAAAATTAGCGGGAGTGCTTTCTTGAAAGCACGAGAACAGTAGAAGTCGTTCGTAAAATTTATTTCACGTTTCGAAGTTTCGAGCATTTATTTTGAGAAGCTCGAAGTCGAGTGCGCATAATAGAAAAATAAAAAACCGTTTTGCGGGGTTCCGTAAGGTCGCGTGTGACCTCGGTTTAACGAGAATCGAGTTGGAGTGTGTAGACAATTCAAGCACGATTCCATACGGACAAATTTTGCATTTTTTGGAGTTTCGAGCATTTATTATGGGAGTTTGAATTTATGCATTAAATAGTATCAAAAGGAGCAAATTTGTCGAGGACGAGTTCGATCGTCCGAGGCTTCGTTTTCTCAATTTTTTTAGCTTTTCGTCTATTCGAAAGGAGGTATAATTCTTGATTATTATTATAATTGAGGCCGAGGTTTTTATTAGTATAAGTTCGAGTATTTTTCGAGTTAAAACAATTCAATTTAAGTATACCAGTTTAATTCCGGACTTAGTTTGATTTTTAGAAAAATCTCTAGAGTATTCCTTTATATCCTGCGAAAATTTTTGAGAGCATCCACAAAAGCCCTTTGAGCGCCCTTCCGATGTCGGAGTGGGGGTGGTGCGCCGCGGTAAATTGGGCCCTCCCCGGGATGACCGGTTGGTTTCGCCACTCGGTAGGAGTACACAAGCATAATGGCTTGTCTATTTGCTAGAGGGCCTACTTGCGTCCTTTTTTTATTTTTACTTTTGCCCAACTTAATGGTTGTTTTGGGCCTATTTTTACTTTTGCTAATTTAATTGTTGATTTGGGCTCTAGGCTGAAAGGACTATATAAGTCATTTGTCTTATTTGGGCTTTACATAGTATTCTTATAAAATGTGGTTAACATGTAGACAATTTTTTTTTTCCTTTTATTTATTTACACAAATGTTATTATAGACTACAAAATTATTAATAAAAATATATATGATAATATATAATATATTATACATATAAAATAAATAAAAAAATTATATATCCGTTAAACCAGTTCGACCACTGATTCGACCAATAAAACATTAAATCGGTAGCTTCACTGATTTGATGACAGGTTCGGTTTTGAGAACATGGTAAAAACTTTTAAATTATTTATAATTGTACAAATAAACGTTGCCACACAGCTTGCCAGTGCGAATATAGGTACTCTCATAAAGTTGCTGCCACTCTCACACTAATCACTCACACATAAGCTCCCAAAAAAAATAATTCTAGAAATCACCCACAGTTAAAAAAAAAAATAAATAAATAAATAAAAACTCCCTAAATTCTCATCTCACAAATTTTCACACCCAATAATCATTCCAAATGGGTCCCCGTCCTCCCCAATCGCTCCTCTTTCTCTCTCTTACCTTCATCTATCTCCTCCGCTCCTCCTCCTCCGCCGACGACATCTCGGCTCTGGTCTTCAAGGGATGCGCCGACCAGAGCTTCCCGAACTTCAACGCCGTCTACAAGCAGACACTCGACACCCTCCTCGCCTCCCTGGTCTCCCAGTCCTCCGCCGCTAAGTTCCACAAGTCGACCGCCGGAGACGGATCCCCCTCCGCCCTCAACGGACTCTTCCAATGCCGGGGAGACATCTCCCAGGGGAGCTGCCGCGGATGCGTCGAGCGTGCCAGGGGCCTCGCGAGGAGGCTCTGCGGCGACGCGATGGCGGCGAGGGTACAGCTCAACGGGTGCTACCTCAGGTACGAGATCTCGGGGTTCCGGCAGGTGAGCGGGACCGAGCTGCTGTACAAGGTCTGCGGATCGAGCAGGCCGTCTGGGTCAGGGTTCGAGACCCTGCTCGACTCGGCTCTGGGGGAGGTGGTCAAGGGCGTGGCAAACGGCGGGTACTACGCGGGTGCGTATCAGTCGGTGTATGTGCTGGGTCAGTGCGAAGGTGATTTGAGCGGCGGAGACTGCGCGGACTGTGTGAAAAGTGCGATTGACAGGTCCAATTCCGTCTGCGGTGGCTCGATTTCGGCTCAGATTTACCTTCAGGCATGTTATATCAGCTACACCTATTACCCCAGCGGCGTTCCCAACCGACAGCATCCATATTCACCGTCAGGTAAAAAATGAAAAATAAAAAACGAAGAACACAATAAATGGTTCATTGTGTTTCATTTGGATATATTTTTTTTTTTTTGGCTTCCACTGCTCATTTAGTCTGACATTTTTGGGTTCAAGTTAATAAACAAATCTTGGGTTTAGTTAGTCCAACTGAAAATTATGAGCATGCTTTATCTTTAACAAATTTGAAGGGCTGCTGTTAACGTTGGTGGAGCTTATACTTGGGCATTTTTGCAACTAATTTTACTAAATTCATATGTTGAAATCAAGATTTTGATGGTGATATTAGTTACATGATTTAGTTTAAGGCTATGTATGGTTGAATACATGAAAAAAAAACAAAAAAAACTAGTTAATTTTGTTTCATTTGTTGTGGTCGTTGTTTTTTTTTTTTTTTTTTTNTTTTTTTTTTTTTTTTTTTGGTTGAAGTTGATCTTGATATATATTGATTTTGTTTGGTTTTTTGGTTTGATATAGTTAATTTTGAAAAAAATTAGTAAGTTTAGTTGTTAGTGAGATTTTGAATTTATATTAAAACAATATTTGAAATAAAATAATTAAAGTTGAGTTGATGTAAAAGTAGGAGAGAGATAGTGTGAAGTGATGATATGTGAGTGTACGAACAGTGTGAATTAAGATTGATATAATATGTGAGAACGATTGAGTGATATTATTTAATTAATTGATAATATTGAGGATAGTGAGATTGAACTAATTGAGTCAGATTTGAATTAAAATTAATGATTAGTTAAAAATGATTGGATTTTTTTGGATATGTCCAAGCATCCTTTAAACAATCCATTGATTTAGTTAGTCTGACTGAAAATTATTAACATTCTGCAATTTGTCAAAATCGAAATTAAGAATTGAGATCAATGGCATTTTGCAGCTGAGATAGGAGCATGTTTTATCTGTTACAAATATGAAGGGCTGTTCTTAGTGCTGGTGGAGCTTATTTATGCATTTTTGCAGCTAATTTTACTATTCAAATTAACGGTTAAGCCCTTGGTCTGCTCGAACTACCTGTCGGAGAACTAGCAATATATATACATGCTTGTATTGTCAATTAAAGTATGACATTTGGTTGCGGAAGTATGTAAATTTGTTTGAAGAGAACGACCGTTTCGAACCATTAGACCACCTAATAGAAGAGCTACTGATTTTACTAATTTTGTATGTTCAAATCAAGATTTTGATGATGATATTAGTTACACGATTTGGTTTAAGGCAATGGATGGTTGAATGTCTATCTAATGTATCGAATGTATATACTTTTCTTTCCGTATTTTAACTTTATGTGAGGGATGTGCTCTGATTGGCAGATGGAGGGGAAGGGTCTGGGGCAGGGAGAAACACGCAGAAAACGGTGGCTCTTGTGCTCGGAGGGCTGGTGGGCGTTGGCCTGGTAATGGCTTGCTTGTTGTTCACAAGATCAGCTTTCAAGAAAAAGCCTTATGCTGGCAAGTATGGTGGATGATAACACAGGTTAGTCTCATTTACATATAAATATTTAGCTAATTTTATTGTTGGTATGATTATGGCCTCGATGTTTGGTGTGATTTAACTAATTTTTGTACACAGTATAATGCTTTTTTCACTGAAAAAAATAAAATAAAAAAAATGCATGAAATTAGTATATTGTTAGGAGAATATGCATATCTAACAATTTGGATAGCCTAAAGCTAAGAGAAGGCCTACTGTTCTGTGTATGATTGAGTCAAATTTTACCGTCTTTTGGCAGGGAAAAATTGTCCTTGTGTATGATTGAGTCGAATTTTACCGTCTTTTGGCAGGGAAAAATTGTCCGGGTGCCTTTCCACGGCGAGCAGTGATGAGATTTTGGTTGGCATATTAGATGGTAACTAATATTAATATTCAAGTACAGAAGAAAAACAAAAAAATTGAATTGGGTATGTAAAGGGGGGAAAAACACTTGCTTATCTTTGTTTTACTAGCTGTAAAGTTTTCTTCCTCTCCAAGTTTTGGCAATGTAGTGTTCTTTTTTCCTCTTTTTTCTCCTCTTTGCCTTTTGCAGAATTAAAATTTGAGAGTTGTCAATTTCAGAGTAAAGTTGGTAGGCATTAGTATAAAAAAAGATTGTTTCTTTATGCAAGGGCATGAACGTGATATCCTCCCTATATATTATTCACGAATGCGCAGAGCCTACGTGGCTGTTTCTGGTGCTTCGGAATCCTACTTGGCAAAGAACCATGATTCGTAATTAGGTTTGAACAAATAATATTGATATATTAATAATTAATAATTAATAATTTAAGTTTGGACATTCCATAAATATTATTTAGCTAACTTAGGTATTTTAATATCATTTGTACTAATATAACCCTTTATTTCTTTGTATAATTTTTGTATTTATTATCGGTTTTACATATATAATATATCAAATTAATCATCTTTTGATGATCTTCGATTTGACATCCATATTGTATATATGAAATAAATAAATTATATTTATCATTATAATAATAATAAATAATAATATTTATTAAAATTCATTAGAAAAATAAAATTATTTTTTAATTGATATATTTATGTTTAATATAGTTATATGTTGTAAGATTAAGAAATTATTATAATATAACACATGTAAGTTGCACAAAAAAAAAGTGTCATACTATATATAATAATATATATATTTTTATAAAAGATATTTAAATTTTCAACTACTTTTCCTCATTAATTTTAGATTTTAAGAAAAAATTAGCAAGCACCCATGTATTACGCGAGTGTTGTACTAGTGAAAATTTGAGAATGTGGTACCGCGTAGTTGCTTTGTTATAAAAAGCTCATCACATTGGCTCACTCTATAAGCTCGAGCACTAATTTATGGGAAAATAATTGAACTTTTCCAGCATTTGTATATTCTTGGGTGGGTTGATATGGCGTCCCAATCACCACATGTACCAAAACAGCAATTACAATCTAATCTAATATAAAGAAAAACTCTGCGTTAATAATTTAGGCATACATAATTGAGCCACTGTTTGCCTAAATTTGTATGTTTTTTTTTTGTACAAAAAAGGAGGCTAAAGCCCCGAGTATTTAAGCAAGAGTACGCCGGGGATAGGATACCCCTATAAGATCATGGTCAATCCAATGACCTAGCCCGTCCGGAGGAATTGAAACACGATGTAACCCGAGCGGGTACGATGCTGCCACACTTGCCATGTAGTCCGCCGCACAATTAGCTTCTCTATGCACGTGGATGATACGTACACTCCAGTCGTACTGTAGCATGCTCCGGATAAATTTGTATGTTTTTTTTAATGATTAGTAGTAGTCTTTTACAAGACGCTATGACTTGAATCCATCCATAGCCATTAGAGATATATCAGGCCACCATAAGCAGGTTGGAAATATTGAACATATGGACTAAGCTTATGAATTAGGACCGTCCGGAGGAATTGAAACACGATGTAACCCGAGCGGGTACGATGCTGCCACACTTGCCATGTAGTCCGCCGCACAATTAGCTTCTCTATGCACGTGGATGATACGTACGCTCCAGTCGTACTGTAGCATGCTCCGGATAAATTTGTATGTTTTTTTTAATGATTAGTAGTAGTCTTTTACAAGACGCTATGACTTGAATCCATCCATAGCCATTAGAGATATATTAGGCCACCATAAGCAGGTTGGAAATATTGAACATATGGACTAAGCTTATGAATTAGGACCCAATTAGGGCTCTAAACGAGCCGAGCTCGCCGTTGAATAAACGAGCCTGAAATTGAGCTCGAGCTCGGCTCGTTAAGGCTTCAAGCTCGAGCTTTAACGAGTCGGTCTTCAGCTTTAACGAGCCAAACTATAAAAAATTATATAAAAATTCTATTTTCTTAACGAACCTTATTGAGTCAAGCCGAGCCAAGCTCGGCTCGTTAGCCAAACGAGCTTTAAATGAGCTCGAGCTCGACTCGTTAAGGCCTCGAGCTCGAGTCTTAACAAGCCGAGCCGAGCCAGACTCGTTTAATTTAACAGCACTAGACATGACCAAAGAAGGCGAACATGTAATTTTGGGCACAAACTAACTCAAAATATTTTTCTCAAAGTTGTAGTAGGGGGCTTTATCCCGTCCGTAAAAGGGCCGCTCTCGAATAGAAAGATTGTATCTAACACTCAATGGAACAAAACTTTCATTCTGCTAATAGGTTTTAAATAGTGGAAGAGTCCAACATACAAGTTCAAAGTGATCTCAAGTTGTAACACTTCACTTGCTCAAGCTTCCAATTGTGGAAAACACAAAAAGTAAACTTCATATGCTTAATTAAGCTTCCAAGTGCAGAAATTCTATGGCACCACATGTGGCACCATAGAATTTCTGTCCAAGTGTGAAAAACACAAAAAGTAAACTTCATATTGTTAAGTTGGTTAAGTTCCGTTGGCAACGTAAGAGCACAACGACAAAATCATACTCAAAACTTGCTATATAACTCAACAAAGCAACAAAAACGTGTGTCCGTTGGCAGGGTCAGAACACAGTAACAAAATCATACACAAAACTTATTATATAACTCAAAAGATGAACAAAAACGTGTCTCAACAACTACACAATATGCTGGAATCAACATAACAGTTTTTACTTTTTACTATCCATATGCATACTTACTAGTGCCATAAAATCACGGCAAATTCAAGAGAAAGCACATTCCAAACATAATAAGAACAAATGAACTGATTACAGGCTTCAAAATAGTTAGCTGGGGTTGTTGAAATATGACATAGGAGTAATAGAAAACAGATTAACAAACAGCAAAGCACGAAAACACGTGTCAAATGACACGTAGCTTCTCAATCGACAAAGCAAACACAAATTGGGTTGCCGAGATTGTTGAAACAAAATGTAGTGGGATTCCATACATAATCGGTATTTCTGTAGCCATTTTGTAATTCCCTGTGCACATAAGCTATATTACCGACAGAAACCCCATGGATCATATTTTCCCAAGGGATAGTGAAACTAAATTCATTCTCATCTCTTTGTTTCATACATCTCCACTGGACTGAGAAAATCATTTCTACCTATCTCCTTAGAACTTTATGAACAACCACTTTGAAGATTATACTATACGTTGCTTTCCTTCACCATCGCTATTCTCTATTTCAATCAATTTTAAGCAATAACAGTCTAATTGATACCAATGACAGTCTAATTTTAAGCAATAAAAGATCAATCAAGAAAATGAACCATAGTAATCAAATTCTTAAAACATGGTCATGACTCAATGAGTTCTACTATTACAACCCTAAGAGACTTACTTAAATTTGTCCAACAAAAAGGGCAAAAAAAAAAAA
>CACSLK010024540.1:18351521-18364853 GCA_902706635.1 Striga hermonthica | reverse complement strand
CGAGAAGGAAGGCGATTACTCAAGTTCCAGCCGGTCGAGGAGTTTTGTGTTACCATATTACAATTTAAAAAAAAAACGGTCAGGTTCATTGTCAACACGGCATGGATGGACAAATACACGGATGGTAGACTTCTTTACTTCGCTAGTTGCTCAATCCCTTGCTTGTTTGAAGAAAAGGAATAGTAATCTTTAGAAGCGAAGCTGCGATACCAAATGTCGCGGTCGGCCGGCCGGTGATGCGACCACGTTCGGTGGCGGTTTTATTTTTTTTTCTTTAAAAAAATGTCAGGGCAAACCGGTCCAAATGGGGGCGGTACATAGTAAAACTGAGGCGGTATTTAGTAACACCTTTTTTTTGTCCTTTCTGTAAGTGAATATTTAATGCAAATAGGTAATACTGCAACAAGATCTACCTCTATTCCCTTCAATATCCTCGTCCGTAGAGAGAGAAAAACCAAACAAATTCATAATAAACCGCCCCTCCTCCTCTTTGCATGCCGGTCGCGGCTTGTTTCACTCCTCCGATCATGGACTGGACCGGTGGTGGGCGGTCGTCTCTTCCATGCTCCGTCTTTCTGCCCTTAGGGTGGTTCGGTCGATGGTGGGCTCTTTCGCCTCGCTCCACCTTTCTGGTCTTTGTGCTGGGGTGACGACGGTGGCTTCTCCTGTGAGGTGAGTCAGGGGGTTTTTCAGCTTTGTTCTCTCATCATGCTACAAACTTTTAGGGGGTGATTGTTTATGAATTCAACTAGTTTTTATTTGGTTTGTTTGTTAACTATAGTTACTTTTGAAAAAATATGGTATAGTTAGTTTTTAGTGGATATATTAGAAGAATATTTAAATATAATAATTAAAGTTAATTTGATGTAAAGTAGGAGAAAAATAATTGGAAGTGATGGTTAGTTAAAATTATGTGATTGGATGAATAGTGAATTAAAGTTGGTGTGATGTGTAAAAATGATTGGTTGATATTATTTAATTATATTGATAATATAGGAGATAGTGAGTTGGGTTAAAGTTAAGTTAAATTTGAGTTTTGATTGTTTTTTCACTGTACAAACTATAAACAATCACCCCTTAGGGGCTCAATTTTTGTGTATGCCATATTTTGTTAGCCGTTCGAGTCAAGTTATGAGTTCTTAGATATGAAGTTCACGGGTATGGCCTCTCTTTGTTTTTAGTGCTAGGGACTGGTTTTTGTGCATGGTTATCTCATCGATGGAGTTTAAGTTGAGTTTTTGTATGTGGTTATCTCCTCGACGGAGTTTGTACCTCATTGGACTCGTGTGTTTGTTCAAAAGGGTAGGTCTAGGTTTTCTGGTTCCATGTTGTGTCCGTTGACATTTCTTTTGTACTCTTTCATTAGTTTTTCAGCTTTAATATGATTATCGTTTGAAAAAAAAAAAAATCGAGAGATATCTAAAATCAAATATAAGAAAAGTGAAAATTAAAAAATCCACTTAATTTTAACTCAATAACATACCTTTGGTGCTCTTACGCATGAGTAAAAGTGTGCATCGGTCGGTTCGGTCGACCGACCGAACCGAATTATAAAAACCGTGCATCGGTCGGTTTGATCGACCGACCGAACCGAATTATAAAAACCGAAATAACGAAACCATATTATGCCAAAAATTGAAACCGACCGAATTATCAATTTAACCGAACATTAACCGACCGAAATACCGAAAACTCATTCGGTCGGTTTTTTTTTTAGTCAAATTATGCAGACCCTATAGCCTTCAATTGCCAAATATAAAAACCCTAACTGGAAAATTGCCCCCTTTCTCATCAGTCATCCCCTCGCACTTCTCACCAGCGAATAAACCCTTAAAAGAAGAAAGCCTCTGCGCAGTGAGCGAAATTAATAACAGTTTTCATACGAAAATTTCCGCCGGTTGTTCCCCCGTGTCCTCTCTGATTTCAGGCATGTGATACTCATCTTTAATCATTGTTAATTTCATCCCATAATTGCATTAATTCCGGCGGTTTATGCAAATGGCTGTCGGTGTATTTTTGTGATTTAACTTATGTTTTTGGCCTGTGAGTCTTGTTGTGGTGATTATGTTGGTCTTGGTTTCGCGGTTTATCCTGATTATGTAAAATGTTTGTAAGTATTGCTTGTATTTGTCTCGTAGTAATTTGTGTGATATTGCTAGTTACTGAGTTTAACTTATGTGCAGCCTTTTGAGGGTTTGTTATCAAACACAATCTTGCTAGATGGGAGCATAATTATAACGTGTTTGCTTATCTAAACTGGGCTAATTTTTAACTTGTAGTTCACTGTGATTTTTGTGGCAGTACGGTATCTATCCACAATAACCGCTTAAGGATGGTGGATTTTATCTTCTTATTATTTGATTCGTTTGCCCTTCCTCATCATTTATCAGATATCAGAGTTTTGAAGTAGAAATAAATGCTTCCTTATTGGAAAACTATGTATGGCGTTAATAATTCGGTAAATATAGGTGTTTGTAGGCCGACAGATAACTATTCATTTGCCTGGTTAAAGTCAGGCATTTAGTCTACAAGCGGTGCTTAAAGTTTTCTCATGACCGTAGCTTCTCTTAATTCATGCAGTCCCTTATAAGCATCCTGTTCGTGTTATGGGAGACAGTGAGACCGCTATGACACAATTATCTGCTTTACATAATGATGCAAGTGCACTTGTTGCTTCTGATGCTGGTGGGCCCATCGTTTCAGCTAAGGAAAACATTGCTGGTTCCGCTCCTGCTGTTGATGCCCCTGAAAATATGACCCAGCAAGAAAACCCTGTTGTAATGGAATATGATGCTAACAAAAGTTTCGTTGGCCATGGTGACTCTTCTATGGACACTCAGGTTGCTGCTTATGGGTCCTCGCTTAATGTTAATGGTGTTAGTGAAACAGTGAATGGAGAAACTGAAGGTATTACAGAAAATGGTGTTGCTTCAGCCAATGGTGTTGGATCTGCTGCTTTGCATCAGCCTGTAGATGGTTCGGGTATTAATTATGATGCTTTACATAAATTATCGTCTACCAGGAAAGATGGAAGTAATAACTGTTTTTTTGGTTGAGTTGTGAATTCTGATGCAATTTGTCAAGACATTGTTCGAATTTTTGTATGTGACAAGCCTTGTTCTACCCTGAGAATTGCTTTTCTTTTTCCGCTAATTTCCTTTTCACAAGTTTCTGATTGGAATAACAACTCATTTGTTGAAACTTTTATATGTCAGGCCTGAGTACAGAAGAAGAAAGATTATGGAGCATAGTAACGACTAATTCTTTGGATTTTGATGCCTGGACTGCATTAATTGAAGAAACAGAGAGAATGTCGGAGGTGTGAACAGTAGATTAAATTTGGCCTGTATTATTAATTTTCATTAGTGACACAAACATCGAGGCTTGGAGCTTCAACCATATTGTTGCTTGTCTCTTTGATGTGATGTATTATAGTTTTTGTTGCCATTCTACTTCAATGACGGTCACTTGAATTAACTTGTCTCTTATTTCTTTACACTCCAACTTCCAGGGCAACATATTGAAAATTCGAAAAGTTTATGACACCTTTTTAGCGGAATTCCCTTTATGCTATGGTTACTGGAAGAAATATGCTGATCACGAGGCACGCCTCAGTTCAGTGGACAAGGTTGCAGAGGTGTATGAACAAGCGGTTCAAGGAGTGACCTACTCTGTGGACATGTGGCTTCATTACTGTGTTTTCGCTATCAGCACTTATGGAGATCCCGAGACTATCAGAAGGTAATGCTCATGACTCTGCTTTCTTTATCCTTTGTGGATTCAATAGATTACAGATTATAGATGTTGGTGTTGAAGTATTTTTTGTTGCTCTCTAACATGATTTTCAGCCATCCTTGCGGCGATTACCCAAGTGTATAAGGTGTAACGGTTTGTAGGTAATGGCAAAATGCACGTTAGATTTTAAAAACTCTGATGTGCGAATCCTTGCTCAGTCGGGTACCATATATAGTAACCGTGTGTGTGTGTGTGTAGGTTTGTCCATTGCAAATGGAGCTGGAAGAGTCATTGTTGACAATTCTCCTGGCATAGTGCTAAAAATGGACTAGATCAAAATTGCTCAATTAAATTCTAGTGCTTCTTCTATTAGTGAAGTTTCTATAAAAAATATATCAAACGACGCAATGCACCTCGGGTCGCTACTGAAACAGCCTCCTTGTATAATTACAAGGGTAAGGTCTGCGTACAATTGACCCCCCAGACCCCAACCAGTTGGGAATATACTGGGTATGTTGTTGTTGTTGTTGTTGTGTGTGTAGGTTTGGATGGTAATATGGGCAGATCATTTTCATTTCTACATTCCTTAGGGTTAGTAATGTATTCTTCATGAATTTTTGTGGTTTTTAACCATGTTGCTTCATTACACACAAATGCTGCCATGAAGATGTCGCTCAGTAAGGCTAAGAGGGCCTGTGTGACTTCTCCCTTGACGAGCTGTGTAAGATTCTATGAGGAAGGTAAATGCAGCATAATATGTTAGTTCATAATTCTTAAGTGATCTTTGAGTGAATTTTTCTTCCACCTCAACACCAGTCATCGTTGTACTTTTGTGGTTGATCACCGAGCAGCTGCATCTTCACTGAGTTTTGCAATTATATCTTATCCTTCTGATGTTTCAGGATTTTTGAAAGAGGATTGGCATATGTTGGAACTGATTACCTGTGCTTCCCACTTTGGGACAAATACATCGAGTATGAGATATCTCAACAAGATTGGTCTCGTGTGGCTAC
Source organism: Striga hermonthica (assembly GCA_902706635.1). Taxonomy (NCBI): domain Eukaryota; kingdom Viridiplantae; phylum Streptophyta; class Magnoliopsida; order Lamiales; family Orobanchaceae; genus Striga; species Striga hermonthica. Next base: position 18,360,105 of record CACSLK010024540.1, on the reverse strand, counting down.
AATTTATACAAGGGTATTGGAGATACCTAACCAGCAGCTCGATCAATATTTTGAAGGGTAAAGTTTTGTACTTTGAACTTTTTTGTTCTTGTAATTAATGTGGTAAAACGAATTAGTCTGTGAATACAATATCATATGATAGTTGCATTTTTAGTGAGTAAATATTCATCTGCCCGTGCCTCTTTTGTCTGGATTCCTTGAGTGTTTAAGACATGACATTGACGGTATTGTTATGTGGTGGTGTCTGGATTATATGAATTTGGGGAAGCATAATCATGCCAAACATAATGCCCTTACTACTTCACTGTATCATGAATGGTCAGTCGTTTATGTTAATATGTTCAGAATGATGAGTTTTTTTGTTCTTACTAAGAAGATTACAGACCATGTTCCTTTCAATTGTTGGCTTTTGTTTTTGTTTTCCCTCTTCGCACGCCCTCTCTTTCCATTTACTGATAACATCATGCTTTATATATCTATTTTATATTGCTTTTATATGTCTCTTTTTGTCATGCTTTCCTCATCTCATATAATAACATTAGCGTCTATGTTTTATCAGATTTAAAGAGTTGGTTGCCAGTCGCCCTTTATCTGAGTTGCGGACATCTGAAGAAGCTGCTGCTGCCCTAGCTGTTGCAGATTCTGAAGCTGTAGCCCAAGAAAATGAGGGGGAGGTCCTTTCTAGTGCATCAAAGACTACAAATGCAAGCTTAAAAGAAGCTGAGGAGTTGGAGAAGTATATTGCTAGCAGAGAAGAGTTGTATAAAAAAGCAAAGGACTTTGATTCTAAGATCATTGGTTTTGAGACAGCTATTAGGAGGCCGTACTTTCATGTGAGGCCCCTCAATGTTGCAGAGCTTGAGAATTGGCATAATTATCTTGATTTTATTGAAAGTGGAGATGACCTCAATAAGGTAACTGACTTTGTTTTTCTTGGGCATATTTCATTTTATCTGGCATTTAGCTTTAGTTGCCCTTGTTATACATTGACTTTCAGTTAAGTACTATCTGCTGCGTCATTTGCTTTATTGGCTAAACCGTTGGAGAAGTGTCCTTTTAAAACAGCGTATTGATCTTGGATTAAAGCATGGGCCTTCCATTTGCTTTCTATAAGGCTAAGTACTTCAATCTCTCATTTGTGAGTTGAAATTCTGGGTTCATAATGTGTGTATGTCAATTTATTTGTTTTAAAGTTCCAATGTTGCATGCAGGTGTGTTCTTAACTTCCTAACCATGTATCTGTCAGGCATGAGGGTCCCTCCCTTCGTATTTGAGGGGAGGCCTTTTCCGTCAGCGAGTACTCTTGTGTGCATTTCTCTTAGTACTTTTGTTTACTTCTTCCATAAGCATAACAGTAAGATTGGATTGCTGATTTGTGGCTTTGTGTGCTCAGGTGGTTAAGCTTTATGAAAGATGCCTGATAGCATGTGCTAGATATCCTGAATACTGGATACGTTATGTTTTGTGCATGGAAGCTAGAAGCAGTATGGAGCTTGCCGAAAATGCACTTGCCCGTGCCACTCAAGTCTTCGTAAAGGTAAGGAGATTTGTGATTTTTCATGATTCAGACTTTCATAGAGTTGGTCAATCAAACTTAATATGATATGTTTCTAAGTGCCAAGTGAGTGCATCTTTTATGCTAAAGCAAAGGTCAATATATTCTGTTTGTCAATAGCTTGAGTGAAAGTCAATGGAGATCCAAGCATAGTCATCATATGTTTAGAAAATTGCAGTTATAGCCTAGACACCAAAATTAATGCTATGATTTATCAAGAATGCAGCCAGGCATGCATTTCAAGTTTTGTATGGACCAATATGACATGGAATAAGCTAAATTCTTTAGATGTGGTCAGGGTCCTAATTTGAGTTTTCCTTGTCTCGTGACTTAAGCTAGCTTTGCTATTCGATTCCCTTTTTTATTTTAATTTGTTCTTTTTATCCATGGCGGCACCATGGCTATGTGGTGTGGCGGATTTGTGCCAAGCCGTCATGCTAAAGTTGTGAAGAAGGGTGGTTATGGCGGCGCCACAGGCTGCCATGGCAGGATTTTGGTCTGCCGCCAATTTCTTCTATCTGCCATTGATAACACTGACACTTAATGTGAACTGCCTTTTCATGTCCTTTAATAATGGCCTATTGGTACAGAGGCAACCAGAGATCCATCTTTTTGCTGCTCGATTTAAGGAGCAGCATGGTGATGTTAATGGAGCTCGTGCTGCTTATCAACTTGTGCATAGTGCAATTTCACCTGGTCTTCTTGAAGCAATCATCAAGCATGCAAACATGGAAAACCGACTTGTAAGATTGCATGTGTAATTTGTTTGTGTTCGAATAAATTTTGTTTCTGTTAACTCGAAACTGTATGCTTCCTTTGTTTAACAGGGAAACTTGGAAGATGCTTGTTCCTTATATGAGCAGGCAATTGCAATTGAGAAAGGGAAGGAGCAGTCACAGACTTTGCCATTGTTGTTCGGCCAGTATTTGCGTTTTGTATTCTTGGTATGTCTTATCTTCTGAATGCAGTATAAAGTGTACGTTGGCTCTGTATTGGTGGTGCTTTTGTTCATGTAAATGTTTGTTATGCTTTGTTTATGTCTAGATCTTATTTCCAAGGAGTTTTACTCGTGGAATGCTGAAAGGGATTTTAAATTTGAAATAGGGACTATAGGAGTGTTAGAAGTTATGCTTGTCCCACATCGATTAGTTACTGGGCTGTTATTGTGTATAAGTGAGGGTTGGGCACCGTCTCCCAGTTTCATTTATCAAGGAGGAAGTTTCCTTTTCCTAAAAATTTCAATATTTTTGCTTTATAATGGCTGCCAGAAGACGTGGTTGGGCTTTCACTAAAAAATTGTAAATTCTTGTTTCTCTTTCAGCTTTTTTCCTTCTTATTATATCTTGATCCCCTTATCTAGGGAACTTGAAATTATTGATTATATCTTCAGTCTTCTTATTAATTTGTTATTATGATGACTAAAGATCCTCATTTCTTTAATGCGTTGCATTCTTTCAATCGTAAGTTATGATTTTGATTCTTTTTAGCTGTACGACTTGTGTGTTTGAATTTTATCGATAGGCCTCTCGCAATGTTGATAAGGCAAGGGATACCCTTGTTCAAGCTGTGGAGAATACCCAATTGTCAAAACCCCTTCTAGAGGTATCTGCTTGCTGCTTTGTTTTTCTTTTGCCCTCTCTGAGAAAATTTCCTTGCTCGTTTTATGTATAATTTTAAATATGTAATTATTTTTTTTACCTTCTTATTTTCCTTGGGGTATTCATTTGTATTCACATTTTCAGTTTTAAACATTGCAGTCTATGATCCACTTAGAATCAATCATGCCTTTTCCGAAGCAAATAGAATATTTAGATTCCCTAGTTGATAAATTCATCGTTCCGACTCCTGAGAACCCTAGTGTTGCTAGTGTTGATGAAAGAGAGGAGCTATCAAGCATCTTCTTGGAGGTATTGACATTTGTTTCTACGTTCTCGATTTGTTTTGGATTTTGAAGTTCATCAATACAGTTCCTGCTGTATCTGGCAGACAAATATTTGCTTATGACTGGTGTTTGCCATATTGTTGCAGTTCTTGGATCTCTTTGGAGATGCTCATACTATCAAGAAGGCTGACAACCGTCATGCAAAATTGTTCTTGCACCACAAAAGCACATCAGAGTCGAAGAAGCGTCATGCGGAGGATTATTTAGCTTCAGACAGAACAAAACTTGGAAAGTCACTTAATCCGATGCCTGGTCCTCCAGTGCTCGGTGCATATCCCAGCATTCAAAATCAGTGGGGAGCAGCTGGTTATGGTGTTCAGCCTCAAGCCTGGTCTCAAGCTTCACAGGCTCAAGCACAACACTGGAACCCTGGCTATGCTCAACAGGTGTTTTTCTTTTTATAGTTTTTGTTTTTTATTATCTTCTTTTCTTGTTCTTTGCAACTTTTTTATTGGAGTTTGATCCACTGTTCAGTGGTCTTTTCCTTGTGAACTACCTCAGGTTTTCTTAATAGTCTTGAGACTCGACTCTCTTTTACTTTTTTCTCTTTTAGGCCGCTTATGGTGGTTATGGAGCGAGTTACCCCCACCCCCAAGTAGCCACGTCCGTGCCCCAAACTGCCACATACGGAAGTTATCCTCCGACTTATCCCACACAGGTATCATGATTATGAGCGTTGCATTGTTTGTGGTTCCATAGTAGACCTTTTTTTTTTTCTATTAGAAAAATATAGTAATATTGCTGAAACCATTTATCCTCCGACTTATCCCACACAGGTATCATGATTATGAGCGTTGCACTGTTTGTGGTTCCATAGTAGACCTTTTTTTTCTCTATTAGAAAAATATAGTAATATTGCTGAAACCATTTCGTACCTATTTTTTCTGTACATGAGTCTGGTTCCATAGTTGTAACAAAGGATTGATTCTTGAATTTTTTTCATCATGTTTACAATTTCTTTTGATTGGGGTGATTTTCTGGTAGTTAATGTTTAGGAATTTTCTACTTTCAAAGTTCCTTCTTCATTTGTTGCAAATGCAGTTTCGGCATTTCACTACATGGGGCCTCAAGCCGCAACTATTATGTATCTTAAATATTTTTCTTGCTATAATGGTTCTTCCTTCATGCAAACTTTATTACCAGTTCCAATGAAGTTGATTCGTTCTTTTATTACTTTTGACACATGCAGGCTTACGTGCAGCCAGTTGCAAGTGCAACTTTGATCCCAGCCCAGCAGCCTGCTGCTGCTGCTGCACCTTCTGCCACATATTACTCCAATTACTACTGAGAAGGCAATAGGCAAAGTCCTAACTAATACCTGCAAGATTTACATCGATTGTGTGGATGGGGTTTGGTTTGTCAAGTCTGTTCGAGGATATGTTAAATGTAATGTTATCTGGCTTTTGAAATTATAACGAGTCACCTTGTATTTTTCTTTTTCTTTTTAAACTCGCGACCGTATGCCTTGTGCGCTTTTTTTTTTTTTTTATTGACCATAATAGGCGACATGAATGTAACTGCTTGACTGATATTTAGGTTTTTTACTCGAGTCCGTAACTTGTGGAAAACGATTGTTATGAGAGGATCTTATATCTGCTTCGTCATTGTCTTTCGTACTGTGAATTGGCGTAGCTAGAGATGTGAGTTACGTTTTAGTCTGGTTTCGTTTGGGCGTTTGTAAGAGGTCGGAAGATGGTTTGGTTTGTATGTGCCTTTGCAAGTCCCCTCTTATTTGGAAGCCATATGAAACAATATTCATTATTGAGATTGCAAGGAAAAATTGCCATTTGTTTTTTTAAGGAAATTAATTTTGGACAAACGAGAATGATCTTTTTTATTTATTTGTTTATTTTTTTATATACAATTGCAATAAGTGTCAGATTAGGTTAATATCAGTAATGTTCACCTGTCCACGGTGAGCACATGTTAATATATTCACCGTTTATGTGGCATGCAAACACCATTAATGTGTGTAGGCCACATAAACGGTAGGCATATTAACATGTACCCATCGTAAGTAGGTGAGCATTATACAGGTTAATATATCTCATCTCAATAGTATATAATATGGGAAATGATTTTTTTTTTTTTTATTATTATTATTATTATTCTGCAATGCAGTTGGTGTTAAATTATTAGATTAAATAAAAAGAGGCTTGGTATGGAAAATCGAAAAACTACTAATATATAGTATGGTTGTGTATAATGAGATCAGTTACATTATGTGTCAATTTTTTTTTTATTTGTTTTTTCCTTGGTGAATACTAGCACAAGTATTACACTTGTGTATACCAGTTAAAAAAGTTTAATTTTAAATTTAAAAAACAAATAAAAAGAAGTTTATATTTAAATTTAAATATTTTTTTTTAAATTGTATATTATTTATATTTAAAATAACACTCCATTTGTACGATATACTAGTCTTAATAATAAAGTTTTCCAATTCATATCATATAATGATTTTAGAGATAATTATTACTTGATATTTAGTTTTTTGTTTAATTAGTATTGATGGATAATTTATTTTTTATAAAAAGATAAATATGTTATGTGGAATCACTGGAGGGGGATTGGAAAAAAAATAAGATTTTGACTGGATAATTTTTTTCACATTTAAAAAAAATTAAAATCTAATTCAATTTAATCTAACTTAACACCCTAATTTTTTAATTAGTATAATTAAATAATATCAATCATCATCTTTACCAATCGCATCAATAAAATTCGCTATTAATTTACTTTACATATATTAATATATTAATTGTTTTCGATCGCATTTATCTTATTTTTGAATTATATCAATTTTAATAATTATATTTTAAATATTATTTAAATTTAAAATCAAATTCCACTCAATCAACTTTATTAAAAATTAACTTTTTATCCAATAAATAAAATCAAAATTAAAATATTTTATTTTCAATTATCCCGTATAATTGTCAAATTAAATTTCATAACATTTAGAATGACAATCATACTTAAATGACAATCATACTTTTGAATATGACTTTTCTGCAATATTTCTATTTATATATTTACATATATATATATATATATATATATATATATATATATATATATATAGTAGTATTAATATGGAAGGCCGGAATCTGGTAGAACAAACTCAAAACAGGCCAACCAAACAGGGCTAGTCAAACAGAGCAATAAGGACCACCCATCCAAATACAAGAGTCTTGAAGACGAAGGCACTACAAAATATTTTATAATTGCAATCTATTCCATAGTTAACTTAAATATGTTACAAACTTAAATATGTTACATGAAATATAGGTGAGTATCATAACTTTTTATATAATTTTAACTATGGTATTTAGCTATTTATTATATATATTCGACATCTTGGTATATATTAATTTGGAACAATGGTATTTAACTATTCATTATATATATTCGACATTTTGGTATAAATTAATTTGGAACAAAAATAATGGAGGGCTACCACTCGTCTTCTGATATCTACAATCTAATAATATGTTACTATACAGGAATATCTAACATCTTCAACAAAAACCTAAAATATTCTAAAATATAAATCGGGTTACATCTACTATCCGAACTTAACCAAGTGTACATTAGTTAGCAAAGTATTCATTTTACTGACTTACATTTTGTTGCATAAACATAGCTCGGTAACATTTACCATTGAACTTAACTAAGTATACATTAGTTTACTGATTTACATTCGCTGTAGCATTAGCCACTCAAAATTCATTTAAAACGTGAATATATCACAAACAATACGAAATGAAACATGTATTGCTTAGAAACACACTTATTAATTGAAACCATCTCAAAAGTAGCATGATTTCTTCTGTCATTCAAAATTTGTGGTGACAACATTCACATACAGTTCTTCTAATCCCAGAAGTATGAGATGTATATAGCACTATAGCTTTCTTTAAGTTCCCATCGAGTTTTGTATATTTTTCCCCACATGGCAAGCATTTTAGGAACGTCATTAGTTTCCAGTGGTGTAATTTTCCGACATGGCATCATAACTTGCCTCGGATAATAAGCTTATTTAGCTTTCAGTCTTTCACAAAAGATGTATGGAAGTGTAAGACATAAATGTCCTTATGAATTTGCATTTACACGTTGAGTAATGAGTGAATAGTGATACAAAAATCACCCTCGAAGAAAATTGCCTAATGGGGGCTATAGACAATTAAATGTATTTGCAAATAGCTCACATGTAAATATACTTTCGTCCATGGATGTTAGAGACATCCCAGCACCCAAAACAGGAACAAGGTTGAATATCGGCCCTTTATCTGTATTGTCGATTCTTTTGCTCATCTCACCAAATTCATTGAATGCATTCGTGAAGATTGTCGAAAGCAGTCCATGGCTGGCGTGAGGACTTGCCGTGAAATAGATCCGCAAATTCTACAAGCAAACATCAGTGGGAGACGATCATAATTTATTAAGGATAGAATGTCACTTTGATCTTACTAAGGCTAGAAAATAGCAAATAGGTTGCTATATGACCCATTTGCAAATATAATAGTAGTGAATGTATGCAGACTATTCTGACTAATGGGGAAGCAAACAAAAAAAAAAAAAATTAAAAAAAATAATGAAAGAATGAATAGCATATTGGGGAAGAATAAGACTAATGAAAAAGGAAAAAAACTTACCAGCACATTATCCCAAGAAAAATCATTTTCTAGAAGAACATTGTCAAGAAGATAGATGCAAAATTCTGCCATCTTTGACAGGTGCTTATCAGTAATTACTTGAATTGTTGGCTCGTTGCTAATAGTGTTGGAACAGATCTTTGTTGCGATTTCCTTTGTGATGGACACGACAGCTACACATATTCTTCCGCTAATGGTACATTTCTGCAGACAGTCGTTATGCCAGCTTTCAGGCTGAAATCCCCAGTATGCTTGTCTCGTGCGTACAACTTGTTTGGTGGAATCTGTTGGAGACTCCAGATTCTCCCTATTGTCAAGCAGGGGTTTTACCTCCACTAAAGCTCTGTATAGAATTTCATACAACTGATAAGCTACAGATCCCATAATAATTATAATACAACCCTGGGATTTCGCTTAGTTAAAAAAAAA
>CACSLK010024540.1:18213152-18226319 GCA_902706635.1 Striga hermonthica | reverse complement strand
TTAATTTGGGTCATAACCGTCGTCTTGATTTTCCTTCTTGACAGGTGGTTTCAGCCCTTGCAGTGGATCACAGTGGATCTCGAGTATTATCTGGCAGCTATGACTATACGGTTCGCATGTATGATTTTCAGGGCATGAATGCTCGTCTTCAGTCATTCAGACAACTTGAACCATTTGAAGGTCATCAAATTCGTGGCTTGAGTTGGAGTCCTACTGCAGATCGATTTTTGTGTGTAACTGGTTCAGCACAGGCTAAGGTGATTCTACAACGCCCATATAGTTTTTGATTCTTTGCTTAGTCTTTAGCATGTTGGCGTTCAATTGATATATTTACTGTTTTACTGCAGATTTATGACCGTGATGGACTTACGTTAGGTGAGTTTGTCAAGGGGGACATGTATATTAGGGATCTTAAAAACACAAAAGGCCACATATCTGGATTGACTTGTGGAGAATGGCACCCTAAAGCAAAGGAGACTATCTTAACATCGTCCGAAGATGGTTCGCTAAGGATATGGGATGTAAACGACTTCAAAGGTCAAAAGCAGGTAAGTGTTTCAATATTTGGAAGTTCTTAAAACCATCAGGAAAGCAAAATATGAATATGTGGTTAGCTTTGGCGCCTGCTGTTTGCGTGTGAAATTGGTACTTCCGATCTGTATCACTTATATATGGAACTCAAGGAAGAAATTAGTGAAAATGTCAACGCCACTTTAACATGCATGGACTTAGATGAAAACATGATTCACCACTGCATATGAGTTATAAAAGATATGAGAAGCTTAATCCACATATATGAACAGCAACAGCCCAGTAACATAATAATGTGAGACAAAAACAAACACAAACATGATTTCTTATCATCTAGTAACATTTCGCTTTTGTTGGTTTGTGAGGAAGCCACGAGCTATGATTTATGTGAATATCTTTACAACTTCGTTCTATTTTTTCTTTTACTACTTATGAATTTCATCTATCTTGTTTGTTGATCTCTTGATAGGTTATTAAACCCAAACTTTCGAGGCCGGGAAGAGTTCCAGTAACCACATGCACTTGGGATCGTGAAGGAAAACGAATTGCCGGCGGTATAGGTGATGGCTCTATACAGATATGGAACATCAAGGCTGGATGGGTTAGCAGGCCTGATATTCACGTTGTAAGTAGCCACTCAGACGATATTACCGGGCTTAAATTTTCCAGTGATGGACTAACACTGCTGTCAAGAAGCTTTGATGGGACACTTAAGGTATTATTGCAACATACCCTGGAAACCTACCTTTCTCTATTTAATTTTTTATTTTTTTTAGAAAATATAAATTGGGATCTCAAAGAAGCCTGATTGTTTTAACGCTGTTTCTTGCTTTCCATGTGTACCAGGTGTGGGATCTGCGTAAAATGAAGGAGGCTGCCCATATATTTGATGATCTTCCAAATAATTATGCTCAGACGAATGTGGCATTCAGTCCAGATGAACAACTCTTCTTGACTGGGACCTCAGTTGAGAAGGATAGCACGACAGGGGGTCTGCTATGTATATATGATAGAGTGAAGATGGAAATGGTGTCAAGAGTTGGAATATCTCCCACATTTAGTGTAGTTCAATGTGCCTGGCATCCAAGGCTAAATCAGGTAATTTCACTTGGCAAATGTACATTGTCTGAAGCTATGTATCATCATATCTTGTAACTTTTCAAATTTGAAGCCCTTTTCTTGTTCTCCCCTGTTCTCCTTTTCCAACAATATGGGTATCAAAGGACTACTTATGTAATTGTAATTTCTGTTTTATATGATAGGAGGCTTAGCGAAATTGCCAAAATGTTTCAAGCTCTAGCTATAGAAACCCTTGAGGCTACGTTCATTTGTTATGTTTTGCACCCGCTGTTAGTGGTGTTAATTGAAGTTGATGACCCCATCAAATAATTTTTCGGCTGCATCCTTCACATCTTTTCTTAATATTGCAAATAAGCCAAAATTTTCTCAGCCAATTTAATTTGAATCCTCTAAATTCTGTAAATATTACAAATTGCCAGAGGAAAGTTGTTGGAGCTATTTGTAACGTTCTGAAAAATGAAGGCTGACACATTAGAATATAGGATGACGTGGAGCATCTGCCATTCAACTAAAGACCTGTGCAAAATGTAAGACTGATGTAACATCGGAGGCAGGTTTTTGTAATTGTTTAAGTTAGATTTTCTCAAGTACGTTAACTTTAGGGGTAGCTTGTGTAATTATCTCATTTTCCTTTTCATGATGCTTTTCTGAATGCATTTGTCTATGCAATTACATCCTTGGAATGGTAACTATTCTAATTTTCTACTCCTCCATAGATATTTGCTACAGTTGGGGACAGACACGAAGGAGGGACTCACATACTATACGATCCGACCATCAGTGAGAGAGGTGCACTTGTGTGTGTTGCTCGTGCACCGAGAAAGCAATCGGTTGATGATTTTCAGGCACAACCTGTTATTCACAACCCTCATGCACTGCCGATGTTTAGAGATCAGCCGAGCCGTAAACGCCAGCGTGAGAAGATACTGAAGGACCCATTGAAGTCCCACAAGCCAGAGCTACCTATAACTGGGCCGGGTCATGGTGGAAGAGTTGGCTCGACCAAGGGAAGTCTGCTCACTCAGTACCTTCTCAAGGTAACATCTCTTACTTGCCGGTGATAAATTTTGTAGAATTTTCTTGAAGAGAATTTTTTTACAAATGTAACCATAGTTTGAAGATAGAAATGAGGTAAAAAAAATAGCTGAAATACTAGGGTTCAATTGGATATACTTTCATAGGTGATTTTTTTTTTTTTTTTCCTTCATTTTTCATTTGATGGAAGAATTAATGTTCTTAATAATGTAAATTTATGTAATAAAGTTTGTAAAATAATGATGGATAATTATAAATATACGAGTATATGAATAGTAAATTTTATAATTAACGTGTAGTACTGATTGATTTTAAATTTATAAAATTTTGTCGGGAAAATTGAGGCGAGAAAAAGAGAAATAAATGAATTATTTGTTTTTTACATTTTGGTATTCATTTTCAGCAAGGGGGCATGATTAAGGAAACATGGATGGAGGAAGACCCAAGAGAAGCTATTCTGAAATATGCTGATGTTGCTGCTAAAGATCCTAAATTTATTGCCCCAGCATATGCACAAACACAGCCGGAACCAGTTTTTGCCAAGTCGGACTCAGATGAGGAGGAATAATTTGCTGATTATGATAGGTATTTTTCTCCGCTGAAAAATTTTGCACGTCTGATGATGTATCGTATTGTTCTAAATCCATTTTCTATATTCTGCTGATACTTTTTTATGTCGGAAAACCACATGCTGATTGTAATGGTCGAACAAATATGTTTTTTCTGCCCACCGATCTTGTACTGAGAAATTATGAAGCCGTCGTAGCATATCCAAATGTGTTTGAATTTTTTATCGGTTGTTTGTGATTTTTGTGACCATGGGATGGAAAAATGGCGGCAAATTGAGAAAAATGTGAAATTTTACAGCAGTGGTAAAATAGGAAGAGCAAATAGTTGCACCATGTATCAAATGAACCTCTTTTATAATCAACCAATGGAGTTAAATAACATCCTTGAATATATACTGTAATCAATTTACTGTACAATTCATTACATAATCACAATCAAATGCCTGCAATGTCTTGTAGTTGATCCAATTCATAGTTTTATGCACTTTACAGCCAAGGCTTTTGATGATAGGTGAATTAGGCATGGCAGCTTGTTAACAACCTTCAGAAAAACTTTCTTTAATTGTGTTCACTCTCAAAACTCAAGAGAGTAGAGTCTGAATGAGGGGAAAAATAGCCGTGTTTCCACAAACAACGGCAAAATGTGACAAGAGCAGAGCATGTTTTAAGGATTTTTTTTTTAAATAGGATTGTTTTCTGCAACTAAAAATATGAACGACTTTGTAAAACTTTGAATGCTTGATCTTATATTATTATCATTCTATTAACAACATGATTTTTTTTTTTTTTAAACAAAATAAATATATGAAGACATGAAAAAAATTTTAAACAACATAAAAATATGAAGACTTTGTAAACTCGGTGTGTTAACAAATTGTTGGTCAGCATATGAAAAAAAATTGGCAACTCGGTGTGTTAACAATTTACATAAAAAAAAATTCAGGTATGTGAATATGAGAAGTATTGAAATGTAGTAAATGACTTGTTTTGGCCTTTTATCATCATATTTAGTAGATTAATGAATTAGTATTTTGTATAGGTAGATTAATGAATTAGTATTTTGTATAGGTATATATAAATAGATGGAGGCTAACAACAAAAATATGAACAAAATTCTATCTCTCTCTCTAACAAGTTTCTTCTTCAAAAAAAAATTCTAATTCTATTTCTGTCTAAGTTTGTATAGGTGTAATCGTCTTCGATTGCAGTTTCTTCTTCCCTCTAGGAAAGAAGTGTAATCCTTCTCTCGAATCAAGAAAGTGTTGATTTGTGTAGCATTATGATATAATTTCAAAATAATTTTATTAAAAAAAAAAATTATTAACAAAAAATAATAATAAAATATGATATAATTTTAATATTTCTAATATATATTGTAAATATTGTAAGTATTATAAGTTGTTTTATCCAATATATCTTCTACATATATACATCATTGTTGCCCGTATTTGATATTCATATTTTACGCCTTAAGATTGAAGTTAACTTCAATTTTGATTAATATTCTAGAAAATACTTAGACAAATATTTTAATAAATAAATATAAATTATAGATTGAATTTAACTTCAATTTTGACTAATATTCTAGAAAATATTTAGACTTTAATAAATAGTTATTAATATTATTGTATCTAATTAACTATATTATTCAGGTAATTCTTTTAAAGACAATTCTAATTAAGTTTTATATTAAATTTTATTATAGTATTAGTAGTAATTTAAGATAATGAGAATAAAAGAAAACTATTCATGTGGATTAGAAAGATTTTTACATCATTCTCAGCGTCATTATTATATAATTTTTCTTTCATTTGAAAAATAAAATATTCACCAAGATGCTATACATTATTTGTGACTTGCAAAATATAGGCGAAAATTCATAACTACCCCTTCATTGAATTTGAATTCTTAAGCACTAGGTGCAGGGAATTCCAAAACTACCCCAATTAATTTCATAATATACTCGTGATGTATATGCAACAGAATCCACAATAATTAACTTCCCCAAGTTTTCACCCTCTTTCTCTCTCCATTAACCACCCATTGTATTAACAAACTAAACATCTAATAATTACAGGAGAATGCTACCATCCCGTTACGGGATGGTTCCGTTGTATTTTTAAGCGTTGGATTAACTACCCATCACTAGATTACATGTATATCTATGGCTAGAAAACACAACGGAACCATCCCGTAACGGGATGGTAGCATTCTCCCTAATTACAACATATACAATAATTAACTTCCTCAAGCTCTCAGCCTCTTTCTCTCCACAAATTCTATGGCGTCCATAATTTACTTTTCACAAAGATTTGATTCTAAAAATTATACAATTAGTGTTTGCAATAAAAAAAAAAAAAACTAAATGTAACAATAATATTATTAATTATGGGATATGTGGTACCACTATTCAATGTCATCAACCAAAGAGAAAAATAATAATTGTTATTTTATATTTTATTTATTTGTTTAAAATGCTGATTTATTCATTTCACGAAAAAAAAAAAGAATTGTATCAAGATTCTTTATAGAGATTGAATAACTTGATAGTTTGCATAAATAACTATTTATAATTTTTAATTTAGTATTGGTTTTAACGATGATGACCATTTTTCCATTCATAAATTCAATTGTAATCTCGTCTGATTATTTGTTGATAAATAGATTACATACATCAATTAACCAAGAAGTAACACAAAAGTTTGCTATTTTAACTTAAAAAATTAATAATGTTGTTTACAGAAAACAACAAATAAGATAGTAGGTGCCTTAACAACAAAAAACGATATAAAATCTGTCAAACAACATCAAAACAATTTCTGTCAACAATATAATATTGACTTAAGTTTTATAACAACTATATGAGTTTGAGAATTTCACAACTATATAAAAAAAAAAAACACCATTACAACAATTGAACAATATCAAAACCACTTTTCGTCAACAAAATACTTCACGCATTACATCACTAATTTTCATTACACAAATCCTAGTCTCACCAAAATTTCTCTTCAACTTCAAGTGAATTCACAAATCCTCAATAGATACTCAATAGTCAATTCTCAAATGATGAATTTATAAACATATAATATCAACAATCTGTCAGGACAAATATATTGGGTCAAGATTTCAAATGGAATTTAAACCATATCCCGAAAGGCCGAGGCAACAGCCGAAGACAGAAGATGGAGATCGGCATCGCCTACGCCAGACCAATATACCTCGTCCAACCCCTCGAGGCGTAGCCGCAGACGATGCCGCTCGATACGCGAGCCTCTCTTTCATTTTAGATATCAAATAATGTACAATTTGTAAAATTCGTAAAGTAACATGAAATCAACTTTCAACTAACAGTAAAGCATCATGAAATCAACTTTCAATTAACAAAAAAGTATCACGAAATTAAGTTTTATAACAAATATATTAGTGTAATGTATGTACAAAAAAATACCATTATAGCAATCAGAACAACGTGAAAATAATTTTCATCAACAAAATAAAAATATCATCGTAGGTCGTCAGCTCCATTCGACGAGCCACAAAACTGAGACATCCGATGGCGACCTCCGATGGTCCTTCCCATTAATCGCTCGTTAATGTTGCTTGGTGATTGGTGAACCACAAACAAGATTCGTCAATGCTCGTCCGCCATTGTCCGGCGGGAGGAACCGCTTGTGTCTCGGCTCATCCCCAATACACAAACATATAGCTTTTTCTGAACACAAATCAACACACGAACACTTCAATTCATTATGACCAAAAATTTCACAAGTCCAACATAGAAAGACATCAAAACTGCTGAGTCAATTTGTTAATCAATTTGTCCACTGCATAAATTCCAAACTCTAAATTGTCCTGATGAATTTGTTAATCTGATGTGTTGTGCCAATTGTTGGTCCCATTTTTGTTATCTTTTTCTTTGGTAGTTTATTGATTTTTTGCCCCCGTTTTAGGTCTTTTGATAGGATTTTCGGTCCTCCGCAGTTTGTTTCGTGCGTTTGCCGTTATTTCTTTGTTTTTGTATTTTCTGTTATTTTCTTCTTTTTCGTGTGTTTTCTTGTTCTTGGAGGTGTGCAGGTTTGAATCGTTGAGCACATATTTGGAATTTGGAGCTTTTCTTGCCGAGTTGTCCCAGATATACAAGCACATGTTCCAGCTTCACAAACTACCGATACTTTTGTGTCCAGCGGCCACACCTTTCCTTCGCGCCGTGATGAACCTCGCGGAGGGCTTCTCGGGCCTTCAGAGACTCATTGTCAAGCTCCACGTCGCAAGACTCTTCACGCCGCTGCACACGTACTCCGCCACGCCGTGTCCGCGCCTCCGCGCCGTGATAATCACTCCTGCCGCGCCGCGAAGACCTCCCCACGCCGCGGAGTTCCATCTTGTCGCGCCGTGTTACTCCTCTCGCACCGCGCCACCCCTCTGCCTCGCGCCGTGTGAGACGGGACTTAGCAGAGGCATTGGGGGGGGGGGGGAATAATCCTTTTCTCGTCAGAAAACTTCATAACCCTACCTATCATTCGAAACACTCGTTTTCATCTTTCTTTCGTATTTTAATCGTAGAACAAGGATTTTGAGATTGGATTTTGGTATTGCTTTCGGATTTCAAGTTTGTTTATCGGATTCAACCTTGAGAATTATCATTCGTAAGATTTTCTTTTAACTTTATCGTTAATTATGAATTCTTGGATTGTGATGAATGGTTTTGTTGATTATTCGACTATGAGCGGCTAAATCCTTGTGCTAGGGATAGGGGATTGATGTTTTGATTTCGTTTGTGGTTGTTGGTGTTCGTTGATTGTTCATCTTATGCGACTTAATCTTGAATTAGGGTTTTTCATTCATTATTTTGAATTTTGAGAATTGTTGAAGGGTGACACTTCAACTTGCAAGTGTTTCAATTGAATTTGATGAATTCATGTTTGATGTTGTTAATTCTAAACGGGTTAGTTGATTAATCATCTTCTAGTCTAAATTAATCGACTCTTAGAACCGAAAGGGGAGGAGTCGGTCGATATAGGCTCGCATAAGCTAAGCTTGTTCGTAACTGTATTCCTAGAAGTTAAATGACTTGTTAACTTACCATTCTAGTTTGTTCTCTTGTTACGAATAGTTATTGAGAATGAATACTTGAACGTGTAGGTTATTCAAATCACTTAACTGGACAATCACTTGCTCGATAATCGTATTTCGAACCAAAGCGGACATCCCCGACTCCCTAGCTTGTCTAGTCCTATCTGTTCTACGTTGCTTGCTATTTTTACTGCTTTATTTGAATTCTCGTGCCAGTAGATAATTAAACCAAACCCAGACATTTAAAATAGTATGTTTAGGTATTTTACTCTTTTATTTCTTTTAATTGTGTTTGAATAAACGTGCTTAATAATCCGGCTAACCTTCCTCGTGAGACACGACCCGGTGTCGAATCTTTCAATTCTACTCCGGTAAAAATATTTACAACAAAATTGGCGCCGTTGCCGGGGAAGGTTCAGGACTTATTTTGTGCGCTTATTCATTTTGATTTTCTGTGTTTCTCTTGCTTTCTTTTTATTTGCTTAGGTGTTAGTTTTTGTCTTTATTTTCATTCGATTTTCTCTTGTGCTTACCGTTGGTGCTCGTAACCTTCTGTTTTCTGAGTGTATGCGTACCAGGAGTGGACGTATATTCTCTCCGATCAACAAATCAGTCAACGAAAGCCTAAGGGAGCTACTAGAAGAGCTTACTCTGGAGTCATAAGAGAAAGACGAGCACTCTCCGGAATCATCTGAAGGGAGTGATTCAGACATGGCTGAACAACAACAACAACCTCCTCGTAATGTCCTCAGAGATCTGGCCCAACCTATGATCGGGCCAACCACCTCTTGCATTCGGTTGCCACAAGTTGCCCGCAACTATGAGCTGAAGGTGGTTCACTACAATCAGCTTCCAGCATTCCACGGGCTCGCCAACGAGGACCCGCTCCACTTCCTCCGGGAGTTTTACAACGTCCTCCAGACGTTCCCTTTACATGGGCTGAGCGAGGACGAACTCAAAATGCGGTGTTTCCCGGAGACTTTAAAGGACTGAGCCAAGGCGTGGCTCATGACCTTCGCTCCGGATTCTCTCACAACCTGGACAGAAATATATTCCAAATTTGTCGGGAAGTACTATTCCCACCTGAAGACCCAAGACATCCGGTCTCAGATAGTCTCCTTTGCCCAACTACCGCACGAGCCTCTTCACGAGGCTTGGGAACACTTCAAGGACCTTTAGAGGCAGTGCCCCCACCACAACCTCGCTCCGGGGCTACTAGCGAATTGTTTCTACGACTCCCTCCACCAGAACTTGCAGTACATGGTGGACAATGCAGCTGGAGGGGATATCGGGGCTAAGACGGCTGAAAAGATGATTGTTATCTATGAGACGATGAGTGCTAACTCGTCTCAGAAAAGTGTCAGAGGTAAGAGGCCTGCAGTGAATGAGATTGGCTCGAGCAATAATGTCATGGCCCAACAGTTAGCCGAACTCACAGAGCAGATGCGACTATTGAATGCTCGAAGCTCCTCACCAATTCAGGTGATGGCGGCAAATGTTTGTGGTGCATGTGGAGTGCAGGGACATAGTTTGGAAGTGTGCCCATCGGTTGTAGACCCGAGCTATGGAGGACATAATGTAGAGGTGAATGCAATGCAGGGTATCAAAACCGGCCCGGAAATGACCCCTACTCAAACACGTACAACCCGGGGTGGCGAAACCATCCTCATTTCTCATGGTCCAACAACCACTACCAGCAACCACCTCAAGCCAACTTTGTCCCGCAGCAGCAGCAACCGAGGGGAATGTTAAGGCTGCCAGCACAGGAATCCGGATCAACCCCATCGAGCACGGACGACAAGCTGGACAAAATCCTCAATTTCGTCACCAATCATAATGCTTCCATCAAGCGTATTGAGACACAAGTGGGCCAGCTAGCCACACGGGTTGGGACCATCGAGGCTGATTTGGACAAAAGGAAGCTGCCGAGCCAGCCGGAGCATGCCAAATCTGTTACAGTGATCATGCCCGAACTAAAGGGCCCGAGGAAAGAAGTGCAGAAAGTAGAGATCCCAACTTCAACACAGCCTGGACCAACTTTACACAGAGCCCCGAACCCATACAGACCGAGGATTTTATTTCCGAGCCGACTTTTGGTGGAGAAAGATCAGCAAATGATGCGTGACCTCTATGCGATGTTGAGAAAGGCGAATGGTGACCTACCGTCTGTTGATGTGATGAGGAAGATACTGGGCTATGCACGATTTTTCAAAGAAGTGGCCACGCACAAGAAACCGTTTGAGAATGGTGAGGAGGTGATTATCTGCGAGACGGTGAGTGTTTTCCAGCGTGACTTGCCGAAGAAAGAAAAGGATCCCGGAGGCTTCGTGATCACTATGGCCTTCGGGAATGGAGAAGAGACATCGGGTTTACTTGATCTCGGAGCCGACATTAATCTCATGCCACTCGCGGTTTATCGTAGGCTCGGGCTTGGGGAATTGAAGCTGACCAAGATGCGCCTACAACTTGCAGACCGTTCATTCCGTCAACCTGAAGGGATTGTGGAGGATGTTCTCGTCCGAGTGGGGAAGCTGATCATCCCCGTGGATTTTGTCGTGCTTGATATGGGAAGTGTGCAAGAAAATGGTAAGGAGCACGCCATCCTCTTCGGACGACCCTTCATGGCGACCACGAGCACTGTTATAGATGTGAGGAAAGGGACGGCGAGCATGAGAGTGTTGGGCTAGTCCATTGCCATTTCTATTCTAGAGACCCAGTATGAGCCACAGGCGAAATTAGTGGAGGAATGTATGTCCATGCGAGCTAATGTCCATGCGAGCTATTGAGCAGATTGTTGACGAAGCGTGTATGAGAGTATACGCGAAGAGGTCATTGCAGGACCAAGCTCGAGTTGAGAAAGGATGCCACACCAACCGCCATTTGATCCCACCTCAGCCGAGAACGAAGGAGTTGCCCCGATCCCAATGGGGCGAGAGATTTGAGCTGACAGAGGCCCGCCGTTGTTCAGGCCTGACTTCCTCCACCCTCCGCCAGCACCACCGAATTCACAGTGACTGACATAGTCATTGTGCACTGTACGATTGTATCTTTCATTTTTCTTTTTGCATTTAGTTTCATTTCTCTATTTTTCTTTTGGTTAATTATGTAGGTAATTTTTCCTAACACTGATTATCGACAATGGAATGATTGCTCGATTTTAAGTGTTGGGAAATTTTACATGATTATGTCTTGCATTATGTGATTGCAGGTTGATCTTTTTTTTTTAAAAAAAAAAAAAAAAATAAGCAGGTTCTAGGTCCACACGGCGTGGCACAACTCGCGGAGGACCTAACGGGCTTTCAGAGGCTCGAACATTACACATCACGCCGCGTAACCCGTCACGCCGCGGCACAGCTCATCTCTCACGCCGCGGCACTTCTCGCGGCGATCGTAACGGGCCTTCAGAGAGGTGTATTTTCAGTGTCACGCCGCGGCACGTATCACGCCGCGGCATACCGCAAACCTCACGCCGCGGCACACCCCACGCCGCGGCAGTCTCAAAGTATAAAAGCAGGGTCGGGCATAAACCTATTATTTCACCATCTCTCACTGCGTATCTCTCTCTTGTGACTCGAACATTAACCCTCGCTCTCATATCAGTCTTCATCGTCGATCAATCTCCTCTCACCAACCAGCTCCGACCAACACCACGCGACCTCCGAACCCTCTACCGCCGGCTACCCTCCGTCAACCTCAACTCGTCCACTCCGGCAGAAATCACTCCAAAAGGGCGCACGGGAACACCAACTTTTTCCGACAAATTCTTCCACTCCAGTCGTCTTCTATATTCACGGTACGGGAATTCCTATAATCTCGTTGGTAAGCTGATTGAGGTGTGGAAATTGGGCAGAGATTGTTTGAAATTTTCCAAAAGCTTCTTGCTAAATTTTCTGCACACCGAGTGTTTGCTAAATTGCCTCAACCGTGAAATGAAGCTAGTTGATTTGAATTCACTCCGTATCCTAAATCCGAACATGGTGAGAAAAAAAGTAGCATCTTCGGCTCCTCCCAAGGATAAGGGAAAACGCAAAGCGAGGATAACCACTCCACCCGAGCGAGCGACTCGGATCACTCTAATTCACATCCAGCGGAGGAAACTCGAACTCTGGCCGAAATTCACGGCATTCCTTTCGAGGTTCTTAATCAAGATGAGGTGTTCACGTACAAACGTCCGCGAGAAAATACTCGTACTCTCGAGTGCTCGACTGGGATGTGTTACAGAGCCTTGGCATAGTCGAAGATGTCAGAAAATATCTGAGGGCTCTTAATCTCGAAAAGTACGCGGATGCAAATTTGACTTCCTACAAAGGCCTCACGCTCGAGTTCTTTAGCACGTTGGAGATACACGAGAATATGAAGTACCTCACATGCCGCCTACGAGGAAAAGTGCTTAAGATCACGAACAAGGTCCTTTGCGATATTATTCACTTGAAGACCACGGGTGCACGTCAAAAACTCGAGAAGTTTGACGTCAATAAACCGTGGGCTTCTTTATCTCCGTGCAAATTCTTTAACAAAATTGGCCCGTCGGCAGGCTTGATTAAGGAGGTGCCTATTGCAATCGTGCACAAGTTCTTCATGTGCAATATCTTCGGCAAAAAAGAGTGGAATAAAGTGAGTGAACAAGAGGTCTTTGTCCTAGGGGCGATGTGCGAAGGCAAACCAGTTTGTCTTCTACCTAGCACTGTCAAACGGGCCGGTCCGGCCCGGCCCGCTCCAGCCCGTGCTGGCCCGCGGTCCAAACAGGGCGGGCCAAAATGGCCCGCATTTCTGCGGGCTGGAAATACATAGCCCGTGGCCCGCCCGCATTAGCCCGCGGGCCAAATTGGCCCGCCCGCGGGTTTTGTTTTTTTTTTGTTTTTTTTTTTTTTTTTTT
>CACSLK010024540.1:18180548-18203342 GCA_902706635.1 Striga hermonthica | reverse complement strand
TCATTTAAACCAATATAAGATTTTTTGTTGGGTTCACTGACTCTTGATCTACTGACTGATGTGTGCCTTTGGTGTTGTTATGAGTAGTTGCATTCTCATGCCTGTGTTGTCTACAGTTTTATGCAATTCTTAGGTAATTCAGTGTAATTGTGCTGCTTGTAACACGGTACATGGCTGAATGTTATGCATCATTCATGCATCTATGTATGTCTTTATTTGTTTTGTTTGTTCGATTTGAAACTTTTACCTTTTGTGATCAAGTTGCGAGGTGATTGTTTCATTTGTACAGCTTCATATATTTGATCCAGGGGAATGTACTTGAAGGAATTTTGTAATGCCGAAACTTTTATTCTCGAAATAGTAGTATTTCAATGGATTATGGACTAGAGCTTATGGAAGTGGAAATTTTTCAGATTGCAGATGAAATAAATGAAATCCTGTTTGTAATTTCCCTCTCGGGGGATTGTGGGCTGGCAATTTTTATTCATGATTTTATTGTAGTCTATGGTTCATGTTTACTGTTATCATGATATGGTGCTTGTATATGCTATCATATACTGTTACTCATTAATGGTCAATTGTTTGCCTTTCTGGTTCAATCTTTGCGCACAGTTTTCGATTAGACTTTATTTTTGTCCGTTTTCTCTGTGCCTCGTAGGTTGCATGCAGAGACTTCCCTCACGCTCGGCATCTTTGTGCTAAATTTCTCTTTGCTTCAACTGTGCATGAGATCCATTGTAGCCAGGTAATTTATTCCTAGACATGATTAAGAGAGAGAGAGCAGTTATATTCCTTTACTGTAAATTTTAAAAAAAAAAAAAAATGATTCAGAACCTTCCTAAAATTTCAGTGCCACTGTTACGTGTGCGACTCAGTGGCACCATGCCCTCACTGGGGGACTGGAGCTTCTAGCGTTGACCACTGCCATGCGACCGATAAAGACGATTACTGGCGGGCCGAGCGTAAACGTACCAAGAATGCCCTGAATCCCGCGCCAACTGTCCCCCACCTCACCAACACCGGCCCAGCTGGACCCATTTTTGCTCAGATATGGGCCCCACCGCGGCCTGTCCCCACCCGGGTCCCCACCATGCCATCGGGCTTCAGCAGGCCCGTCGCTGTCCCGGTCCATCAAGTCCGGCCCCATGTGGCCCCGGTTTACAGGCCGCAGCCCCCCTCGGCCTTGAGGCAAAATCCAATCTTGAGGCAGCCCCCCTCGGCCGCAGCCCCGGTCCTCCCACCACTTGGGTCCCATCGGCCGAGAAACGACCCCATGGCAGGTATCAAGAAAATTCTCAAGGAGAGGCGGCGCATGCCCGTGGCCCCCTCCGTGCACCGTACCACATGCCAAAGAAGTCCCGGGACCCATTTTTCTAATTCTCGGCCGGTCAATGTGGGCCTCGTGAGTTGCAGCCCCTCTCAGAATCCAGTAGTAAGTTCTTTAATGACATGTCAGCCGGGCTTTGGAAACAAATTTGATAATCCGAATTTCCCCAAGACCCACGTGCTTCAGCCCTGTGCTAATAATATTTCGGTTTATGCTGCTAATAAAAATGTACCGGGTTCAAGATTCGTGAGCCCCACCAATCAAAGCGCGGGAAATAACTTTTCTCAACCTCAGCAGGTGCCTTTTGTTGCACCATTTGGTTCTCAGCAAGTTAGTCAGGCTCTCAACAGCATAAATTCGAGCCTGAGTGATTTGAACTCACAGGTTTTGCAGCAATGGCAGAGCGTGTGGCCTGCTGCTGCTGACTCTAATAAGTGCCAGGGTGTTGTTGAGGACAGCAGTCAGATTAAAGGGCCTGTGGACAATTTCCAACAAGGTTCGGTTTTAGCTGATAATTCCTGCTTTCCCGAAAGCACAATAAATTACGACGTGTTGGATTTGCAGTTTGATGATTGGATGTTTGAGAATGAGTCTTTACAGGGAGCTATGGAAGCGCCCGTGTCGCCCCTTTGGAATGCGTTATCACCGGAACCCACTTCATTAGTTGACACCGGTAATTTGTTCGATATTTGAGTTTCTTCAATAGGTTCGGGATTGAAGATTTCCTTTTTTTTTTTTTTTTTTTCTAATGGTTAATGCTGGTAAAATGATGTAATTGGTTTGTTGAACTCTGCTGTGTAAATTATAAGTTCACAGAATGGGTAGGGTGTATGGAATTGCCTTGTATTTTCAGTAAATAAAGAATGATGCCGTTTTTGCATTATTATTATTATTGTTGTTATTATTATTATTATTATTATTATTATTATTATTATTATTATTATTATTATTGTTATTACCTCAAAAAAATAAATTAAGTGATATTTAATTTTATTGGATTATCATTATAACAAGTTCTCATAATTTTTGTGCGAATAAATTATGTTTTGGCTAGTCATTTTACAATAGGCCGTTTGTATTTGCTTTCGGCTGACAATATCTAATTAGACCTGGCCACAGGTCAGGCCCGAAATGGACCGTGGGATCTTGAATCGAGCTTGTTGTTTGACCGAACTGGTTCTAAACTGCATATTATTTAATTTTTTAATTGCCGGGCTAGTTCTAAACCGGAATTGAACCAGCCGTTAGTCTATTTTTTTTTATTATTATTTTTTATTGAATTGGAACGGCCCAGAACCGTCGGTTCAGTGAATCGTCCGTATATGTTTCTGGGCCGATTCAAGGCCCTCAAAATTGTGACCGGGAACCGTCGGTTCCAACCTAGAACCACCACTTGGCCATGTCTATATCTAATGGACATTATTTTTGAAATTGTTTATTTCATTTGATTTGCTTTCCTTTTTTTATTATTATTATGAATCCTGCATTTTGCCACTCCTGGGAACTATTGGATTATTGGCCACTGTAGCTGCTACTTGTTTGTACACAAAATTGTCAATTCAAAACGAGGTTTTTTTTTTCTTTAATTAGACTTAATTTTCAAAAAGTGGTATAGTTAGTTGTTACTGTAATTTTAATTTTATACTAAAATAATATTTAAAAAAAATAATTAAAGTTAATTTGATATAAAAGTATGAGAATAATGGTTAGTTAAAATTATGTGACTGAAAGAATAGTGATACAGTGAATTAAAGTTGATGTAACGTGTAAAAATGATTGGTTGATATTATTTAATTATATTGATTATATTGAGGATATTGAGATTTTGAGTATGAATTGAATTTATCCGTATACAAACACACGCATCCACAATGATTTAAGTCTAATTTTATTTACGTGGCATGTAAATATACTAAATTAGATGACATGGATAAAACTATATAGAGTATCACAATCCACTCCAATTTAAAGAGATCGAGTCTCTACTTGAATCTAACATAAACTTAACGGAGAGTGAATTTAAAGAGATCATGTCTCTACTTGAATCTAACATAAAATTAAGAACAAACCAATCTTTGTTCTTGTTGTCACATCAATAAGACTCAACTCACTTGCACCTACATTAGAGACTATATTTTGCTAGACTGGTCTATTTTCACGTGGTATCTAAATTCTTTTAAATCGACCTAAACTATTGTAAATGCTCAATATTACAAAAATGTTCTATTTGACAAAAAAAATTGACAAAATTTGTATACTTGAATTGTAAATTTTGTATAATAGTCATCAATATTTAATTCAAATTTTGAAGCTCACCCTCTCGAGCTAAATCTTGGAATTAATATGATTCGCTTACAACATAATAATTTGGAAGTTGAGATGTGCAATATACGTATGTGGAAAATAAAAAATGATTTGATCACAAGAACAAGATAGAATACAATCATCACATTTGTTTACACACTCGACCACAATCACCATCTACGGGTTTTTTCCCCCAACAAACGAGTCAAAAATATAAAAAAATAAAAATTATAGTATAACATTACACAAAGAATTGCAAATTTGCAATACATAGGCCAACCCTTTACTACTAAAACAAAATATACAAACCACACAAACAAAAATACTCAAACCAATACAACAAATACAACCAATCAATAATCACGAAAGAGTCGAATCATTGGGTAGCATCACTTGGGGTGCCAGTCCTGGCCTGAGATATCCGGTTCGCGTAAATCGTCACCAGCCGTAGTTGTGTGCTGTTGAGCCCCTCCAAATACGGTAAAAATGCTTTTCCGAGCATGATATATATGTCGACCAGACAGAAAACAACGGTCTGCAATCCCACGAAAAATGCGCGTAAGTTTCTATGGGTTTTAAATATCAAGGAAAAAAGACATCCATAACAGTTCGGTATAATAATGTCATTAAAAATTATTTAGTTTTTTTTTTTTTTTCTTCATAATTATATCAAACCATTAGTCTTAATGTTTCTTTCCTCGATATACTTAAAAGGTTGTGTATAGATGGTATGTATAAAACATTTGGAGAGATGTTAAAAAACATGTGAAATGAATTTCAAGTATTTTGATTTTTAAATGATTTTATTTGGCAAGTAAAATATCAAAAGGACGATTGTTTTACCTTGCGAACATCTGCACTCTGGTTGCCAAATGCATCAAAAAGATGCGGCAAAAATGAGGGCAATTGAGCTGTCAGCTCCTCTTGGGAGAGCCGGCCAACAAGCTGTATAACGGAAGGGCATAATAAGACGATACATAAAGGTTCAGGGTTGACACACAATCAAGTTCAACATAAATCATAGAAACTCTCACGAGCAACATTCTTGAGCACTGATCCAAAGTGAAAGTGCACGGATCGAGCTTTGTTTGGAAACACTTCTCAAATGGACTTTTAGGAAAGTGCTCCCAAACAAGCACTCATTATACCAAATGGACAGTAAAGATAAATTGATCTCAAAGCCGATATAGCCCCAACTTTACTATTTGCGAATACAAAAGGAACCTTCTATAAACAAGAAACTAACAGCAAACAAATAAAGAAAACAGAAATTTGAATGAAGATGGTAGCAACGAAAATAGCAAAAATAGATTGATAGTACTTCACATATCGGCTACTGGATAATAAGATTACGAAGCATAGCAAGTAAGGAGATATCTAAGAACTGCAAGACATGCTCTTAGTTTATTAGGCAATAATTGAGGACACCATAAAGTTAACAATATATTGCAAAAGCACCAACATTAATTGAAACGTTAAACATTTCTTCAAAAGAGAAAACAAGGAACTAAAAACCATTATATGCCACTATACTTTCCCAGGAAAAAGGAAGACTAGAAAAAGGAGGAGCCTACCTTCGTTAAACAATTAATGCATGTGACGAGAGTTCTTTCATCTTCATCAACAAGTAAAGGAACAATAACCTACAAATACAACAGAGAGATAATCAGGGCACGGTAGCTGAATAATATTGGATATAGATTATTTTGGAAAAAAAAATTGTTTATTTGAATTAACTGAGTTAGAGTGGAGAAAATTGTTTTGGTGGAAGAATGAATTTATTTTGAGTTTTGAATGGATATGAGATAAAATGTATATATTAAAGTTGTTGTGATATAAAAATAGTAAAATAATGATTGCAAATGATTGGTAGCTAAAAATATGTGAGTTGATGAATAGTATGTGCTGATAAGATTGATGAGAAAAATCTTATCAATCATCAATCATCAACATACCCAGTATATTCCCAAACAGGTTGGGGTCGGGGGGGTCAGTTGTACGCAGACCTTACCCTTGTAATTATACAAGGAGGCTGTTTCCATAGCGACCCAAGGTGCATTGCGTCGTTTGATATATTTTTTCTAGAAACTTCACTAATAAAAGAAGCACTAGAAAAGTGGGAATGAATGAACAGTATGTTTTGTAGGAAAAAATTGTACCCAATCACATGACTCTTGAAAACAAAAATCTGGTGAGACAAAACCAGATATTAGTTATGACCAATCGCATGGAAAATAGCAGTGGTACTCACATCTAAACATCTTAACGGGTCGTACTGAGCCAAGACTAAAGTCAAGCAATTCTCTGATTCACTGGAAACCTGATAGAGATTAATCCTTTTAGACTGAGAAACAAAAAGTACGAAGAAACTGAGATAGCTTAGTTGAAAATCATTTACTTTAGGAACAACATCCTTTGTCGCATGAAGCAGCTTGTCAATCACAATTTCAACAGAATCCTCCATAGCAACTTTCTGCAGAAGTAAAAAATCCATTAGAAGAAACGTATCGCACCAGGATCTGGTTTATAGCCACTAAAATGTACAATTATTGACAGCAAACCTGATTCTTAACCATTTCAACAATTATTGCAAGGGCCAGCTCGCGTATTGATGAGTCAGAATTATCCATCACTTCAAGTATAGTCGTTAATATCTGGTTAAAGTACTGACATATGGCAGATTGACTTCATATTAGATTAGAATTTATTTATTGTTTGGAAAAAATAGAAGCAAAAGTATTTTCAAAACAGTACTGCCACTTCCGAAGAGCTTTACCAAGCAAATATAAATATATGATGACAAGAAAACCCACCATTCAATGACATTGAAATCAATTACCAAACCATTCAATGACATTGAAATCAATTACCAAATGCAATGGTACTGCTGATCATTCGTATGCATAAAGGAACATAAATAAATATATACAGGAGTGCATTTGTCAGGTATGTTTCCAGATGCTTTCTTCATAACTCCAACAGACGCTCCTAAACATAGCAGAGTTGAAGAGTTTAGTTTTGGATATGGACTATACCTTGTTCCAAATAGACTGGTCGTTGGATATGGAAACTTCGATCAACTGCTGAAGTGCATCACGCTTGTTTTCTGAAGGACTCTCCTCATTAGAAATCTATTCAGAATAGGGACATGCACAAAATAACATGAGAAAATAGGCTATGGGAGACATACATATAATAACCAAAAAAAACAAGATAGATGGAAAACTTCCAGAATGTAATTGCAACCTTAAGGTTCTTTCACCAGAAGACATTGAAAATAGGCAAAAGAAAAAAAAGGGGGAGAGAGAGAGAGAGATGCATTGCAAAGAGCAAAACAGTAGCAAGATAAAAATATATTAGAAACTCACCAAATGAAGAATCTGGGGAATACTGGGACCTGATTCAGCAGTAGCATTTACTTTTATATCTGGGAGTTTATGTTTATTTAGCATCAGTTCAGAGGACAAGTTATCAACCTCAAAGTCAGAAGACTTTTGCACATGATCAGATCCAATCAGACCATTGATGTCAAAATGTGGTGTTGTAGAACCCTCAACATTCGCATGGCTATCCATTGACCGAGCCCCGATAATATCAGCTGTTGTATTGGAGTCATAATTCAAGGTTTTATAATTTGAGGTAGGAACATCAGGCTTAGAATTGATCTCCAGAACCCGATGATTCAGATTCTCATCATGGGACGCATCATCAGATGTTAAGTTACTGATAGAACCTGTAATATGAGATGCATCTTGAAGAGAACCCCACTTCCTACCACCATTACTATCAACAGAAGCTGAATGATATTTTCCAAACAAATGGCTTTTCTTCGCTGCTCCAATATAACCTTCTTCGGATGAAGTCCCCACCACATCAGATGGATCGTATGAGGACTTCCCACGTCTATCTTTCTTGCTTTGTAGAAAGGTCATCAAGTCAACTTCTATGCGGGGGGTATACTGCTTCAATGCTCGTCTTAAGGAATTCTGATCTTCAACAGATAAGCTAAGGATAAAATTCAACACCGCTGCCGAGTCGTAATGAGTATAAATCGATATTATGCATGTAATGGCTGCTTCTTTCAGTTTTGTATTTTTATCATGGACCAATGGTGCCAATTTTGCAAGCCACAGGTTAAGAATGCCCGGATTAGCAGAACCCTCAGAATTTGGTGCGTGCTTGTTAAATGAGCCTATAGCAAACTCAATAACTGCCAATTTGGCTTTAGGGGAGCGCTGTTCGTCCAACGAACGAAGCAAAGCTGGCAGAAGGGAATCTGTACCATATGTTTTCCCAACAATGCCCAAAGTAGTCGAGCAGGGTTGCCTCACTACTTCCTTTGGATCAATCAACCGCGAGAAAACATGGGGTAGAATCCTTTCCATGTAACTCTCAAATGGTTTTCGACAGGCAGGGATAAGGTCTGCAAGAGTTGAAAGGGCTGCCTGTGCAACTTTATGGTGGGGATCATCCAAATGCTGGAAAAATAGCTTCATGACCTTCTCAAAACTTTGCACGACTTCTTGGACGCCTCTCGTGCCTTGCTGTATGAGAGAATGAACAAAATTAAATGCAGCTACCCGAGCACTCCAGTTGGAACTAGAATTAAGGCCCTCACTCAAAGCATCGTTAAGAGAAGCTGGGCCATCCGAATAACTCGATAAGTCACCCAAAGAGAACTGACTCTCATCAAAGCTCCTTCTCCTTCCTGCAGACATTCGTCCAGCTGCATTCTTTCTTAGAAGAGGGCGCTGAAAATTCGGTATTTGGTTCTGCGAATCCCTATATTGTGTATCTAAATAATGCTTATCAACACTGGACGTCATACTTCGCCTTATATCCCTAAGATCAGAATTTTCATCGACTAATCCTCTTTCTGGTACCTTCTCGGAACCTCTCTTAGCCGCGTAAGAATATACAGGCAGAGGCTCACTTCCCACACTGCTTTGATACGTTGATTTACCTGAGAGTTTAGAAGCCTGAAATTGAGTTTTAACATCAGGCATCGCCAAACCACCGTTGCGAATATTTCCTTTAGAAAGACCAGGTAAAGAATCTACTATAGAATTTGCAAGACTGCTAGAAGCTGGAACAGCAAGGGGAAATGGTGGGTCACGAGACGATGGTGGGTCAACTCCTGCACTAGGGCCAAGAATATTAATAGCTGACCACATAATGAAACTCAAGATAACTAGGTTTAGAAAAATTCCATATAACAATTTGCCTCCACAACAAAATATGTCAAACCAAAAGAAAAATAGTTTTGGTGAGCACAATGTACTAATGAGTTAGACGAGAGGAAGTAATAGGAGAACCAAATACAGAACAAATACCTAGGTCCAAACTGGATGATCGGCTTTTCCCGGACATATCCAAACCCCTCAGCATACTTTCTATAGCACTGACCTTCTGTTTGCTGGAGTGCAGCACACTTTCCAGACTACGATCTGTACCTTTACCAGAAGCTTTGGTTTGTGAGAGTAGTAGACCGGACGACAGAGAAGATCCTGAATGTATGCTTGAACTTCTATCCATAGCAACTATAGCAGAAGTTCCATATCCAGGAATGTTTGAAGGTGCAGATGTCTGAGAGGTAAATGACATGTTCGAACTCCTGTCACGAAAGGAAGGAGAAGCATGTCTTCGGTGCATTCCTCCATCTTCATCATTTATCACCTAGACAAGCATCGAGTTTCAATCATAATTCTAACAACCTTTAAAGGGTGCCGAATGCAAGTGGGCAATAGAATGTGCGTACCCTTTGGACAACAGGATCAAAGGACAAAAACAAGCGTCGAGAGCGCTCAGGCCATGTTTTTGCAAACATTCTATAACAAGTCCTTGCAGTAGATCGTACCTGGCAAGTTTAATGGGTCACATTATGGACCCAAGGAGAAGATAAAATATAGCAGTGATTGAAAAGATAAATAATATTTAAAACAAGATACTCATACAACCAAATGACAATTTACAAACAGGTGATCTGCTCATCGCCAAATGAAACATAATACCCATACCTCACTCATTGCATCTGCAACACAACACCTAATGAGGTCTGCGTACAGGTCAGCCGAGCGATGTATTTCAGGAGCATCAGCCCAGTGTTCAAGGATCAAAAGTGCATACTCACAACACCTAATTCAGGGAAAGAAAAAAAATATCATTAGAGAAACATTTATAAACATGCCTAGAATCCCAAAGGATAACAAAGCTGTACCTCGCTCGGAGTACAGCATTACGGTCATTCTTTGCAGAATCAACTATCCGAGGAAGTGACCGAGAAACTTTGCAATTGCGCAACATCTGAAAATCGTACTTATCATGATACGAAGACGAGATGTAACGTGAGGGCAAACCAACAGAGTAAAGCATAACAATTACCGTTTTTATGCAGTTATCAGCCGATTCAGCTATTACAAGAACTGTTATCACAACAAGCTTGAAAAGAGCCTGGATCACAACGAACAGGTGAGAAATGAGAAGTTCCATATCGGATAACAAACAATATTTTAAAGAACATCTCTCACCGGAATAAACATCTCAGCACATGCTTCAAAGTCCCCCAAGAGATCTTTAGATAAGAAGCTTAATAGATGGCATGCCTGAAAGAGAATAAAAATGAAGCAGGGAACCACAAAAATTAAACCTTCTGCAAAATAAATTGACACTGTGAAAATCTAAGGTACACAAAGTCATTGAGTAGCTTTCAGAACAATATATCATATATCCAAATACGTAAGTTTTCACTGTAATTATATGTATAAGCCAACTGTAGCTTGAGCGCTTTGACATGATAAATATCACCAAGGTATAAAGGTTTGGAACTACAGAATGTGCATGAAAGGGAACATTATAGATACTTGAGAAGCCTTTTCAGTTTCAACAGGGTTAGAAATTTGTATAAACTTGCCCATACGGCTAAATAAAATATTGCATATCAGGTATCAAGTGCATATCAGGTATCAGGAATATACATCCATGTAGACCCAATGTGATATAAGTATGACTGCAATTTGAGAGAGTGCAACAAACAATCAAATTACAGCCAAACCTGCTTCACAATGCTGGATCGTCTATCAGATAGTTGTGTGGTCAAAGGAGCAACCAGTTGCTTAAGAAGTCCAAGAAAGCAAGAGTAATCAGTTGCACCTGATATGACAGAACCAACCGATAAATATTTTCATTCAGTGATCCCAAAGACAAAATGTAAAAAGATTCCATAAGCAAGCATATCAAGAATAATTTAAAACAGACGCATGAGAAACATAAAATCATTTTACAATCAGATAATGTAAATGTGTGAAACTATAAGTTAGCCCACCCGTTCCAGTACATCCTGCGGTAAGGATTAGGACAATATAGACACAAAACAAAAGACGCAGCGTTAACATGAAAAATCAAGAAATAAGAAAAGAGCTTAATGCCTTATATAGAAATAACCTCCAATAACAAGCCCTTCAACTCTTTGCATAGCAGCAATACGGATAGACCAATCTTGATCAGGTACGAGGGTGGAAGCAATCTTCTCAAACTCCCTGATAAGTTCCTTTTCTGAATAAACTTTAATTGGTTCAACAGGTCTCTCTGTGATATCACCATCCGCTGATCAGAGTGAGCAGATGACCATGTTAGCAAAGCTGAATTACTGAATTCGGAACTGCAGATTGGAATTTCTGGTGTCTTATAAACAGTGGTTCACATTATAATGGTACGTTGCCACCATGATCTTAGCAGGAATAACTTGACAGGCACTTAAAATGCATGTACACTAAATTTTATATACTCCAGCCTCTGTGCTAACCTCCAAAAAGTGACACCTCACGTGTTGAGCTTCTGGCTTTTGGGCTGCTTTTTTTGGTATTAAGGTTTATAGGCTTAACCTCGCTAGACGTGTAAGTGCTTGTAATTGCATCTGCAGAGCGAACCTTTGGCTCAATTTTCTCCAATCTGGTATTAATATCTTTTAGCTGCAACCATTATCATTTCAAAGAGCAGATGAAAATCAATTCAACCATCTGGAGTTCTTTATCATATACTAAATTAGTACAAAAAATTAATTCTACCGTGTTGTCATGAGTGCTTATCACTTAAAGATCAACATAACATGGAGTTTTGTGTTTACCATTAATGTAGGTAGTTGATGCCGGTTCAGTTCTTCACGGAACTGAGGTCCTGCATGAGTATACATCTCCTGGAGAGAAAACACAGGGAGAGGAAACAACAGTCAGATGAGAAGAAAGTGGCACTTGAGATCTGGTGCCATGTTGATTCTCGCATGGGTATAAATTCCTAGATAGTTTAGCATCAGACGAATTATTTGCTGCTGAAAATTATACACTAACATAAACTGCTAACAGTATAGATTCTCACACTAAGACATCCAAATACCATATGATAAAACCATTGGAAAAGCATGAGAGCCGCAACATATTCCATTCATTTGCAGACACCTACGATACATGGTTAATGCACTATTTAACGAAAATGGTCTCAGTTCGGTTAGGCAACAGACAACTCCTCATTAGTTCACTTGACAATACAGTCGGTCTTCCAAAACATGCAGGAAATCAGATGATTCCTAGATTATATCTCCCAGGGCAAAAGCAATTTTTTTCATCTTTAGTAAAATATTAAAGAAGGAAAAACTTTTAACCATCACTGATAGTTGTATTAAACTGTACTGGGAATTAAAGTAGTGCTAGATATTGGAGACAGAAAAAATTAATCAAAATAACCCTAACCTCAATACATGAAATGGCTGCATCCCTCACACCAGAATTTGGATCACTCAGCATCTGCAAAATCTGGCATGCAAGAGAACAACACATAAGATCAACAATTTAAATTTATTTATTTATTTATTTATTGAACAACTATGTATGACCACCTATCTTGGTCTATAACTTAACAAACATGTGAACAGCATGCCCGAAAAAAATAAATGGTTCCAACATACAGGTGGAAGAATGGCACGTTGAAGAGGTAATTCAGTAGATGCAAAGAGACTACTAGCCGATGTCACCGTACGAGCAAATTCTTCTCGAACTCTCCAGCTTTTGTGAGTCCAAGCATAAGACCCAGCTCTTTCAACAATGATTGTTGGTGAAGAAATCTGCATCAACATCGAAACCTCAGTTCAAAGAAATAAACATTTCCTAGCAATATACCAAAGAGATAAGTAGTCCATAAGCAAATTGTGAATGTCGAGACGTCAGAATACATAACTAGGTAACATCATAGTTCAAGTCTTCAAGAGGAGGAAACATATATTACTTAATATAACTATCACTGTTTTCCAATCTGAAGGCTATTGAGAGACCCCAAGAATGTGCACGGATAGCCATGAAGCAAACATTCCTGAAATACTTTTCTAAAACCTATTTATCCAATCACATAGTGATGCAGAGAGCACATTATATAAAAATAATCACTAAATTCATCCATGCAGATGAACTTATCTTACACATAAAGGCCAATATGAAAGTACTGCTTCAGGAATTGCAAACAAGAAAAAAGTACAACAAACTTCAGTTAAAGGTATGAAACAAATTCTGCACAGAAGACATATCCGCAGTTTCGAGCCCCATTGATATAAAATTGAATTTACACATAAAATCAAACCATTCAGTATCAGGGCTATGATCAAATACAAGAGGACAGAACCAAAACGACTTAAATTACTGTTTCTCATTATATTTTCGCTGGCATCCATAAAATTAGGTCAGTACATGAACAGTCACTATAGGTTCCAATCAGTAAAGCAGCTCAGAAATGATGGAATCTGATATCATTACCAAAATAAATCTGATCACTACGGGGTAACCGTTTATGTATGAACAAGAACATTAAAAAACACGCGACGTTTTCCAAGTAAGCATCTACAGTACACACGACACCGCTCACATTAGCGAGTCAACAAGTCACACTTACTTCCATGAGCGTGAGCAAGAGCCTCCTGGCGGCATCCCTAACCGGCTGTTTTGAATCCCCCAACCTCTCAACCACCGCCGGAACCAAAGCATTGAAATGCAGCTTGAAGTGATCGCCAGAGAGCACGACGGCGGATGCGAGTGCTTGAAGCGCGCCCTGCGACACCCGAAAGTTGCCGTCGGTCAAGAGATCTAAGCATACATCGACCAGTGATGTCACCTCCGACGGCGACAGAACCTTTCTGGAGGCTTCAAGGAGTTGGTAGAGACGCTCGACCCCGGCCATCCTTTCCTTGGTGTCCTTGGCACGCGCCAGCTCCAAGGCCTCCTCCATGCCGGCGGAAGAGGTAGCCTCCGGTCCTCTGTGGATTACGATGAGGATCGTCGGGGATCGGATCTGGCTTCTGCGGCGGGCAAGTGAAGGTGGTAATCGGACAGTGTGGATGTAGAGAGAGAAGAAAATAGAGAGAAAGGGGAAAGTGTTTTTCTAAATCGGTGGAGCCCTCTTAGAAAGGATTATAATCATTTTTTAACTTTTAAAGTGGGTGGCGGTTGAAATTTGTTTTACTGCGGTTAGTTTCATTGGTCAAGTTTAGTCCGTAAAACAAATTATTAAAATTATAAATCTATATATTATTTTTCTTACATACATGTACATATAAATAAATATAAATAATAATTTACATTTAAATTATATACTAAAAAAAGCTTAGTAATATTATGTCGCAGTAAATATTTGTCAGATAAATATATTAATGTCGTTTTAATTTTATAATTTTAATAATTATAAAGTAGAATCGGTTAGAAAGTCTTTCTGCTCTCATGTGTCAACTAAAACAAATCGATCTTGACTGCACCTCTAACTCAAGTCAATCAACCCGAAAGTATCCATTTTTGCGGGCGTAGAACGCTGGGATGTGAGTGAACCAAAGCAACAATATCTCGATCGGTTCTAGGAAATTGAGATGATCCATTATAAGCAGGAGCGGCTAGAAAGATTCTATTCTCAGAGGAATAGGGGTTGTTCTAAGTCGAATACTGGAAAGGAGGAGCTCCTCGATGACAATGACTAGTCAACCAACTGGAAGGGCACCATCATCCGACGAAGACAAAGCCCTTGCTCTAGACCGCTTGGCTAAAGGGATGGAAATCGGATTGATTCTATGCTCGTCGAGCCTTAACTTAATAAATTATATATATTTTTGCCCAATATGAGACCAAAAATATAGGGAAGAAGTCGGATTTGTTCTTATCATCAACTACGTACTATACATTAGAATTATGAAGTTGTATTTCTTTTATTATATATCTCTGATTAATATTTCATGATGGTCCTCTGTGTAGACAAATTATTAAATATTGAGTATGTAGGAAACATTCAATTGTCAACTTAAAAATAAACAAGCATTTTTTTTTTTTTTGTTTGTAGTCGGGCACGGTATCCGGAGCTATGCTCCAATTAAGTGGTGGGGGTGAGTTTTCCAATAAGGGTTTTCTGCATCCACAAGGACTCGAACTCGAGACTTTGCTTAAGGGATATCAAGTTGCTTACCACTTGAGCCAACCTTGTTGCTAACAAACAAGCATTTGAACTTTGACATTTCCTATTGTTCAGCTCCAATTTGATACAACCACACTAAATAGTAAAGACATATTTACCCTTGCTTTTTTATTAACTACTCTCTCCTATTTTTTTTGTAAATGTCATTCTAGCTTTATCAACTATTTGCTAAATAAATGTCGTTTTGGATTTTTTGTACATATTTTTCCATTATTACCCTCATTTAGCTCATAAATACATTACGTCTTTTCATATTCACTCTTCGCTTTTTCTCAAAACATTCATCTATATCTTCATTAAATAAGTTTATTATTGACAAAAAAAAAATATAATTAATGTGCAACTTCTCAAAATGACATCTATTAAAAAATAGGAGGTAGTATTATTTATAATTTTATAACTCATATTGTTTCTCAATATTCATGTACTTCATCATGCCTTTTCTACTTCTATAGTAAAAAAATGATCCTTTCTCTTCTTTTTTTTTTTTTTAAAGAAAAAATATTGAGCACACAAGACCTACAATTCAAAATTGACATCATTCATCCAACCACACCACAATAAAAACAATATTAATCAAGCTTATGATGACTAATCCTACATCACAATCTCTTGGGATGTTTAGAATGGATATATATAAGTTATAACCACTAGTGCATGATAAGGCTAATAATATTATGATAGCATAAAGAAGAAGAATAACAACCTCATGAAAAAGCCAGGCCACCCACCAC
Organism: Striga hermonthica; assembly: GCA_902706635.1. Classification (NCBI taxonomy): domain Eukaryota; kingdom Viridiplantae; phylum Streptophyta; class Magnoliopsida; order Lamiales; family Orobanchaceae; genus Striga; species Striga hermonthica. The sequence continues at coordinate 18,187,487 of CACSLK010024540.1, read as the reverse complement.
TTTCCTTTGGGACATCATCACCAAAGGAAAAGCATTCAATTAAAGCTGGCTACATTCACTTTACAATGTACAATAATAATATACTCCCTCATATTTATAATAATCGTCGTTTTGAGTAGTTGCACAGTTATTAAGAATATTTTTTTGCTAATAATAACCCTCATTAATGAGGATATAGATGAATGTTTTGAGAAAAGATGAAGAGTGAATATGAAAAGACGTAGTATATTTATTAAATAGATGGAGATAATAATGAAAAAATATATACAAAATATCCAGACCGACATTTATTTTGTTAATAGTTGATAATGCCAAAATGACATTTAAAATGAAGAATAATGTTCTCCTACTCACGGTGGGCACATGTTAATATGTCCACCACTTATGTGACATGCACACATTGGTTGTTAATATGTTCAAAAAAATACATCACCAATGTGTGCATGTCACAATAAGCGGTGGACATATTAACATGTGTCCACCGTGGGTAGGTGAGCATTACTGTTAAAATGAATAGGAGGTAGTATTAATTAAGCTCTTAAGCTGCAATTAGTTAAGGATTAGAGTGCCTTTACAGCTTGGCATCCCATGGTCTTCTGACAATTCAAGTGTTCCAAGGTAAAAAAACAATGATTTGTGTTATTTCGGTTGAAAAATGCACCCTAAGTGTTTGGAACATGCTGTCATTTATTTAATGTCGTTGCTATTAATTTAATTAATAAATTCAACGTTTTGATATGATAGATATATTAATGAATGAAAATAAATACATAGTATTAGATAGAACAACTATTACCATCGAATTAAACAACTAAATATTGGAGATTTGTCCGCACGAACTAACACCTAAATTCTACTAACAGACTAGAAATTACAAAACTAAATTAACTTACACCAAACTTACACAAGAGATGACTAAAAAACCTGAATAATAAAGACTAACGATTTTTTTTTTTATTAATAAGTAGTACAAATAAAAAACTACTAATATCTAAATAGTGAAAAGAAGTTTTCTTGTACATAAAAATTATATATTCAGACAATTGAGAAATGAAAAAAATAAATTATTTTTTGCACGTGATCAATATGTGTAGTGTACGAGGAAGTGTACAAATACAAACTGTATGTAACATGTAATAGATGCAGAAGCGATTAAACAATTTTTTCTTCAAGAAATATCACACTTCTCTCATAACCCTTTTACTAGTTAATGGTCACGCGCACGTAATGTAGTATAATTTTACATAGTCCCGCTCACCTGTCTATGGTAGGCAGTGCCTATCACTTTATTTTATATGAAAAACGTATTCTGAGAATACGTTTTTCAATTAACGTATTCTCAGAATATGTTTTTCATATAAAACATAGTGGTGGGCACTGCCCACCGTGGACAGGGGATCGGAATTTTAACTTTACAAGACTAGAAATCTCTTATAATCTTATCGTATTGTCTCTACATTCGATTTCCTGAATTATATGGCCAACACGTGGACTTAAGAGCTTAAATTGGATCCTTTACATGCACGACCATTTTAATTGCAGTTCGACAGATATTGTTTTAGTAGATCTATATCGTCAATATTCAGCTTGGTATGAAAAGATCCGCGACCAACTCGATTCGACATTGATCTGGTTTCTTCGCCGGTAAATGACCGTCAAGACCTGCAAAAACTCGACACGGGAGGAATTTTCCTGCGAAAAGTCTATGATGCTTAAGTCGGTGAGATGTAGAAGATTATGAGCAATATGCATGTAAGTGTATCGAGAGTGTGTAATGTTATAAAAGGCATAACTCACTCCCTTTTATATTGAGATGTTACCTTGTTGCCAAATGTTGTCCGAGAACATATTTTACAAATTTACAAATTAAACCATTCTATTATTTTAAACAACATATATACATAGGTCTTATTCCATAAATTTCTAATCGATTTTAAAATAATAGTGGTTTATATAAATCTTACTAGTACAGAGCCCGTGCGATGCACGAGGTGCACAATTTTAAAGCCATTTATCCAGCCTTATAATTATATAAATGAACAAAGAAAAATATACGGAATATATATAGTACGTGACATGTGCGAGGCACGGGATATATTTATTTGGAGATTATTATACTATAAGATGCAATATTCAATAAAAGTTTTACAATTCACGAAAATAAATATAATTAATGTAAATATCTAAATACATACACGATATGTGGAATAAACAAACCAAATTGCAAATCTGAAAATATAATTTTTAAAAAAAATAGAAAATATATTTCACTAAACATGTACAAAATATCTAAATAAATACACGAAAAAAAATTATATACGTTTCAAATTTTGAAATAAAAAAAAAAAATCAAAATTTGGCTTACAGCTTTATCATGTATAACCAACTCGAGATATGATTTGTATGTGATGCCCCAGTCTTGGAAAAACATTCTCACAATTCGAACTTTCAGCATAGGTCTATTAGACCTATTGACTTGTTTGATTAACCCAAATCCTTGATTGATTGTTTTGAATAAAATACTGATTGGGGATATATTTTTTGTTCGCACGAGGTTGATAGTGAGGAACATGATGACTCGATATTTTGAGATTTGTAATTTATAATGGGTAGAGTAGATATATATTGTTGTTAATATTTTTATTAGAAAATTTGAATTTGAATCTACAAAAATCGGTTTGAACAAAATCAGAACTGATTTCTATACAATTAGATAATAAATAAACAGAGCCCGGGTTTTTTAACCATTTTTTGAAGGAAAAAATGAAAAATAACCATGTTTTAATAAAGAATGAAATATAGCCATTTTAGGGATTAAAAGTACACTTCTACCCTTATTAATGTTTTAACTATCAAAGATATTAAAAATAAAAATAAAAAAAGGGTGTAAGCGCTGCGACCGACCTTCATCTCCATTGTTCTCTCCCGTCTGTGCGGCTCCTGTAACAAAAAAAAAAAAAAAAACAAAAAACAAAATCACTCACCATTGTAAAAAAATCTCCTATCATCTCCATCAGGCCATTTCCACAGTAAAAAAAGAAAATGAACAAAAAAAATCTCTCACCATCTGTTCATCTCCGTGAAAAAAAATAAAAAAATAAACAACAAAATCACTCACCATACCATTGTATATGCCTTTATATAAAGTGTCTCATAAGCCCGTGGCTTGGTGTTTTTATTTATTTATATTTATTACTATTTCAATTTATAGTTAATTAGAATAATATGGATAATCATTTGAATCGATCTATTTATTGGTTAATTAAATTGAGTTCTTTGTAAAGAACTTCATGTGAAGGTTGTATATTGAAGATGTCGATTGGGGGCCCCACGTTATTCCGGCAACCAAATATATCCGGGTAAATCTAAAATTTAAGGTACGGTTGGCTCTTGAATTCCACTTGTTGAGCATTTGTGGTGTGAGGAGACCTACTTCGGGCACGAAGTTTTTAATTCTTCCACCATTCTCAAGGCCAAAGTTTCGCCCATAAGGTGTTCGATGAAATTCCTAAAAGAGTTCCAACTCTAAAATAGGACCAAAGCGAGCCACTCGAGAGCAAAGCAAAGGCTGCGAATGCAGAAATTTCAACGACTGGGAAGGATAAAACGAGTAAACGAGATACTCTCTCGTACAACACGTAAAACGAGATACTCTGTCGATAATACTCACAATATCAATTCATCTTTTATTCATAATCAACTGAATAAAACAATAGATGGGGAGCCCTTTAAATAAGACTCCTAAACATTATTCCTAACTTGTCCAACAAGACAAGATCTTTAATTCCTAACATATTCTCCAAGATAATAATAATAATAATAATAATAATAATAATAATAATAATAATAATAATAATAATAATAATAATAATAATAATAATAATAATAATCTACACCATTCTCCCCGGTTCGGAAGGCTTCGCCCTCGAAGTCGATGCGCTCCCGTGGTCGGCATGTCGTGTCAAACTCATGGTAGGAAACTCCCGTCGTTTCCTCCGGTCGAACACGAGGATGAATGTCGTCCAACAATCCCGATGGTAAACATAATCATGGGCAAGGATTGAACTGCTGCAAATGCACATGTACACACCTCCATATGCATAACCCACACAACGGAATTAACACCAAACATACCACACCGTTCACTGCACTCAAATCCATAAGTACAGCCAAGCATCCCGTTGTTGAAAGACTTCAGGATAGACAATTGGAAAATGGTCCACCAGTTATTGAGCCTCAGCTTCGGCTCCGAAAAATCATCGTTGGCCAAGATACTTCGAAAATCAGGTTTGAACGACGACATCCTCGACACAAACATTTATATTCTTCGAACCCGAACGACAATCATCTAACCTTAGATAGAGAATTTAGTTACTTTTAGCGATCTCAACACAAATATTTATATTCAAGAAACCTGTTTCTTGAGCAAGAAACCCGTTTCTTGAGACGATATAGTTTCATGACGTCAAATTCTTGTGAGGTGCTTAACAATAGGTTGCGTTGGGCAAGGAAATTGCCTGTTTGCTCATTATTTGAATGTATTCGAAACATTATGCAAGAGTGGTTTCACAAAAGACGTGTCGAGACAGAAAAGACTGAGTGTGAAGTTCCTCCATCAATATCTTTGTGGGACATATTGATGTGTGTAATTTTGTTATGTTTGTTGTAGTTATATTTAAGATGATGAAAATTGAAGTGAAGTGTGTGAGTCACTAAAATTTTGAATGAAAAAAATAAAGAAAATAATAATAAGTGGTCGCGGCCGCGGGGCTTTCCTTAGCCGCGGCCGCGACGAGTAAAATTTGTGTCCCAAAACCTGTTTTATGAGATGAATGAACATTGAAGTGTAGCGTGTGAAGTCCCAAAAAAATTAAGATGACATGTCAACAGGCCGTATGTTGCTTAAGAAACCAGTTTCTTGGCAAGAAACCTGTTTTTTTTTTTGTCAAGAAACTTGTTTCTTGGCAAAAAACATGTTTTTTGCTCAAGAAACATGTTTATGAGATGAATGAACATTGAAGTATAGTGTGTGAAGTCCCAAAAACTTTAAGATGACATGTCAACAGGCCGTGTGTTTTAAGAAACCAGTTTCTTGGCAAGAAACCAGTTTTTCGCTCAAGAAACCAGTTTCTTGCCAAGAAACCTGTTTTTCGGTCAAGAAACCAGTTTCTTTGCAAGAAACATGTTTTTTGTTCAAGAAACCAGTTTTTTGGGACTTCACACACTACACTTCAATGTTCATTCGACATGTCAACAGGCCGTGTGTTGCTTAAGAAACCAGTTTCTTGGCAAGAAACCAGTTTCTTGGCAAGAAACCAGTTTTTCGCTCAAGAAACCAGTTTCTTGGCAAAAATCAGTTTCTTGGCAAGAAACCAAAATAGAAGCCATTACATTCATTAATAAAACGAAAATAAAAGCTTACGATTAATACAAATGTTCAAACCTTAGCCATACTTTACAATATTTGTATACAGAATCTTCAGTACAACAGAAATTGAAGGAGAAAATTTAAGTAAAGAATGTTTCTCCTTGAGCGCTCGTCATACACAGAGCTTGAGCCAAGGAAAAACGAATTTTGTGTCTTGCTCAAGAAACCCGTTTCTTGTGAAGAAACCAGTTTCTTGTCCGGTTAAAATATATTTTCAAACAGTTTTAGCATATTCAAGCAAAATGGATAAGATCCCAGTTTGTGATCAGCTTAGTAAAGCTAAAGTTAGTTCATTATTATTATTATTATTATTTTTTAATTAGTAGCAAAAGATGACTACTTCTTCACGATATATCAAATTAGTAGCAAAAGATGACTACTTCTTCACGATATATCAAATTAGTAGCAAAAACCCAATTAACTCAAAACTGAAGACATAAGTAGGGTGGCATACAACTGTATTTTGAGTTGGACAATCTGATGGTAGAAACCGATATTATTCAAACAATTCAGGAGCACATATGCCACCCGACTGATAGAAGTAAAAGGAAAGATCTTACACTAACAAGTGCATGCTCAATGATGCATACTGAACAATGGTTCATTCATGTCTCACAAAAACCATCATTATCCAGTAATTCAGAGTCCATAAAGAGAAAATGATAATTTTTCATACGCTAGAGCTCAAATAATTAAAAATCTTCAATTTCATTATAAAGTTTCAGTCACAGTAATTCATAACACAATGAGGAAAAAAAACAATTGCATCTCATCTTTGGTGTAAGAGGAGTACAATCCATAAAACAAGTAGTTCAGGTTTGAACTGGAAATGCAAACCAAACTAAAATTTCATAAGAAATCCATATACTGTTGAGTCAACTCTTCATAAAACCCCCAACACATAATTCCAGTAAATCAATTATTTATTTATATATATGTTATTTGAAAATTCCAAGATAAGTAAGTAATGTCCAGTTAAACTCGATGTTATCAGGTTTTCTTGCACGGTTTGTCCTAAATCCACACTTTGTCTACCGCAAAAGTATAATACAATTTTGTACAACACTTATTTCCTGCAATGACGTGCGCTTTAAACTACTAAAAGCTTCTCAAGAAATAGTTAAAATACCCCATTCAATATTAATTTCTTTGATTTCCGTAAGATAAATAAACATGCGTAATTGACTATTTTTTTTTTCGGATACGCCAGTTACCTCATAATTGAACAACAATAAAGCAAGCACTTTTATGGAATTATCAAAAATAAGCTTTGTACACACCCCTTGGATCCTCTTGAAGAGCAGCACATGGACACACATGGACACACATAGGCCTCGTAACACTTTGCCACATGTTATAATGAATTCACATACCCTTTCAAATGGGAATCCCAATAACTTTTAACAATCTGATACAACTCAATAGCCTCAATTCATACCAGTAGTTTAACTATAACAGATGGGAATGTCAGTAACTATTTAGTTTAAAAGAAGAAATAGTAAAGGACATAA
>CACSLK010024540.1:18169341-18179684 GCA_902706635.1 Striga hermonthica | reverse complement strand
CCTGCGCCGGAGATTAAATTGAAATTCGAGAGAGTGAGAGTGTACCGTGAACCCTACCTGACGGAACCGAGAAAGAGTACCGAGAATGAGAGCTGAGAGAGAGAGTACCGAGAATGAGAGATTCGCCGAGAATGAGAGATTCGCCATGAAATTCGCCGAGAATGAGAGCCCTTTTTCGCCGACGGGGCCGAGAAGAGAATCGCCGTAAGTTCGCCGAGAATGAAAATTGAGGGCGAGGAAATGAAATGTATAACGAAGGAAAAATGGGGGAAATAAAGATGGTGAAAAAAGGGAGAAAATAGTGAAAAAAAATAAAAATAGGAAAAAATTGATAAAATGGTGTTAAGGGCAATTATGTCTTCTCACATGTCTTTATGGCTATATTTCATCTTTCTTATAAAGATGGCTAGATTTCATGTTTGGTTTTATTTAAGTGCTATAAAGCACCATTACCACATAAATAAAGCATTTTCTATTTTAGTAAAGATTTTACATTTTTTTTTTACTTATCAAATGTTATGGGTTTTGGGTTTTTTTTTTTTTTGTTAAATTGATTTTATGGGTTATAATACAAATACAATTAGAGAATTGAACGAATTTCCATACAATTAGATAATAAGAAGGCATTAAATAAGGAAAAGAAGGTATTAAATAAGGAAATTTAAATCTGTCTTTTTTTTAGTATAGATAGACTATACGTGCAAATTTTGACTTCACCGATTTTATGGGATTTGTTTTGATAAAATCGATGTTAATATGGAATAAGACAAATAAATAAAGCCTTTTTTATTTTGGTAAAGATTTTACGTCTTTTTTTTACTTAACATATTCAATGAGATATTTTTTCTTAAACTGATCTTATGGGATATAAGACATATAAATAAAATAATTAATTAATATTCTGGATAGAAATAATAATGTATTAATTACGTTGACTTTTTAACCTACTAAATTTGGTAAATATAATAGTACCTTATTATATAAGTATAGAGTTTGATCGTTTTTGCCCACCCGATTTTATGTGATTTTTTATGTCAAGATAAGAAAGATTAAAATTTAGAAGTTCAGCATAAATTTATGAAAACGATTTTTTTATGGGATTTACATACAAAATTTTTTATGTTAAGATTTATATGAAGAATTTTTTTATGTCAGCATGAATTATAAATGCATTAATTAATACTTGATAAAATTAGAAGTTCATTAATTAAGTTTGACTTTTCTACCTACTATATTTAGTAAATAAGATCCCCTTTAATATAAGTATAGATTAGATATATATAAGTTTGTATTTATTTGAAATAGTAATTAAAATATTGCCTAAAACTTTCATTGTTACTTTTATTAGAATTTATTTAAAATATTTTGGAAATTGACGGTTACTAAAACTAGGAGATAATGCATAGTGCAAAGAAGATAAAAATGTGAATTTTCCTTTTCTTGTAATAGTGGGATTTGATTACATTAAAATCAAATCAAATCCAGATCAAATCAAATAACTAATTACCAAAATAACTACTACCAAATCTAGATCATATCAAACCAAAGGTATCTTAACAAAATAACTAAATCTATCTTAACACCCCCTCAAGTTGGTGCATGGAGTTTTCGAATACTCAACTTGCTTTAGAAATTCGCATGAAGATTTCGAATGCTCAACTTGCTTTAGAAATTTCGAGAAATCATGCTTTCGAATACTCAACTTGCTTCCGAATACTCAACTTGCCCAATAGTGTCCGAGAACAACATGTTCGTACTGCCCCGAAATGTCCAATTATAATAGGCAACTGTTTGTCCCATTTTTGTTGTGTTTTTTGTTGTCTTTTTGCCATTCTTTTTCCCTCGTATTGAGTCGTTTAGGTGATTTTAGGATCTTTTTGTCATTTATTATGTGTTTTGCGTTCTTTTGAGTGTTGTGGTGTTTTCCGTTAGTTTTCCGGTCTTTTTCTGTTCTCTTTTCATTTTTTGTGTGTAGTTTGAAGATCCCGGGAGAACAGGTTTTCGAGAATCTTTTGTGGAGGCTGACACCATTAGAAAGAGGGGTTCGTTAGCAACGCGTAGGAAAAAACGGAGCTCAATTCCGAGTTCGGACGAGCCCAAACGAGCCAAAAACGCAAAGTCGCGCTGTCCAGACACCTTAGCGGCGCTAAGGCACCTTAACGGCGCTAAGGCTCACTTATCTAGCGACGCTAGACCATGTTAGCGACCCCAGAGACTCGCAGCTTTCATCCCTTAGCGCCGCTAACCCCCCTTAGCGGCGCTAAGGCCCCCAGCAGGTCCCAAAATAGTATAAAAACCCCAAAAACTCGTTTTCTTCTCAATTCTTTCACTTCCAGCTTGAAGGGGGAGGAACCCTAGGTCCGAAAATCACTTCCCCCCTTCACTTTCCCTTCTTCTTCTTCTCTTCTCCTCTTCTCCATCTTTCTTCTTCTTTTTATCTTTATTTTCCATCTTTTTTCTCTCTTTCGTCTTCGAATTACGCTTGTATTACGAATTCGACTTTGGACCTTGGATTGATTGTAAGCTTTTCTCTCTTGTTTAATTCATGAATAATGATTAAATTTGGAGAATTGATTTATTTTGTTGAATTCAATATGTGTAGCTAATTCGTATCGCTGGGGATAGGGGAATGATTATTCTTGTTTAATGTGCATCTCTCGGGCTTGAAATTGTTCGTTCTTATGTGAGTTGTTTTGATTAGGGATTGATATAATCTTGCTTGCTTGATTGATATAATCGAAGAGTGACACTTCGATCTTGCAATTGGTAACAACTGAATGTTGATTAGTCGAGTTAGGGTTGTGTTGATTCTATGCGATTAGTTGATTAAACACCTTCTAGTTAATTAGCGACTTGTAGAACCGAAAGGGAAGAAGTCGTTGACCTAGGCTCACATGAGGTAGACGATGTCGTAATTTCCTAATCTACGTGTTTTAGATTGAAATACGCACTTGTCGATGACTCGTCCCTTGTTACGAAAAGTTATTGGGATTGGGATAATTGGCCTGTGTTGTATGCTCGAACTTGTTCGTCTATGTTCAATCCCTTGTTACGAAGAGTTATTGGGAGCTAACCGCTAGATGTCTAAGCGAGAGTGTGGATCTCGAACCGAACAATGAATTGCCCGATTTTGCTAGAACTTGAATTAATTGTCCCCGATTCCCTAGCTTCTCCATCTTTATTTCGTTTATCTTTTTAAGTAGAATATTTGTTTTATATTATTTCTTAGTTGGTAATTATTCAAACCCCCTTATCTGATTAGTATGTTTAGGATTTTATTTGCTTTTATGTGTTATCAATATCAAAGCTAAATTCCGGACAGCCTTCCTCGTGAGATCGACCCGGGGAACGAATCTTTCGATTTGGTACTCGGTAAAAAGAATAACAATTTGTACACAACAAATTTGGCGCCGTTGCCGGGGAAGGCAAGTAGGATATTTGGTCTTGGTATTGATTTTATTTTCTGTGTTTCTCTTTATTATGTATTTTTCGAGTTTTAGTTCTTCCTTTTGTGCTTCTTTGTTTTCTTTTTGTCTATTTGTTTTTGGTTTGTTTGTTTTCTTTTTTTCGTGGCTACGTTGGGTTGTTTTGTTCTGTTGTCCAGGGATATGAAGTTCAATCACGACTATTCCTCCCCGCACTACCCCTCTTGGAACAGTGAGCCGAGTTATTGTGTCGGGTATTACACACAATCACACCCATACTCTTCCGAGCAGTGCTGGAGTCGATTTCCGGTCGAGCAGACGCATGAGTCCAACAAGTTTAACGAGAAGCTCGACCAGATTCTTGATTTTATAGAATCCAAAGCAGCTCGTGAAAAAGAGGCCGCCTACAATAAAAAACTTGATCGGGTTCTCGCTCTTTTGCTATCTCAGGCAGCCCGTAGGAGCAATCTTGAGGGCGAGATCGCGAACTTAGTGGAGCGCATTCAAGTTATAGAGAACCGAGTTTTCTCTCCCGAGTCCATCATGCAAGACGGGTTTACATATATGGGTGGACTCCGAGAAAATACCTTGACGAGCGATGAAAAACTCGACCTCATCCTTGCTCGTGTGGCGGCCCAAGCAACTCGACTAGATGAGATTGAGGGTGTATGTACCCGAATGGTGGACCAACTCGATGGGATAATGGATCACATTCAATCCGTCAAGCCACGAGTCGATGAGACCTTGAGCACTAACTATCGGATTTACGAGGGCGAGACGGAAGAAGAGGAGGATGTGCTCCCAGCAGATGAGGGTGATACTTTGATGGAGGTTATTTCTGAGCCCGCATTCGAGAGTCCCTCATTTGAGCCGTCATGCCCCATCGAGAAGGACCCAGTGGTCTTGCTATGCTCCACAGATGTTCTTATTCTTCCATTGGTTGACAATGGAGTTTCGGTGAAGAGAGCTCTAGGCCACTTCGTTAGACCACCTTGCTCCCATGCCCAGTTCCAGAAGAATATTGCTACCCGAGCCACCCGTGCCTGCCTTCTGGCCTTAGTGCCACCACTGCCACTTCTCGAGAATACAAAGGCATGGCACGATCGTCACTTCTTTCTGGACCCCGGATGAGTTCTTTTCAGGTTTCGTCAAGCTAATGACGTAAAACAAGCGCTTCTTGGGAGGCAACCCAAGTGATATTTATTGCTTTCTTGTTCATTTTCTCTTATGTTTGTTCTTTTATCTTTAAATAATGGGAGGTTTGGAGTTTGTGTGGTTTTTCTCGGCAGAAAGTATCTATTGGGGATTGGAGCATGGGCGAAGGACTTGCATCGGGATACTTATTCTCCTCAAGGAATATTCAGTTTGCACACCCTTTTCTTTTTCTGTTTCTTTTAGTCTGTCTTTTCCTTGAATCAGTTGTTCTAAGTTTTGTGTTGGATGCTAGTATTTGTCCATGATATGATATTGCTAAGTCTTTTTATTGACTTCCCGGGTTTGTGTTGAAGCAATGAGGTCATTGTCTCATTTTAAGTGTGGGGGAGCCTAGTTGGATTTTGCATGCTTATATGGTGGGCATATTTAGTTTTAGGATTTTGTGTTGTTGAGCATGTGATATTGGTGGATAATATGAATTGTTGAGGAATGTTTGATGAAATTGGGAAGTTGTGATGATAGACGTGTGGTCATTGCCTCGGTATTTGCTTGATTGTCTTGAGTGACATCTATTTGCCTTGTGAGATTTTGAGCCTTACTTTTTCTTCTTGGGAGATATTGGTCATATTCTTGCATGATCAGAACTTGCCTTGAGTTTGTTTGAAAGGAATTGATTAGAGTTTAAAATTGCGAAAGTGATTGAGGCGTTTTGTTGATTAGCTCTCTTTCAGCCTTGTTCTTTGATCCTAAACGTTAATCTCCCTAGTAGCCCGTTTGAGCTTTGAGCCCTTTTCTTGTTAGCCGTATATGTGATGTACTTTGTCGACTGAATTGGTGATGATTGGTGAAAATGGTGTTGATGTTGAATGCGGTTAATTTGAGTCGGATTTCTATTGCTTGACCTATTCAAAAAAAAAAAAAAAATCAAACATGAGAGCTCACAGACGATTCTTATGGATTCTGCTCCTCTTACTAGTCAATTTATGTTGACGGGTAATGAGCATTGGGAAACTACTGTAGGACACTTGGATGACCTCCAATGTTCACACTTACAGAATGTTGTCTTTTCGATTCGTTCTTGTTTGGAAAAAGTTACTCTAAAAAAAAAGAAAAAAAATAAAAAAATAAAAAATTGGGTCAAGTAATGTTGCAATTCGATTAGAGCATATAGGTGTTGTTTGTGGAGTTGTTGGGTGGATGGTAAATGTGCTATATGGTTGATTTCTAATAATTAACGGACATTCGAGTAGTCTATTTCTCGAGAACTTTTATCGTTTATCTGAGCTTCTTGTCTATATATATTCTTACCTTTACCCAAGCCTACATTACAACCCGTGAAGTCCTCTTGATTCGCATATTTTGAGCTTTGATTGTTTTTGAGTAATTTAAACGATTGGCAAGCATATGTTGAAACTTGAATATTGACCAATTTTGAGCGTACCTATCATATATTCATGTAAGAAAATGAGTGAGGCATATATGATGATCTATGTTTTGAGAGTTTGTCATTTCAAGGTAAAGTTGATATTTGAGGCATATGGTCGTACATTCGTTAGAATTCGACTCAATTGCATTGGGCATTTTGAGACTCTTCTTATTTGAAACCGTATCAATGCTCGTGTCTTGTTTTCTTTTCTTTTTGTTCGGGACGAACAAAGGTTTTAGTGTGGGGGAGGAGTTTGTCCAATTTTTGTTGTATTTTTTGTTGTCTTTTTGACATTCTTTTTCCCTCGTATTGAGTCGTTTAGGTGATTTTAGGATCTTTTTGTCATTTATTATGTGTTTTGCGTTCTTTTGAGTGTTGTGGTGTTTTCCGTTAGTTTTCCTGTCTTTTTCTGTTCTCTTTTCATTTTTTGTGTGTAGTTTGAAGATCCCGGGAGAACAGGTTTTCGAGAATCTTTTGTGGAGGCTGACACCATTAGAAAGAGGGGTTCGTTAGCAACGCGTAGGAAAAAACGGAGCTCAATTCCGAGTTCGGACGAGCCCAAACGAGCCAAAAACGCAAAGTCGCGCTGTCCAGACACCTTAGCGGCGCTAAGGCACCTTAACGGCGCTAAGGCTCACTTATCTAGCGGCGCTAGACCATGTTAGCGACCCCAGAGACTCGCAGCTTTCATCCCTTAGCGCCGCTAACCCCCCCTTAGCGGCGCTAAGGCCCCCAGCAGGTCTCAAAATAGTATAAAAACCCCAAAAACTCGTTTTCTTCTCAATTCTTTCACTTCCAGCTTGAAGGGGGAGGAACCCTAGGTCCGAAAATCACTTCCCCCCTTCACTTTCCCTTCTTCTTCTTCTCTTCTCCTCTTCTCCATCTTTCTTCTTCTTTTTATCTTTATTTTCCATCTTTTTTCTCTCTTTCGTCTTCGAATTACGCTTGTATTACGAATTCGACTTTGGACCTTGGATTGATTGTAAGCTTTTCTCTCTTGTTTAATTCATGAATAATGATTAAATTTGTAGAATTGATTTATTTTGTTGAATTCAATATGCGTAGCTAATTCGTATCGCTGGGGATAGGGGAATGATTATTCTTGTTTAACGTGCATCTCTCGGGCTTGAAATTGTTCGTTCTTATGTGAGTTGTTTTGATTAGGGATTGATATAATCTTGCTTGATTGATTGATATAATCGAAGAGTGACACTTCGATCTTGCAATTGGTAACAACTGAATGTTGATTAGTCGAGTTAGGGTTTTGTTGATTCTATGCGATTAGTTGATTAAACACCTTCTAGTTAATTAGCGACTTGTAGAACCGAAAGGGAAGAAATCGTTGACCTAGGCTCACATGAGGTAGACGATGTCGTAATTTCCTAATCTACGTGTTTTAGATTGAAATACGCACTTGTCGATGACCCGTCCCTTGTTACGAAAAGTTATTGGGATTGGGATAATTGGCCTGTGTTGTATGCTCGAACTTGTTCGTCTATGTTCAATCCCTTGTTACGAAGTATTGGGAGCGAACCGTTAGATGTCTAAGCGAGAGTGTCAATCTCGAACCGAACAATGAATTGCCCGATTTTGCTAGAACTTGAATTAATTGTCCCCGATTCCCTAGCTTCTCCATCTTTATTTCGTTTATCTTTTTAAGTAGAATATTTGTTTTATATTATTTCTTAGTTGGTAATTATTCAAACCCCCTTATCTGATTAGTATGTTTAGGATTTTATTTGCTTTTATGTGTTATCAATATCAAAGCTAAATTCCGAACAGCCTTTCTCGTGAGATCGACCCGGGGAACGAATCTTTCGATTTGGTACTCGGTAAAAAGAATAACAATTTGTACACAACAGCAACGTGGTCCTTTCCACTTGTCGTCCTTATTCTATTAATGTACATTCCTATCAGTTAGTCTGTTTTATTAGATTGCATAATCGTGTGCCTGGTATGAATCACGTCGAGGTAGATTGCGTATGTCCAGCTTACGTGCTCTATCCTCAGGTCGATCACACGACCAATAGTACCTTCAGGTCAAGTTTCCACCAGGCCGTCTAAGGACCCTAATAACTTGACCTATCGGTGCCTCTTTTTAAACCTCCAATGTCCTTATTGACCTGAAGACTCTTTGTTCTTGTAATGACGTTAGACCTACTCGTGCTTAGTGCTGTTAAATTAAACGAGCCTGGCTCGGCTCGGCTCGAGCTCGGCTCGTTAAGGCTCGGTTCGGCTCGAGTTCGAAGCCTTAACGAGCCGAGCTCGAGCTCATTTAAAGCTCGTTTAGTTAACGAGCTGAGCTCGGCTCGGCTCGATAAGGCTCGAAAAGTGAAATTTATGTAATTTTTTATAGTTCGCCTCGTTAAAGCTCGAGATCGGCTCGTTAAAGCTCGAGCTCGAGGCCTTAACGAGCCGAGCTCGAGCACGATTTTTGGCTCGTTTACTTAACGAGCCGAGCTCGGCTCGGCTCGTTTACAGCCCTACTCGTGCTTCTGTTCGACCAACCAGTTTGCCCAGCCTGGTCATCCGGTTTATTGTGTTTGTTCTACTTGGTATGGTATCCCATATCACTACTTACATATGAATCAGTAGTGTATCCTCACTAAGGAACACACATAATTAAAGAAATATAATATTCGTTTTGGGATACATATTTTTTTCCCAATTTAGTTTGTTTAACCAAATTTGGGGAAATTCTATTGGAAGACCTAACTTTTAGTATATGTATTAATATAAGAGCATCTCCAAGAGCCTCCCTGTTTCTCTTTTTTATCTCAAAAATAGGGATTTTCTCTCAAAAACTGTCTCCAACAGTTCCCCTAAACTTGGTCCTATTTTTAGGGTGACCTCAAATAGAGGCTTCTCTTCCTCATTTCTGGGGAGGGAAAAACGACCCCTCATTTCAAATAATAATAATAATAATAATAATAAATTAAAAAGAAATAATATTATATTAATACATGAAAAAATATAACAAATAATTAATAATAAATTACTAATAATAATAATTAAAATTAAAAAATTAAAAAAATAAAAATTGTTCAAAAAAATAATTTATTTGATTAAAAATTAATAAATTATAATAACAATTAGCATAATAATAATAATAATCTAAAAATAAATAATATTATATTAATAAAGGAAAAATTATAAAAAATAATTAATAATAAATTACTAATTATAATAATTAAAAAAATTAGTGAATATTATAAAATTAGTTAATTACTATTATAATTGTTAACAATTACAATATCAAATGGGCTTCAAGTGGGCTTTTAGATAGATTTGTGGGTCTGGTTCATATTCAAATTATAAAATAGGGAGACTCTTGGAGAACAACAGAAAATAGGAAGCAAATGGATATAGGATGACTCCTTATTTTTCCAGATAAGAAGTCTAAAATAAGAAGTCTCTTGGAGATGCTCTAAGGCTTGAATTTTATATTTTTTTCAACTGAAGGTTTACATTTTAGTGTATTCTCATTTTAAGGCTTAATTTTTAGTTAACTTGTCATTATAATGCCCAACTAACTTTATTTTTTCATATAAATATGTAAAACAATTATTATGTGAATAAAAGTTTTTTTTATTATTATTTATATTTTACATGCTCATAATAAAAAATAATAAAATATCTTTAGTAAAATTATATTAATAAAAAATGAAACTATACAAATTACTTGGAATTACAACGATGAGATCCTAAGATAGTAAAATTATATTAATAAAAAATAAAACTATATAAACATCTATTTACAATGATGTAATTTTTCATTGTTAAACTTTTTGCATAAATATAATTTATAAAGTTTCGCATCATTGTAATTTATATAATTTTATTTTTTATTAATATATTTTATTAAAGATATTTATTATTTTTTTATTATAAGTATGTAAAATATAAATCACAAAATAATAACAATAATAATATTTTTATTTACATAATAGTTGTTCTACATATTTATATGAAAAAGTAAAGTTAGTTGGACCTTATAATGAAAAGTTAACTAAAAAGTAAGCCTTAAAATGAGAATAACCTAAAATGTAAGTCTTCTTTTAAAAAAATATAAAATTCAGGCTTTAAATTAATACATATTCTAGAAGTTAGGTATTCCAATGAAATTTCCCCAACCAAATTTATCTCATTAAAACTGATTGAAACAATCAAACAAAAAATTCTTAATGAATATAGCAATCACTATTGATACATAATATCTTTTCTAGTTTTGTTCAGGCAAATTTATCTCACTGAAATTGTAAATGCAACAAAAAATTCTCAGAAAAATAATATTCCTTTCAATATATCACGTTTTCTTCACCAAACCTCACTAACAA
>CACSLK010024540.1:18152310-18166730 GCA_902706635.1 Striga hermonthica | reverse complement strand
AGACAAACTTTACGGCAATTTCCAACCTAAAAAAATCATTCTCAAATTAAACAACATATTTTACAAATTTACAAATCAAACCACATACTATTATTTTAAACAACATATATACATAGATCTTATTACATAAATTTCTAATCGATTTTAAAATAATAGTGGTTTATATAGATCTATTACATATATATAAGTTTGTATTTACTTGAAATAGTAATTAAAATATCGCCTAAAACTTTCATTGTTACTTTTATTAGTAATTTTTTAAAATATTTTGGAAAATGACGGTCTGCTAAAACTAGGAGATAATGCATAGTGCATAGAAGATAAAAATGTGTATTTTCCTTTGCTTGTAATAGTGAGATTTGATTGCATCAAAATCAAATTAAATCAAGATCAAATCAAATAACTAATTACTAAAATAATTACTACTAACTCTAAATCATATCAAACAAAAGGTATCTTAACAAAATAACTAAATCTATCTTAACACCCCCTCAAGTTGGTGCATGGAGATTTCGAATACTCAACTTGCTTTAGAAATTCGCATGAAGATTTCGAATGCTCAACTTGCTTTAGAAATTTCGACAAATCTTGGCCACCCAATGCTTTGGTGAAGATGTCTGCTAGCTGAGCTTTGGTAGAAGAAAGCTAATCAGGAGATGACCAAAGGAACAGAGGACCCAAGGACTTGATCGTATTTAATATCCAAAGGACCGAAGGACTGTAGAATAGAAGGACATAAGACCAAAGGACTTGATTTAATCATCTAAGAACTCCTCTAATGGAGGAGGAATTGAACCATCTAAGAACCGTATTTTTTTTGGTGCCCGGAAAGCATTGATCAGAACGGTGGTGAAAAACTATGGCTTCGATACCATGCTAAAACTATGAGAGAATGCATAGTGCAGAGAATAGAAGATAAGAGATGTGTATTTTTCATTACTTGTAATAGTGAGATTACATTCCATATATAGAAGTTGTAAGAGATAAAAAACAAATCAAGATCAAATCAAATCGATTATCTAATCTAATTACCAATATAACTACTACTAAATTAAGATTATATCAAACCAAAGATATCTTAACAAAATAACTAAAAAATCTATCTTAACACGATTAATTATTTGAAATTCAAATTAAAAAAAATTAATGTAATTAATGTAAAGAATCATTCTGGTCAAATAGGGATTATTGTTACCATTGATGTTAATATTTTAGGTAAGTATTATTTTATTAAAATTTTATATATATGTTATTCATAAATATTTCATACTAGTACAATACCCGTGTACTACACGAATACTTGTTAAGAAATTTATTTTTAAAATTAAATAATAATAACAACAAAATCTTTTAGTTTTTAATTACTTTTTTGAAAAAATATATTATTACTTATATTTAAATGACACTCACACGACTTAGCATCCTATATTATTATTTTTTAATTTATATAAATTTCAAATCGAAAGTTTATTAAGACCTGATTAATTTGATATGTTATATACAAAGTTTGTTAATAAACAAAAAATTTATTACTTTTAAATATATTTATATTTAAGTTAGTTTATAATTTTAAAAGAAATATGAATTTTTTATTAATTCATAAATAACTTATATTATGTTTTTTATCTAGCAATTTCAATCAAGTATTTTTGTGTTTGATCAATCTTTCCTTTTCCTTGTAAAATTCCACTTTGGAAATCAATGTACCGATGTGAGATTCCCAAACAAATTGAGGGATAAATTAGTAAACTAAAGCAAAGTTTCCAAACCAATATCATGGGTAAATTAGTGAAATTATTATTTAGTTACCAAAAATTATTGATTTTAAAATATGAATATGTATAGAATGTCCGAACAAAAAATTATTGATTTTAAATATAATTATTTTAAAATATGAAACATGGAATTTTAAATGGTATGATGCTACCAATTAAGCTCATCGCATTCAAAAATTATATATATGGGAAATTATATATACATTTCCCTTACAACTCATCACCATCGTAAACTTCTCGCCAATGGCAGCCGCCGGCACTCCTCCAAATCCTAAACCCTTGGCATCAAACCCGCTGCTGACCCGACACAACCCGTCCTCTTCCGCCGACGCCAATCACGACTCCAGAATCAAATCGATCCAGCGCCAGATCGAGTCGATCAAGCGCCAGATCGAGTCGGCCAAATTAGTGGAAGAGTGCATCAAGGACGAGTTGAAGAGCCGTGAGCTCCGGCAGTGGCAACATGATATGAATAGGATCATCCAATCAGTTCAGCCGGCCACCTCTGAGGCCGTGGAGAGTGTAGATCGGAACGACACCGTCGGTATCCGCCGCGAGTCCCTGCTGCCGCCGGATGTGGGGAGGAGGTTCATCGAATCGTTTTCGATTTTGGTGGTGGTGGAGAGTATTCCCATAGATCGGAACTACGCTGTCGGGTTCGCTGGCAAACGGTCGGGCCGAAGAAAAATTAAGAAGACGAATTTTCGTTACCTCCGGTGAATTTGTTGCTGTCGAATTTTCGTTCAATACCTGCGGCCGTGACTGTGAAGAAAAGGTTTCTGATTAGCAATAATTTTTTGTTTATGGAAATTTGGATTAAAATAACTATTTGTTAGTTAGGGCCTTAAGTATTATTATGTTCTTTTTGTCTAATCTTTTTATTTTTTATTTTTTTTTTTCAAGTATAAAAATAAAAGTAATTACAAGCAATCATGATATTTAGGAATTGTTGCAGCAACTAATGAATTTGGGAATCATGATACTTGGCTTTTCCTTTGACATCAATGTAACTCTGAGTTGTTTTTAAAGAAAGTAAAATAGAGAAGAAATTGTAGGAGCTACTTGATCCCAAGTCTGACAGTTGGAGGTGCCCGTGCACCAAGTATGAGTCAAACTACCGAGTGCTTGCCCGTGCATCGAGTATGTCCGATCTACCGTCAACGTGATATTTTACGTTAGCCGTGGTCCAAGCACGCCCTTGCGTCAGTGACCGTGGCACCGTTTCACACTCGTGCATCAGCTAAACCGTGTCAGCCGAGTTGAATGATCGGCCTGTTTCGAGTGAACAGCCGGTCCAGTCCTTGTCGAACCAGTCCGGAAAGTCTGGATGGTTAGAAGAGAATTTTAGTTCAGCCGAATCAGTCCCGTACGATTCGGGAAATCTAGTGGTTAACTTTCTCATACTGAACTGTCACCCACTAGTTATAAGACAATTTGCACTGGCTTGTCATTTGTTCTTTTGCACTGTTGGGTACTTTACCAGTACTATGAGAAGCGAGAACTATGCATGGGACAAGGTTTTCACTTGGACAACATACATTTTGCAGCCCTTTATACATGTAGATGTATAGCTACTTTCCTCTAGTTACCATAGAAGAAGTGTGTGGATCTTAGTATTCTCAGAGACTAATATATAGTGATAAACCTGAAAGTCATGGTTTATTTGATGGTCTCTTGTTACTTGTTAGTTCAATGTAGCATGCTTTGATATCTTTGAAATAACATTTGCTCTTTACCGGCATTATCCTAGGAGTAAAATCACGGAACCCTTGCTTGCTCCTTATTCGAGCCAATTCATCTGTGTCGGCTAGAGGCAACTCTGATATATGGAGTTCTAGAATGAGATAGAAGGTTCTTATTTAATATACTTTGTGTAGCATGTTCTTGATGCAATCACGTGAATCTGAGTACCTATGTCATAACTCATGTTGTTATATAATGTTCATTCGCTTGGTACTTGCATCATATTCAGTTCCAACTTCCAACCCATGACCCAATCTGAGTTGATGATTTACACTTTATTGTGATCTGTGTTAGCTGGATGTAAAAAGGGGGACTGTAGTGTTACCGATATTTGTCGACAGTTTGAATTGAACGGGCATTTTGATTGAATATAAGCTATAAAATGGGGGACTGCATGTAGTGTTACCAATATTTTGGATTATTTTTTCAGAATGAGTAACTTAGTTTGATAGTCCCGCTCACCTGCCTACGGTGGGCAGTGCCCACCACTTTGTTTTATATGAAAAACGTATTGGGAATCAAAATTTCTTAGTTTGAGAGATATTAACATGTTTTCAGCCGATGAAGAGCAGCAGTACTCGGTGTGTATATAGGCCTTAGACCTTCTTTAGTAATAGAGTGTATATTGACTGGAAGTGGTGTGAATGGATAATGTAATTGTTTCTTATTTTTTAGGGCATTACTAGAGCATTAAACAAACCGAGTCGCTCGTGGGCTCGAGTTCGGCTCGACTTGTTTGATGAACAAGCTGAACCGAGCTTGTTTACCAGCTCGTTTAGTTAACATGTTGAGCTCGGTTCGGCTCGTTGAGGCTTGTTAAACTTGAGATATACGAGTTTTTATGTAATTTTTAGAGTTACTACCTTAGCTCGGTTCATTAATTTTGATAAATTGGTTATTCGCTCAATTAGTTAACTCAGCTCGAATTTGCTACAGGTTCAATTAAGCCCGAGAGCTCGAGCTTGACTTGGCTGATTAAGCATGAAATTCCGACTTTTTAGTGTGATATACATGTTTTTGGTCTATTCTATTTGAAACCAAGGTCTCCTTTTTCGTTTTCCGCCCCAATTAATTTTCTAAATAATTATATTGTGTGGAGACCAAAAACATGCAAAAACAAGCTCGAGACAATATAATTTTCTTAACTGGCCCGAAACTGCTGGTTCAATGAACTTGCCTGTGCATATGTCCGGGCTGGTTCAGGACCCTCCAAACCTCATCTAGGAACCGGCCCAAAACCGAAAATTGGCCATGTCTAGTTCTGTTTTTCTGTGGCACCTTGTCATTGTCATGTAGCTATTTCCTTCGGACATAAGAGCATTTCTGCTTATACCGTCAGTTCGTCAAAATATATGAATCAACTTACACGTATCAATATATGAACTACACTTATACGCACGATGAATAGACGTTTGAATCCCTCCTTCAAGTCAGTCTTTCTATAACCCATGGTGAATTTGATGTAATGTGTATAATTACGAACTACACTTATGAGGAATAGATGTTTGAATTCAAAAGACTCATTCAATGCAGTTTTATAACAATGGTGAATTTGATGTGATGTGTATAATTGTTATTGCACCTCCATATTCATGGTGAGATTGCTACTTTTATTAGCATCTCAAATTTTATTATCCTCATTTTTATTTTTTATTTTTTTCTTGTTGAAGTTTTACTCACCTCATTCCTCAAAAAGTGATAAAATTTTTCTTTATAATTGAAAAATAGCATAATATAAAATTTTTAAATTTGTAACTCATATATAAATCAGAAATTTTAAATTGTTATTTAAAATATCGAATCATTTTTTTGGAAACTTGTAAAGATCTCATAGGAATAGTTAGATAAAAATAATAGGGGATGAATAAAGTAATATAAAATAAAGTTTCATTGTGCAAAATAGGAACACATATCTTTTTTACGATCCAATATTATATATTTGAAATTTACACCATCCTAATTTACTGTAGGAAATTAGAAGGTTAGACACAAATATTATAAATCCTATACAAAATAATCCACACAACATAACTATGATTAAAATCTGGAAGATATTTAAAATTTCTCTTTTAAATTTTGAGGATATCTTTGAAATCTCGATGCAATGTCTCTGTGACTCGGAGGGAGGTCTCTTCGTCTGAAATCTTGAAATCTATCCAAATTTGGGAGGGGATATTTGAAATCTATCTCTCACAATTGTTTAATTGAAAATTTACTTTTTCATGTGTAATTGAAAATTAATTGATTATTTTTTACATCTTTCTCTCAAATATTGAAAAATAATTTATTGAAAAATAATTATTTTTTTTAAGCATGTAAAATTGTATTAGTTATTATTTATTTGCTATTGAACCCTAGATTATTGTAAAATTGTATTTAGTTATTATTTATTTGCTATTGAACCCTAGATTATTGTTTAGTTAAATTTTATTTCTATATTTACTCTAAATGGATGATTCTATTTACTATATCATTATTTCTGTTTAGGGCCGAATCAATGAATTAAGATACAGATAAATCCATGTATGTCCGTGAGTTACACATCCACAACACCTAGCATAACTGAATATTAATTAGACAGAAAATTGTCGCTTCAAAATCACAAGACAAAAAACCACAAAAGGGAGCTATGAAGACACGAGTAAATAACCGTTACAACTTACAAGTTAAACTAAATTAGAATACGGGTACAAAAAGAGTTAGATCCTCTACCAGTGAACTCGACCACCGTCTCTTCCACTAGCTCCTCCAGCAGCACCCCTCCGATTTCTTTCTCTAAATTATCCATTTCCGAACTGAAATTACGATTCCACCCCTCCCCCGACACCTCCCTCTCCACGACCCTCTCCACAGCCAGGCTGTAGTGGGCTCCACAGTCATTCTCCTCGCCTTGGAACCACACTTTCATCCGGGCCCACACCGCATCCCTAATGGATCTATCATCTGCGTTTATTGATTTTTGGCGCGAACCCAATTCACAACCTGCAATGTCCATTAAAGCTTCATTTACACAGTCAAACACGAGTTCCTGATGAATAGATACATAATGCCGTTGCTTGGCCCCGTGCAACGTGTCATTTGAATCATCAATATAGTTGTCTTTTAAAGACGGGTCCAAAGGGCTCTCGGGCGAGTGCCACCTGGCAAGAAATGAGCTGGACTGCACCCTGCCTTTGTGGCCGGCGGTGGATAATAAAGTCTTGACGAGGGAAAAACAATCTCGTTCTTCATCTGTTTTTCGGGCGGCAGTAAATCGTTCGGGTTCAGGGTGCAATAAGGCCGTCGTGTTCACACACGAATTGTCCCATGATAGGGTGCGGGCAATGGATCCTATGGGCGGTGATTTGTCGATCAAGCTTGGTCCAGTACAATTAAGTAGCTTGTTGACTCCTGAATTAAAATTACGATAGGTAACGAAGCCAACTAAATAAAAAAAGGGGAAACAAAAGGCTGTAATAGAGAAATTAAGGAAACACAAGGATGTTACCTTTCTGGTCACGAGGCTTTGCTGTTTGTTCATTCTCCTCAAGAGGTGGATCTAACACAGAAATAGGACTTGGCTGATCGTGTTTTTCACATATGTTTGCAGATGTAATAGGTTCTGCCATGGCCAGTCCAGCCTGCAATAACCACAATCCCCGTTACTTATGAAGATAGAAAGTTTCGAGACAAATTACAGACTATTGACTACTTCACATGAATCACATCCTGCAAATCATAAGTCGTAAACGGATTTGCAAATCTAGCAGAATATTCTAACCTCAAACCCTTCGCCTTTGAAAAAATAAACCCAATCTACTGTAATCGGAAGAATTATAGAGAGAGAGAGAGAGGGAGGCAGGGAGGGAGGGAGGGAAGGAGGGAGGGAGAGAGAGAGAGAGAGAGAGAGAGAGAGAGAGAGAGAGAGAGAGAGAGAGAGAGAGAGAGAGAGAGAACACAGTAACAATCAAACATAACAAAACAAACAGAAAATGAAAAACATTCATTTTATCATACTGCTAAAGAAAAAAGATTTCATTCTTTTCTCTTCAAACATACAGAAGCAATCATCTTGAGTTTATGAGACTATTTTCATATCATTTATCGAGGAGATAAGAATAATTTTCTTTCGTCAATATTAATCAAGAAGATACGCATAAAAACCTTCCATAACAATTCGATACCATTGCACATACAATCCCAGACAAGATTTACTTGAGCACTGTCGTATAACTCTTGTATGATTTACTAAACTTTTGGAGAATACACATGCTAAAGTTTAAAGGTATTACCGCAGGGGATATAGTGCCATGCTTGCCAGTTGGATTAGGCTGAAGTGAATCACTATCCGACCCTTTCTCACTCAGACTTCGAGTTTTATCACTGCAAATTTCTCCATTAAACAAGCGAGCCTCATCTTTGGTTCCTGATACAGCCGACTTATTCTTACCAGTTTTTTTATTTCTTGAAAAAAATAAACTGGAAACTTTCTCTCTGAATGACGACACAACACTAGTTTCTTTCACATCCTCCCTGGGAGACTCAAGTATCCTCTTGTCTGACTCAGGAATATCCGGATACGGCCTTGTCCCAAACATAGTAGATGACACTGGAACAGATTTCGACCTCATTAAATTCCTAGGTGAGCAATCCACATTAACTTCTCTTTTCCTCTCATCCACAAAGAGTTCGAAACAACTTTCGTCGTCTCTTTGAGGACCTTCCTTCTCTGTCTCGAACAGGGCAAGCATCTCGCCCAATGTGCTTGAGCTTCTCCGGAATCGCCTTTGTTCTGGGCAGCTCCCATCGGAGGCCAACATTGCCCATCTTTCAGACAGACGTTTCTTGGCTTCTCTACAAACTGAAGACTCTGGAGAGTAAGACGCCCTTGTAAACACAGGAGATGAGTACAGACTCCCGAGCCTATCGGCATAATCCCAGGAACGCCTAGAAGCAGAAGACGTGGCTTCTAAATCACTGGGATCACCGTCTTCGCACTCAATTTGTGATTTATCGAACAAGCTTTCGTCCCCATCATAGCCATTAAAGGAGAACACTGAGGAAACCAAGGTTTCTCCATGGCGGTGGTCCCCGAGTCTTTCGCGCATATGTCGCGTGATTGATTTTGCCACTTTTCTAGATTCTCGGCACTTGCCATCTTCCGTATCCCCAAAAAATTCCTCACTGAGTAGTATTTTGGGTAGATGTGACTGCAGGGGGCCCACAGCCTCCACATTGTGTAGTTTACCGGGGCTTGGCTTCAAAACCACTATTCGTGTCGGTTGGGTGGAATTTCCAGGATGGGTTTTCTCCAAATTACTCGGCTGGACAAAGGTGCCCTTTTGAATTTGCTTCTCATCTCCGTACTTGGCTGTGGGGAAATTATTGCTGTTTGGTACATTGGAAGGCCTGAGAACGGTAATCCGCCTCGTCTCCGGAGGACCGTGAAGGTACTGGGACGACATCTGGTTTGGTTCTTGCAGACATTTGAGGAATAAGTCACGGTTGGAGCTTAGTACGTCCAGTGCATCCTGGAATTGCTTAGACTGGTGGAGCTTTTCATCCATGGACAGGCGTTTGGCCTCGATGAACTTCTGGCGGACAAGATTCATCTTCATGTCATTTATGTTCTCTTCATATTTATGTGATTGCTGCCATTTTATATTAACATCTTTGTGCTGGTTTGGATCTATGTAGTGAAAGTAGCCATTATGTGGCTCTGAATAATTCATAGGGGAACCCGCAGAAGTATTCTGAGGATGAACTCTAGAGTGGCTTCTCTGTGCGGTTGGGCCGGGTTCCCTTTGGGGAAGGGCGTCAATGCCCATTAATTTTGCAACTAAATTAGGAGGATAGCGACTGGAATCAAATTCTGCAGACATCTCTTGGGCAATGAGCATTTTCATTGGTGTTTTATTAGATGTTCTGTTGGAAAAGCTGCTATTGAAATCCAATACAATCTGAAAGCTCCACACATGACACAAAAGCACAAGGTATGATTAGATGGAGAAAATGTTGATGTAGCCTAATGATACTATTAGTTTGAAAATGTTACCTCTTCTCCGACTGAATCAACAGCCGGGCGCATACTTGTTACATCTGATCTGCTCCTCGTGAGATGCGCACCTATGAATAAATTAAAACGGTGTTAATCAACAACCTTGAGACAATACCGAAAGAAAGAAAAAATAAAATAAATCCACACCAAACCCTTGATGAAGAAAAATTAGAAGTCTACATGTCGGAATTCATTATGGCCATTCAAAACTTCATTATTTGCTTTCTGCACTAACATTATCCGATAGTTTAGCTTCAAATTGCATGTCAAAAGTACAGTAGAGACGAACTATATACCCCAGAAGAATATGCCCAAATAAAATAAAAATAAATAAATAAATAAAAAATTAGAAGATAGACTCAGAGTGATAGAGTAGGCACCTCCCTGGCGCGGTTTACAATTGAGCATTTTGTTAGCTGGCACACCCATGTTCAACTCTAAGAGGTTCGTAACCCTTCCCGAGCACCCTGGATACATTTCCGCGAAATCATGATTTTTGTTGTTGTGGTGAACACCGTTCATTCTAAGCACCTGTGAAGAAGCATTCCACTCACCAATTAACACACAAATAAAAGAACACCAAGAGGGGTGGGGGGTGAAAAAGAAGAGCGAGAATAATAAGAAATATGAAAAGGCAATGAACTTTTCATACAAGGAACGCTCGAGGTTGATGGAGATAAATGAGGGAGACAAATATAGAGGTTAAGGGGACAATGAAAGAATTCACAGGGAGTTCAAAGAACCAATTCACTACAGAACAAACTTGTATTGATTAATGTGAAAAAGGGGGAAGGATGCAGAAAGAACAACAAAGACAACACCTCCAGCGCACACTGCCCTGTATATGGTAATTTACAGTATATTCCTATGAAATCTCACATCAAAGTGTCACCACTCTACACATCCCAGATTCATTGAACTTCAAGTTTCTCGAACTTTGTAAACAATCAACAGAATGCAAGCACCAAACACGTTACGGTAAAGTGTCAAAAACAAGTAACTGGACCACATTTGAACCCATAATTAACTCATTCTATATATTTGGGCAGGCCAATACACATGAATAACCAAAATCACGAGAAAAACTTCCAAATAAAACTAACTGTTTAACGATATTATATGATTCAGCGCGGAAGGTTAAGCTTAATTTTCAGATAACAAAACAAACAAATCGAAAATTAACCACAAAAGCAAAATCAATACAGAGAAAAAAGGAAAATAAAAAGCTGCCAATAAAGCATATCGAAAAGGAAAACAAAAGATAGAATCGAATTCGGCATAATTACTTTACCTTCGAAAAGCGAGATCGCCTTGACAGTACAAAAAAGTTGTTAACTGCAGCGAAAAGCACCACAACGAGCCCAAAAAATCGTCACCGGAGATGAGAATCAACTCTAGCCGGCAACCTCCAACAATGTGAGCAGACAAACTACTTCAAATTCTTCAATCGCTCACTTACATACAGACAGACTGAGGTGGAGCTCAGGCGAAACAGATCAGAAGATGAAACCGGAGATTCGCCGGATTCAAACATCCCGGTGAGGACATCGCTGGCGACTCGCCGGAATAGATACCGGCGCACATTGAGCTTCTGCCTTGTTTTCACCTCCGCCGCCGAGTGGCTCTCAGTCGGACTCCACTCGCTTTTTGTTTTCTCTGATTTATTTATCACTTTCAGTTACGTACGTGTGTGTAATTGTATATGGTATGTGTATATTAAACAACAAACATTATTAAATCTAACACAATTAATTAACTAATAAATGAAATGTATAAATACTTCGGGATTTTGCTACTGGAATTTTAATTTTGCTCGGTATTTTCGTGCCAAGTGAAGTGGGACCGTTTAGAGCGCAAATATTTAGGTGTGTCAGGACAATAATAAAATGAACATATTATTTAATAAAATGAATATGTTTATTTTTATTATGTAACATGTAATGATAAAAATGAACATGTTCATTATATGTTACATAATAAAATGAACACGTTCATCTGTCTTTTAGAGCGCTATTAAAATTACTTTTCTACGCTTCTTTCGCTAACTGTATTTGGGCCCAAATAGTTGTTGAATTCGTGATAAAATGTCCAAATCCATATAAAATCAAATACCAAGTGCACTTAACACCTAAGTCTAACTATGGGAACAACAAGCTCAATAACTATGGGTCAAAATGAGATCCATTAGTGCAGGGGCGAAGCCAGAAATTTTGGTTGCTGGGGTCGGGACAAACCCCAGGCTCGCCCATATATAGATCCGCCCCTGCTGTCGGGGTCTTATTATTTTTTAATGGGGTCTTACACGGTGAAATTTTGTTACGTACAAGTGGTTCAACGCAAAGCATCGGTGTCGGACGACCCCAGCCACTGAACGTAGCTTCGCCACTGCATTAGTGTTATGATTAATTGTTTTGAAGATTGGTGAAGATTTGAGAGTGAGATGATGAAGATAATGAGAAGAAGGAAATCTGTATCACTGTTGTCTTTTGTTTCTTTTTCGTTTTATTATTTTTTTCTTTTCTTTTATTGTTGAAAGCGTGTTGCGCTTTATCTTTTAGTTGTGCGTCTTATTAAGTAAACATGTTGTCGTTTTGGTCAGTGAAAGCGACACTATTTTAGGTCATCTTTTTTGTCTGTTTGCATGGAACATTAAATAGGGTCGTACGTCCTATTTTTCATTTTGATGGAAAATATTTTGAGCTAAGAAAATATGTACTGTGAAATTTCCTTTTCCTTCTGCGATATAAGAATCGAAAAACCCTCGATTCAACATGGTATCTAGAGGAGTAGATTCTGAGAGCTTCGATCTATCTTAAACTACGACCATGGTGGTGAGACGAGAAGGCGCATTCAATGTTGGAGGTTATGGTACTAAGGGCATCCACAACCATCCTCATTCATTCAATCAAAAATTAACACTTTCTTTCATCCGCATCATCTTTTCACTAAACATCTCTCCATTTAAACATACATTCACATTCCTATCAATCCATTTAAACTAGATTGTGGGCCAATATAAATAATATATAATTACATGGTCCCACCACTTTATGTGTTATGTGGAGGAATTGAACATTTATTTCTATTTTTTATGCTCTATGTTGTCAAACGAGAATTAACAACTATATAATCGACATGGATTTGTAGTAAACTTAAGATAAATCATTAAAGGCTTGTATGAACGGTGAAAGGAGATAGATTTTTTTTTTTTGAATATTATTGTCTACGTGTCTCTCTTAGCTGGCTTGGAGAACTGTTTTCTCCTTTTATATTTATTTACAACATTTATCTAATATGTAATCATTACACAAGAATAGTCAACGGCGGCTATTTGCCATTCATCTTAATAACGTGCCACTTGGCCAGGTGTAATGATGAGTTGTGCTGAGTTGGCACCGCCTTGTGGTGTCGGTCTAGCGAGTCATAGATATCGGTTCGAGCAGTAATAACCGATATGTCGTATCCGACATGTAGTAACCGACATGTCATAACCGACATGAGGTATCGGTTAATCGACGACGATGTCGGTTCTTGATGAATTTCTACCTGACAAGTGATTGTCTTGAAATTAGTGCCAGTACCTTGAGATCCGTAAAGGCAACACCTACTTTATGCGACTTCGATTATCCTTCTACTGAACATAATCAAGTGGTCAGCGTCGCTTAATTCAGTTTACTGAAAATGATGTCAACAAGGTGGCCCCCAGCATTAATGGTTGTCTTGAAAGAGACGAGCAATGATGCTGAAAATTCCCTGATACCCATTTAATCTTTGGCAAGGGAGACATGTCGGTTTTGTGAATGTTTTTCCGATATCTTCACACTTGGCAGAAATAATACTGAGAGTTGAAACGGCGCAATTTATTAGGATTAATTGCAACGTTTACTGATAGGGGTAACGGTCTTTTTTATTAGTCCACGTAACCGTTGATAATAGGCACGACTCTCAAGAGTTGCGTCGACTCGCGAATTAAGAACGTGTGGCCCACGCGCCCCTATTTCTTTTGGTTTCCAACGGTCGCTATTGAATTCAGGGCTTAGTATAAATAGGAAATCTTCTCTTGAGATCTACTTTACTTTCGTCTTCTTCTCGCAATCGTCTTTTTTCCTTCCCTTGTGAATTAATCGCCTCTCAATTGTACTCAAAGCATCCCAGATCTACGAACTACTCCCTGTGGTAAGAATTTCTCATTGTATTTCGTTTATTTACTCCGGCCTCTCTTTCTTTTTCTCGACATCATGAGTGTATCGTGGGCGTTTTCTGGTGACGATGAATTGGATGTGATGATGATCAACATGGTCCACTCCGGGGAGATGGAATTGTTGTCTGAGTATAACCGGTGGGACCCGGTATTTGTCGAACGGTTGAAGATTCAGCTAAACGATAGCGAGGGGGACAAAATCGTAGAGAAAAACGCCATCGATGACTCAAGATTCTGGAGGCGACCCATTAGGAGATGGACGGACCCCGAACTTACATCCCATGGTGAACCGAGTATCCTCACTGATGCCGACGTTGTTATGTTGCGGAGTGAAATCCGAGTCCCTACGTCGGTACATTTGTTTGCTCCATACCCAGGTGAGAGGATTACATGTCCTCCACCCAACTGCATCGGTGTGTTCGCTGAGAGTCTGAGATCAGGCTTGCGATTCCCTTTGCCGCGCATAACCACTGAATATTTGCGGGACTGGGAGTTTCCGATATGTAAGATCGCTCCAAATTCATGGAAGCGGATTATCGGACTACTGGTGCTCTTCGCCGAAAAGAATTGGGATTTACCGTCGCCGAAGGATATGAGGAGCATGTTTATGTTTAATATAATTTTGATGGGCAAAGGATAACCGAGTTACCCGACTCGGGTCGAT
>CACSLK010024540.1:18095940-18128250 GCA_902706635.1 Striga hermonthica | reverse complement strand
CTGGTTCCGCTCGGACATGATGATTTCCATCCTTGAACTGCATCCGTGGGTCCATATCTTCGTGCATTTCTATGTCTCTCTCATGAAAAGGTTGTTCTTGATCAAGGACTTTGTTTGTCCCGTTTTTGTTGCTATTTTCGTTGATATCCTGTGTGTCGTTTCCCCCGTTTTAGGTCTTTTCTTAGGTATTTTCGGTCCTCTTTGTCATTTCTTATGCTCTTATCTTTTTTTCGGTGTGTTTAGTATTTTCTTTGCTTTCCTTCCTTTTTCTCTTTGTTTTTCGTGTTTTTCCGGTTGTGGTGATCTCAGGTTTTAGGTTGCTCGGATTGGAGAGCATTCAGTCGAGAGGAGAGCGTGTTGATCGAACATCAATTTGTGGGCTCCAACTTACCAGAATCGAGTTTCCCGCTCGGGCAGTACCCGAGAGACGCTAGCCGAGCTTACAAGCCCGTAATGTGAAGTTTTTGATGCTGTCCAGCCCTTAGCGCCGCTAAGAAGCCTTAACGCCGCTAAGGTCAGTTGGTTAGCGGCGTTTTATGTCTTAGCGGGCCAGAGAGTAGCAGCTAATGAAGGCTTAGCGGCGCTATGGAACCTTAGCGCCGCTAAGGTGGCTTAGCGGCGCTAAGAACTCTTAGCGCCGCTAAGGTCTATTTTGTAACAGCTGCGCGATTTCCGTGATTTCGAATTTGGAATGTTATTGCTCGAGCTTAGGTCATTTTCTGGAGGCATTCAGACTCGTTCTGGACAGACTTTTCACCTTAGAACATATTTTTCTTGTACTTTTCATCTTGAATTAGCTTTTGGGATTGAAGAACTCATTTTCTAGCTTTTGGATTTTGGATTGCTCGTGTTTGTTCGACATTGGATTCGAATTAATCGTAAGCACTTCTTTTCTTATTTGATATGATGATGTTTGCTTGGGTTAATGAATGCGTTGATGTTGAATCGATTATGAGTAGCTAAATTCAATAACTAGGGTTAGGGGATAATTGTTCCGGTTCGATTTCGTTGATGTGAATGTTGATTGCTCGATCTAGATGAGTTAGGCTAAACCTAGGGTTGAATGTCTGATCATCATTTAATCCACTTAATCGATTTTGGAACCGAAAGGGGAGAAATCGATCGACCTCGGCTTGTTTAGAATAGACTTGTTCGGAAACGTATTGTCTATGTGCTAATGAATTCGATAATTGCTCGTTTATGTTTATTCTCTTGTTTCGTGAGATATTGAGAATGAATTTCTAGATGAATTGGTTATTGTTTGTTCATTAGCTGAGTAATTGATTGCCCGTTTAATGTATTGAGAACCGGATACGATTGTCCCCGATACCCTAGTCCCTTTAAACTATTGGAATTTGTGTTTTAATTGATAAGTTTAGAATTTATTGTTTTGCTTTCATAATCACTTGCTTTATTATTAGTAGTCGTTAAATCAAACCATCAATCTTGAATTAGAGTGTTTAGGACTTCTTTCCTCGTTTCTTGTGATCGAATATCCGCATAAAATAATCCGGCTAACCTTCTTCGTGATACGACCCGGTGTCGAATCTTTGGATTCTACTCCGGTAAAAAATATTCACAACAGACTTCAGTTAATGTTTCATGCAAAACCGACGTCATAGGGATATCGGTATCCCTAAGAGGCATGTCGGTATCTGCTTGAGGCATGTCGGTATTTGGAATGAACTGATCGGTTCTTTCAGCATCAAAAGTTGAATTGTTCAGTTCAACAAAGTTATCGGCATCCTGCTCTTCAATCATATGAAAGTTACGCGAGGTTAAGAGCAACATCAGACTTCGGGCTTCTCGTTGATCTCCGTAATGAGTGCCTTCCCCTTCAACGGCGGGGAACTTCAGGGCATAATGAAAAATTGACACAGCAGCACGAAGTTTGTAGAGTGCAGTTCGTCCTATTACATCATTATATTCGTTCTGAACATCCAAGACTTTGAAAGTCTCCATAATGATCTTGGATTTTGGTCCAAAGCCACCAAACTGAATAGGGAGCAGTATTTCGCCGACAGGGCAAGAGATGCTTCCATTGAAACCTTGAATTTGGTCGTTGCAAGGCCTAATGTCCGCCGGGTCCAAACCCAATTTTTTGAACGTGCGAAGCATCAAAATACTTGAGTAAGCTCCTGTGTCGACCAAAATCCGATGAACAGGAATCCCTCCAATCGGGGCCGTTATAATAAGAGCGTCGGAATGAGGATGAGCAAATAAATTGGCATCTTCGATACTAAATGTGATAGGACAATTCCGTTTGTTGATGGTATCTCGAAGATCAACATTCATGACTCGTTTCTCGGCATTCTGTGCCTCCCGGGCATAGGCTTTGACTTTCCGTCGAGAAGTATCTAACTGCTTGTTATTGGAATTGACTCGAGGTATGCAGTGTGAAGAGTCTAAGGCGTCATGTATCCTGGAGTTCCTGCAGTTATCAGTCGAGGTTCCGACATGAGTAGAAAACGTGAAAACCTCCTTATCGTTTGCGCGAGCTCTTTTCTGGTTAACAGGTCGGTTATCATCATCTTCATCATTTGAAAGATCCAAGGGCCTTCATTTTCGGCGGTTAGACATGGCCACGGGCGGCCCGGCCCGTGGCCCGACCCGTGACCCGGTACCGGACCGGCCCGGCCCAGTACCGGTACCGGCATGAATAGTGCCGGGTTCGAGAACCGGACCGCGGGCAATCCGGTCCGGTTAAGGGTCACGGTTTTTTTTTTGTCCCGGCGGGCTGGGCCGGGCCGGGCCAATTTTTTTGCTTTTTTTGAAGGGCCGTACCGGCCCGTGAACCGCCGGGCTGGTGAACCGGCGGTTCGGGCCGGTTCTATGAACCGGCCCTTCGTTCCTAGCGGGCCGGTCGCGGTTCGGCTGTTTGAGGGCCCGTGGCCCGGCGGTCCGGGCCGGGCCGGGCCCGGACCCAGCACCTGGCCACGTCTACCGGCGGTTATCAAAATTTTGAAACTTTTGAAGCTGAGGTTGTCCAATTAACCGTAAGAGTGCCGACAAAAGGCCGAGACACTCATCGGTATTATGTCCCGGAGACTTGTGGTATGCACAGTACCGAGTTTTGTCTAGCTTGTCTTCAGGGGTTCTCACAGGCCTCGGGTCTGGAATAATCCCTTTTCCTTTTAGTTCTTCATATATGGTGGCTGCTCCGGCGGAATAAACGGCCTGATAGCCTGTCCTAACGTTGTCTGAATACTGATCACGAGCAGCCCGTGACTCTGGAGTATTTTCATATTCTTTGGAGGAGTTCCGAAACTGTGCTTTCCCAAAGTTCTTCTTATTCTTCTTTTTGGAGTCCGGTTCAGTCTTGCTTTCTTTCACCGAGAAGTCGAAACTGGGAACCGACATCGATTCTTCAGCAATAATAAATTGTTGAGCTCGCACAAGAAATTCTTGAAATGTAGCAGGTTTATTTTGGCACAAAGTCCAGCGAAACATTGAGTTGGGCTTCAGTCCAGCAATGGCAGTTACTAACAAGGTTTCAGGGTGACAAGGCTCCATGTTCTGAATTCGGTCGTTGAACCGAGACACGTAGTCTTTAACAGTCTCGTCGTCCTTTTGCACAATGTTGGTAATTTATTCTTTCGGAATGAGGCAAATTTGAGCACCGATAAAGTGCGATCGGAAGGCCGTACGTAACTGTTGCCATTTCCAAATTGATTGAGGTGGGAGAGTATAGTACCATTTTTGTGCTCGTGGCCCCAGTGTAAGTGAAAACATCCGACATCTCAAAGCATCTGAAGCACCATGCAAATCCATCCAGGATGTATAATGGCCTAAGTGGGCATCTGGATCCGATGTCCCATCATACATGCCGATTTGCGGGATTTTTACCTTAACAGGAAGCGCCTCCGTAGTAAGTTCCGGAGCTAAAGGTGAATCTGCTTCGATAATGACATTTCCCGACGTCGTGACATGTCGGGGAGAGTCTTCCTGCGACTTCTGTCGAGTCTCAAGTTCAGCCAAGCGTTTACGAAGAGTTTCAATTTCTTCCGCGCTATGTCTTGAAAGACGATTCCGTTCAATATGGTGCCGCAGATCTTCACGAGCATGAGGCGCTGATGAAACGCGTCTAGGACGTGGCGAAATTCTTTGGTGATGAGCAGAGTGGCTTTCAGCAGTCATTTCCTGTACAGGGGGGTCCTCTGGGGCTTGATTGTTCGGTATTAGGTTAGCAGTTACATGAGGTAACTCTTCTCGACGTGGAGAAGTATGATGAGGTTGCGACGTAGCATGGGATGCTGCCGCATGTGTTTCAGGGTCATGACGAGTGTGGGTTGGACGTTCTGTTGGATTAGTGGTTAACGGCATCGATAACGGTACCGTATTCGAGTTTCTGGGCATGGCTCGAGCTATCAACGAGGTTAAACCTTGAATAAACTCCGGGTTTTGAAAAAAGTTCGTGATGTTCGTGACCGGAGGAGGTGGTGTTACACGTCGCGGAGAATGGTTAGTCGATTGGCTCTGGCCAGGATGAGTTATGTGGTCTCGACCAGACTGCGACATAATGGCTTCGAGCGTGAAAATGGCTTTAACAGCGAAAGTTAACTTCAAAACGTGATATGCCCGCCCTTCCTCTAGCGTCAAACTGCTGTCAAACGAGAATTAACAACTATATAATCGACAGGGATTTGTAGTAAACTTAAGATAAATCATTAAAGGCTTGTATGAACGGTGAAATGAGATAGATTTTTTTTTTTTTTTTGAATATTATTGTCTGCGTGTCTCTCTTAGCTGGCTTGGAGAACTGTTTTCTCCTTTTATATTTATTTACAACATTTATCTAATATGTAATCATTACACAAGAATAGTCAACGGCGGCTAATTGCCATTCATCTTAATAACGTGCCACTTGGCCAGGTGTAATGATGAGTTGTGCTGAGTTGGCACCGCCTTGTGGTGTCGGTCTAGCGAGTCATAGATATCGGTTCGAGCAGTTATAACCGATATGTCGTATCCGACATGTAGTAACCGACATGTCATAACCGACATGAGGTATCGATTAATCGACGACGATGTCGGTTCTTGATGAATTTCTACCTGACAAGTGATTGTCTTGAAATTAGCGCCAGTACCTTGAGATCCGTAAAGGCAACACCTACTTTATGCGACTTCGATTATCCTTTTACTGAACATAATCAAGTGGTCAGCGTCGCTTAATTCGGTTTACTGAAAATGATGTCAACACTCTACATTGACGTTAAGAGGATTGAACGAAACTAGTGGGCCCTCCAATTTTTGTCTATTAAATGAACGTCCACATTGGTTTAAATGATGGAAAGACCCGTTTAAACGGCATATTAACGCACCAATGTAGATTCTCTAAGCAGAGTGCGAATTCGCATGATCAAGGTCCGCTATTCCTGCATAGTTCGGATAATCCTGGTATGATGTTAGTTTTCAATCACCTCACTGGTAGCAATTTTCTTTCATGGCGTTGATCTATGATGATTGCGCATGAAGCTAAAATTATGCTAGGTTTCATTAATGGAAACATTCCTGAGCACAAACCTAATGATGATGATTTTGATGCCTGGAAAAAGGTCGATTGGATGATTCTGACTTTGATTTTGAATTCTCTGTTTAAATAGATTGCAAAAACCTTAGTTTATGCTGAAACTTCAAAGGAGCTTTAGGACGAAATTTGTCAACGATATGGCGAGAGTAATGATCCGATGAAGTACAAGTTTCAAAGGGAAATTAGTACTTTAACACAGGGAAATAGATCGATTATGGAATTTCAACAAATTGAAGAAACTTTGGGATGAGTACTCCTATATAGTCCTGTTCAGGCTTGTAACTATGAAAAGGGTAAAATAGTGGCACAAAATGATGATGATAATAAACTGATATAGTTCCTCGCGGGACTGAATGATTGCTATGATCATTTGAAAAAATAGATCATGATGTATGATCCATTGCCAAGTGTGAGTAAAGCATTCTCAATGGTGCTATCCGCAGAAAGACAAAGGTCAGTTCACAATAGCTTATTGTGATGATGATTGGGCCACTTGTAAGGATATTAGGAGGTCCATCACTAGTTTTTGTGTATTTATTGAGGATGCATTTGTTTCTCGGAAGAGTAAAAAACATAACACAGTCTCTAATTCATCTGCCGAAGTCGAATACAGAGCCATGGGGTCTACGGTTTTAGAATTGATGTGGTTGTCTTACTTGCTCAAGACTTTCACCTGTCACTAGTTTATCCTATTCCACTTTGTTGTGACAGCCGAGCTGCCATGCACATCACAGCAAACCCGGTGTTTCATGAGAGGACTAAACACCTCGAGATAGATTGTCATCTTGTCCGTGACAACTTCAAGCAAGGCTTCATTATACCTCAGTATGTTTTCATTGTGCATCAACTTGCTGATGTCTTTACTAAGGTTCTTGCTGGCCAGCGATTCTCTACCATGATTGGCAAGTTGGGCCTGATTCATATTCATCATGGACCAACTTGAGAGGAGAGTGTTGAAGATGGTGAAGATTTGAAAGTGAGATGATGAAGATAATGAGAAGAAGGAAATCCGTTTTAATTGCTTTCTTTTGTTTCTTTTTCATTTTATTATTTTTTCTTTTCTTTTGTTGTTGAAAGCGCGTTGCGCTTTATCTTTTAGTTGTGCGTCTTTTTAAGTAAACACGGTGTCGTTTTGGTCAGTGAAAACGACACCGTATTAGGTAATCTTCTTTGTCTGTTTGCATGGAACATTAAATAGGGTCGTGCGTCTTATTTTTTATTTTAATGGAAAATAGTTTGAGCTAATAAAATATGTACTGCGAAATTTTATTTTCCTGTTGCGATATGAGAATCGAAAAACCCTCGATGCAACATATTGTTATAAAATATAGCTCAATCAACCGAATTTAAATTGTTGGATTAATACACATGTAACACATAAACACGTGCATGCATGCAGTGTGATATAACGCTTCAATATATGTTGTAGGTTTCTTAGATGATTTCACACTGATATAGCTAGTCCACGAGCGAATAGACAATTGTCCCATAACAACTAGGATATATCTTAGGTTGGAATGTGAGGTTTTGCGAGGAACGTTGGAGTATCACTTGTGAGTTATTCCACAATGATTTTATAGTGAAATTGGTCATGGCTTATATACCTAATGGGCTACTCGTCGTATCATCAATTGATTTTGAAATGGAACCTCACTATGTGCACCTAGGCTCACCCTCTTATGGTGCACTTCATCTGCGTAGGACCGCACTCTCTTGACCCGATTATAAATCTAACAAGGAAAGAATATCTTTTTTATTTTATCACATAAGATAAAATAGAATCACTAATTTCAGTGTATTTTGAATTAGTTAGGGCTTGCTACGTCGACTATTCATAATTTATTAGTTCG
Organism: Striga hermonthica; assembly: GCA_902706635.1. Lineage (NCBI taxonomy): Eukaryota > Viridiplantae > Streptophyta > Magnoliopsida > Lamiales > Orobanchaceae > Striga > Striga hermonthica. The sequence continues at coordinate 18,120,870 of CACSLK010024540.1, read as the reverse complement.
ATCCGTAACTATACTCAATAATTATGATAAATTGGTTAATTAGAAGTAAATTGGGGGTCATGTATATTTAAGATTAGGCTGATTATTATGTTAAAATAAGACGAGAGCATGTGTGCATTGGTTAAATTAAATATTATGGAAGTTAAAGTCAATTTAAGAAAACATGTTATTATTCAGAGTTAGTAATTCAGTAGCAATTTATAAAACTCATTGTGCTAATTAAAACTAGACTTAAATTGAGCTATAACTAATCAAGAGCTGACTTGTCTCATTTACTTGTTTATTATTTTATTTATATTTTGTTATTTACAATTTTAGTTGCTTTTAGTTAGTTTACAGTTTATAAAATCAACCATTTATATCTTTAGTTTCATAGCACTATTTCAATTGATACAAAATAAAACATAACTCAATTAATCCTACTCATGGTAAAATCTACCATTATTTGCAGCTACTACTAAACAGTGAAGAAATATTTGAAAAAAAAAAATTATAAAATTATATTAGTGTTATTTAAGTAAGCAGAGAATATGGTAGGTTAACTTATTGTATATAGAAGGTTGGCTCCACTATAGAGCAACTGATGGCTTCATAGCAAAACCGAGATTAAATGATACATATTCAGTTCGAATCACAGACCTAAACAAAGGATAGTATATAAACAGTTTTGCTATGGAGCCATCGGATGACTCGACTTATGGAGCAATCCACAATTATTCACCAATAGTGTATTGACATGTGTCCTACAATAAATACAATTTGGACATGTGTCAATATATTAAGCGATTGATGGCTCCATAAGAAAATCATCCAATTGCTCCATAGAATTTTTTGGGTATATAAAAACATAAATATGTCATGTCGGAAATTTTGTTTTAATTATTCATTAATTAATATTAGACAAAAGAAAAGTGATGACATTATCCAAAAAATGGGATATGGTAGCCAAGTGTCACAATCTCAGTGGACAATCTAACCGCATCATAGGCACCCAGTAATCTCAATCCAGGAAAAAAAAAATAATAATAATAATAGTAATAAAAAATAATTCCCACAAATCAAAGCCTTCTAAAAAATACTCCTCATATTTCCTTATCAAATTTATCTCCTTAACACACCAGACATTCACAACCAAGCTAAAAAAAAAAAAAATGGCTACCAGCAGTATAGCCTCCGCCGCGTGCGGATTTGTGGTGGCCCCGAACGTTCCATCCAGCTCGACCGCCGTCAAGAGCAGCATGGTGTTCTTCTCCTCCTCCTCCAGGATCAACCGGAGCCCGAGGCTAGTGGTGCAGGCGGCCGCCGCCGCCGATGAGACGGCGGCGCCGGCGCCAGCGGCCTCCACCGCCGGAGCCCCTGCTGCCGAAGCCCCCAAGGCCGCCAAGCCGCCTCCGATTGGCCCGCCGAGGGGCTCGAAGGCGAGTAAAACCATTTATTTTGAATTTATTAACATTAGAACATTTTTTTATTCTCTCTTAAAATAAATTGTTAGTGAATTGATTAGAGCTTTTTAAGTTAAGTGTTTGATTGTGATGGACAAACCTCAGGTAAGGATTTTGAGGAAGGAATCATACTGGTACAAAGGTGTAGGCTCGGTTGTTGCCGTTGACCAGGTGAGGAACATGTGTATTTTTTTTATTTTTTTTTTTGGTAGCTCTTGATATTCGAGCTCGAGCTATCAAGCTTATTTCGATATTTTTCCTTATAACTTACATGCGTATCGTCTTATTTGGTGGTGGTGGTGCAGGACCCAAAAACCCGGTACCCGGTGGTGGTGAGGTTCAACAAGGTGAACTATGCAAACGTGTCGACGAACAATTACGCGTTGGATGAAGTAGAAGTTGTTACATGAGCCATACCTATGTTCATTTTGTCAAATGAAATTTGTATTTTCCAATGTTTTGATGATCCATTTTAGTTGAATACACTTGAGTGTGTGGAAGTTCTGTTCTGTATCATACTTTTTTTGCAATGAATGGACCATGCTTATATATATGTATACTGGATCACTAATTTTGTTACATCATCTTGTTATAGTTTCTAAATGCAGCAGGCAAAATATGTGGTTAAATAAACCAATAAAGCTTTGCCCTATGGAGTAAAAATGTAGCATGATTTCAACTTTTGATATATACGGTCTGAGGTGAAGTACAGATTACAATGCTCATAAAACTCTTCCATCCATGCCATCAAGAAGACCGGACCAAATGCCCTTGACGGGCGGCAATTGCACAACAAAAGCATTCCAAGGTGGATAACCAACTCCACTGCCCCGAACACGTCCATCCATACGCAGGGACAAATAACTTCACAAGTAGTTGCAAGGACAAAAAATTATCAATCAGCTGATCATTCTTAAAAAAAAAAACATATATACACGTGAAAAAACTGCTACACTGCGAGCAATATATCGCATATCAATCATCAGATATGGTACAATTCACAAAATAGAAACTTAACATAAGGAGGTATTTGTAATTTTGAAAGATAGCTCAGTTGGTTTTTTTTTTTTAAATAAACTCCAAGGGTATTTTCATTTTGTAATTAACCTAAAATATCGGTAAAATTGAGTTACCGTGAACATATATATTCGAGCCAAATGAAGGGGACTCACACTGGAGATTCAGGGGAGACATTAGCCAGTTTCTTTTGTTCATCCAACCACCTGTTGTAAGTTGATGCAAAAGAACAAATTAGGTAAATTCATTCTCTTGTGGCCTCCCAAATAAGATCAGGAAAGAAAGAAATGTCAGATCAACGAAATACTGGATCCCAGAGACGGATGGAGAATACCCGCTTGGCATTTAAACAGTAAACACACACACACACCCACACACACACACACACACAAAAACTCACTTGTTCCATTCAGGAGCAAGCACAGGTGTCAACTGCCACAGCCTTTTCCTCTTCACATCAATCTCCCCATTTTCTTGCAACTTGAAATCAGGCAAATTCCCATCGGTAGCAAGCGGCACAACAAGAACCCCTCTCTCGATAAGCCCTGCAGAGAAAGGTTCGCTCAATCTGAAAGACTCCTCGATAAACGAGGCAGGCCCCGCGAGGACAACCAGACGAGCAATCCCCCTGAAAGCACTCAGGGGAAGGATCCTCTTCTCATCCACACGGAGCTTGAGGCTCGAGAGGCTCTCCTCTCTCGAGAGTCTGGCCAGCTGAGCATTTTTAGCATTGTTGTCCCTGTAATAAAGAAACGCGAAAATGGAGACAGCTCCCAAATCTATGCCTAACCCGTTGAGGATCTCGGGTACTTGGGCTGCCCTAGACGGGTTGGATAGGGCCCCGATCAGCTGGGAAAGGGCAATGAGTCCTCCGAGTGACCCACTTGCTACAAATGCAAGGTAAAAGAACATGCGGAATGATCGGAAGGGAGAGAGGACTTCACTTCGTATTTTGGCCGTGGAACTGAAAAAACGAATAAACCAAAAAATAGTATGATTACACGTGACTGTATAAGATGGACTAAAGGTTAAACGCATTTTCCGGGATCAAATTCACATTGAATGTCTGATGCTACAGAGTGATGATTTCGGCAAATTTGCTATGGATAGCATATGCCCAACTACCCAAGTTAATGGGACATTTTCCCTTATCAAACAGAGTAAGCATACATCTCAATTTTCAAGTGATTGGGCTCATTTTGATGCGAATTTAATTGATCTCTTGAAAATATTAGCTAGGGTTCACTTTCTCAGTAAGTATTAGACGGCGTAAATAGAAACATGAAATCCCTAAATTTCAACTCATTCATTTTCCGGTAATGCTCAGTGAAACCCAAATTGAGGCGATTGATACTCATACAAAACTAAAATGCTAAAATTAACTCAAATTGAGGCGACGGCGGTCATAACTAAAAAATGCTAGCTAGCTTCAAAGTTCAAAGGTTCAGTACGAGATTAAAAGAAACAAAAAAAAAAAAGAAGGACCTGATCTCGGAGGAAGACGGGCCGTTTGAGGCGGAGCAGGTGACGGCGGCGGACGACCATCGACTTTTCCGGCGTTGTACAGGGTCGGAGGCAGCGTACCGGTGGCTGTGGAGGGAAAATCCGAGGGATTTGATTGCCGGATTGCGATTGGGGCGGTCGATTAAAACAATGGAGAGCCGCGCCACGGCGGACATGGCCAGGCGAACAGCAGTGTATGGTGGTGGCTGCAGTCGGCAAATGGGGCAAAGTGTATTTTATGAGGTTGTTATTTTTGGGCTGGGAAATAATATTATATTCGGTTCGTCTTCTCGATGAATCGTATGCAGCCACGAGGCCCACGACATTCGCAAATACTTAGTGGCTTTTTTAAAATGAACATGTTGCGTTACAAAATGAACATTTGTAAATATATTTATATATGTTCATTTGTAATGCAACATGTTCATTTTAAATTGCCTTGACACATCTTGCTAGGTATGTCAGGGCGCACGGTAATAACACTACACGACATTAACATCAGAAAAATTCCACGTGGATATTTATTTTAACATTTGTTTTTCCCAAAACATTTTTTTTATGGAGACGAAAATTTGAAACAATACTTGATCAGGTGAACGAACGAATAAGCACACACGCATGAGCTTGTTGAAACAGGGTAAATTGGTAATTGCGACTTTTTCTATCAATTATCATACATAACAAATACACAACACAATTATATCTAGTAAATTCTAGTTATACAAAACAAACTATTGTGCCCATCACATCTGTACAATACAATCTTGATACACAAGATAAAAATTATCTTAGCCGGTTCTAAACAAATGTACTCTTCATTAATCTATAAATTTAGCTTTCCTTATCTGTCAATTTCCAAATTAATATGAGTAATAAAAATTAGAAAAGAAAAACGCGTTAATTTAAATACAACTTTTTAGTTTAATAAAATAAATAGTAATAAAATTTATTAATAATATAAATATAGATTAGAATTCATCTTCTCATTATATTTTCTATCAAAACAAGATACGGTTGTGAACTCGATTTTTCTGTATTTTTGTATTGATATTTTCTAGATTTTTATATGAATTTGAAAGAAAGTCTGCACAAATAGGAAGAGAAAGATGAAACACATGAGCAGATAGGAGAGTTAGAAGAAGGAGAAACTTAGGAATAAAATAGATTTGAGATAAGTACTACTACATATTTATAGATAAGTACTATATTTGAACATGTTTGAAAATAATCTTTCTTAAACTTTTTCATAAATATAACTTACCTATATTCATTTTTCTGTTGATATAATTTTACTAAAAATATTTATTATAATTAATTATAAGTACGCAAGTTATTAACTAAAAAAAAATATTATTTTTGTTCACATAATTATATCGTAAAATAAAGTTCATTGAGTCTTACATTGAGAAATCAAATATTGAATTGAACTTTAAGAATAACTTAAAACCTTATAGAGGGAAACAATTAAACCCGGACATTTGAATTGTTCAAAATCTAATAATTTTGATCTTGTAATGAAACTTTCGAATAGTTGTTCCGACTCAATATTAAACCTACCAAATTATATCATACGTGTATCGCCTCAATCTATAGATCTCAAAGCCTCCATGAAGGAAGTAGATTCATTGAACGGACACATCATTCATTGAACGTACATTCATGTCCAATACTAATATGTAAAAATTATAAAGTCAGCAATTCGTGTTGCAATCTTGCCAAGAACAATGAAGGATTAATTCTACATCCGGTGTATGTACCGCATTTACTGATACGATTGGAACAAAAAAATCGTTTTTTTTTTTTTTTTAATGATAGTTATATTAAAACTGAAAAACTCATAAAAAGTACACCGAGATTTGAGACCCTTAGCCCCGACTAAGTCTTCAATGTACGGGATCACCTTCAATCCACACTCAACGGCCGTAACCTACAATCCACCCATCGAAACAGAAGAGAACATGCCGCTACGCGACAAGGGGTCGGCTCTAGAGATGAAAAAGCTCGAAGGGGCGGGGGGAACAAGGACGTCAGCATCAACATCGCACACGGCGACCGAAACCCGACATTCATCCACCCCTAAAACAGCACGGAGGGAAGTCGATTCCCCCTGAAATTAAAAGGAAGTCGACCCGCCTGACGCCGTCCATGGCCGACAAAAAACACACAGGAAGATGGGGCGATTTGCTTGCCACAGTGTCCGGCCGGAGGAGAGAGAAGGGGAAGCGGAAAAAAAAGATAGATATGATTTTTTTCTTCTTTCAGCGGAGAGAGAGTCGGTTTTTTGTGTTTCTAGGCTTGAGATCGTGTGTGCAAAAAAAATTGTTGTCTTGCTGAATTTTTTTTTATGGAACTACCATTGAATATAAAATTTAACTCAAACTTCACTATTCATCTAATCCGATTAAACTATCATCGATATTATTAACTATTATAATAAATTAATCAACCAATCATTACTATACATTTTCTAAAAAAAAATTACTATACATCAATTTACATACTTTTAACAATTAATCATTTACAATTATTATTTTATTACTATTATATCACATAACTTTCATTTTTACATTTCATCTCATATTCATCTATGCATTTTATTTCATATTCATTCACAATTTCAAAGTTAATTAAATATCCTATTCCATCTAATCTCACTTTATCCAATAAATCAAAATTAACCTAAACAATCAATTTCCAATTGCCCAATCTAACATCATCTTAATTCTTATTCACGTTTCTAGTTAAACTCTGGTTAAACTAAACAAGCCATTTGTGAGCACATTCAAAGCTCGTTTTGTTAACGAGTCGAGCTCGACTCGGCTCGAAAAAATGATATATTTACATAATTTTCTATAGTTCGACTCGTTAATGCTTGATTCCAGCTCATTAGAGCTCGAACTCGGCTCGTTAATATTGATAAACCAATCGAGCTCATAATAATGAGCTCGTAAAGCCGAGCCGAGCCGAGCTCGAGTAGCATGAGCTTGAGCTCAACTCGTTTACACCCTGTACATGGACTACATGTCTTTCTTGCCACAAGCAAGAATGTTCATGATTTTCATAAAATCGTGATAACGGAACACTTCATATGCAATACGTTCACACGAAACCAAAAAAAAAAAAAAAAAATAGATTTAGTCCCGAGTGCTAACTGTCCAACTTCTTCGCTCCAGCTTCTGATAACAAAGCCTCGAGCTTCCCATTTTGATGTAGATCAATAGTATCTGTACACAATACGAGCAAAAACAAATTCTTTAAATCATTCCCAATCTGTATTTTGGACATGGTAACTCTGTTTCTGGCAAATCATATTATGACACTAAAAGTTCAAAGGTGACAAATTAATCCTATGTATCCGTATATCTGCAAAGCCACACTCTACAGAAACGAGCCGTTGTTATTTTTCTAGTGAAGATTATTAAAATCTGATGGGGAATATATATGATTAAAATTATTATTATTATTATTATTATTATTATTATTATTAGCAGCAGCTTGGAAAATAAGTTATGTTTAGGGTTAGAGTCTTATTTAAAGGCTCATTCTGTTTTGTATTGAGAGAATTGGAGAATGAATTAAAATTGTTAGGTGTTCTTTCGGGAGAGTATCCCAAGTTCGAAAGAGTATCTCTTCTTCCCCAATTGTACTACGCTCTACATCAGTTGGTATCCAAGACCAGGTACGTTCCACGATGTTGCCAATGAGAGGAAACACTAACGATCCTACCATCGACGACCGACTGCAACAGGTGGACGATCGGATTCAAGGTATGGATGATCGGATTGTCGAACTTTCTACAGGGATCGAGGAATTACGGGTTTCTATGAGTGCCATGATGAACGAGGTACGTACAAACCGCAAAGGGGCTGACCGGGGTCATCGCGGAGGGATGGGCGGAGGTCGTGGGGGTCGAGTTTATGGCGGGGCGGACGATCACCACCGCCACCGCCACCGCTGACCTGTGATGTTTCTGACAAAATATCGAGGGAACAAAATCAGGACCACGACTTACGGTGGAGTGATATTTTCGACAAACCTCCAAGCAGGGCCGACGACTGGCGAGCGCGTGGCAACCATGGCGGATATGGCGGATTTCGGCGTCGCGTCGGAGGGATGATGCGCGGTGGCCAAGGGACCGACGGGGAGGTCTGTTTCGACCGCGATGGTCTGGACTCGGACGAGGAAATGGATGGTTTTACTGCTTATTTTGGGCCTGAAAAGCCACAAGGAGGCTTTGACTTCGAGTTTGAAGATTCCCCGGATTTCGAGCCCGACGCATGCGATATGTACGACGGTCCGCCGATTTTTGATAAGGAGTCTTCGGTGACGGAGTCGTGTATATGCGACGATATGGGTCCCGTGTGGTACGTAGCAGAGGTTGAACCTTCGATTCGGCGACTATCGGTCGGACCCAATTTCTGGCGTTTCTTGTCCAACGATGGTTTTTGGGAGCCGCAGACGAGGCTTAATAATTGGTGGTCCATTTTCCAACTGTCTATCACGATGTTTCCAACCAACGGGATGCTTGGCCGTAATTATGAATTTGAGCGCAGCGACCGTTGTGGTATGTTTGATGTTAATTATGCTGTGTGGGATATGCGTATGTAGGCATGTACATGTGCCTTTGCATTAGCTCATTTCTTGCCCAAGCTTATGTTTACCTTCGGTGTTGTTGGGCGTTCTTCAAGCTTCGTGTTCGATTGAGGACGGAGGGGGACACACTTCTCCAACAAAAAACGGGTCGGATTCGAGGCCGAATCCTGCTCCACCGGGGGAGAATGGTATTATTATTATTATTATTATTATTATTATTATTATTATTATTATTATTATTATTATTATTATTAGTAGTAGTAGCAACTTGGAAAATAAGTTATGTTTAGGGTTAGAGTCTTATTTAAAGGCTCATTCTGCTTTGTATTGGTAGAATTGAAGAATGAATTAAAATTGTTAGTGTTCTTTCGAGAGAGTATCCAAGTTCGAGAGAGTATCTCTTCTTCTTCCCCAATTGTACTACGCTCTACATCAAATTCATAACAACATTAAAACAGATTAGTAGATGCTATTGTTCTTAAGGAGATACCTGAACAACCACCGATATGCTTGCCACCTGCATGAGAAAATCAATATTAGTCGTAGAATGATTATAGAATGAAAAGATTGAAGAAAACCAATAATGAATAATTAAACTTTGTATATTACAGTTTTCAAAAGATACTTTTGGAACATAAAATATATAAAGGAAAAAAGAGGGAACGGATCATTAACCACATGCATGGCTAAGATGAATTATTTCTTGAATGCAAAGAAAGAAAAATCAAATTTTGTGGTCATTACCTATAAATACATTGGGAACAGTCCGTTGCCCGGTGAGCGATTCCAAAATCTTTTGCAGTTCAGATCCTTGCTGACCTGAAAAAAAGGCAAAAAAATTCATGTAAAAAGACAGTACACATCAGAAAACTACTCATTCGACTATAAAGTTACCAATCAAGTTACTATGTCTTCCTGCATTGTTCTTTTGTACATCCTAACAAACAAAACGGCATGATGTGAGTAATTACATTATTGTTTTCGGGTCTGTTTGATCCGAGGCTCAATTGATGGAATAATTCGCCAAAAGTTGTCATTTACAAGAGCTTTTCACAAATTACAACTAATTATTTTAACATCTTGCCGTGCAAATACAACAACAGAGTATAGAGAAAGAAAACGTAAAGGGAATATCGAATTTCCACAAGAAAAATGCATATAAAGTTTCTCAACACTATGTGTAACACTAATCTATGCATTTATTCAATCGCAAACTACTAATAGAACCCACCTAGTGACCAACATCCTTCTCTAGTCATTTCCAGGGCCAAGAAACTTGTCAAATTATACAACTGAAATCTAATTGAACTAGCATATAAAATCTATAACCTTAATCGGGTCGAGCCATACATTTTCAACAAACATGCATACTTTCAAACCGAAATGCCATATTCTTAAAAACAACACAAATAGAAGCACGTAATTTCATACTATAAGCATACATTATTTTGTTACAAATGTATAACGGGTCAAATCGGCTAACTACTATGCTGATACAAGAATTTGTGCTGAACAAAAATAAATAACAGATCAAATCATACCTAATTTGTCCAATTCAACAACAAATGGCTCCACCCCGAGACTCTCAAACAAATACTTCACCTGCATTGAGTACCTATGAACCGCAGAACAATTCAACTAACAGAAACTCAGAAAGATATACAATCAAGAACCTAACTTTCTTGCCCAAAAAAAAAAAAACCCATTTGATTCAATCCGAGCAAAATAAGAGAACGAACAACTAAAAATTTCGATTTTAGCACTTACGAACACCACGTTTTGGAGTAGACCACAACCGGGTTCTCGCTAACGGTCTTCTTCACGCCCTCCTCCAAATCGGACCCATACGGGCCGGAGCCCGCGGCCTGAACGCTGAGAAACCTCTTGTTTCGCGGCGTCGATTTGCGGCGGGCCGCGTCGATTCTGATACAGCGAGATGAAAATCGATTGGGCACGAACGGCAAAGAGGTAATTACAGCACGAACGGAGGAGGAACGAGAGACGAATCCGACGGAACAGAGCGTTAAACGGGCCGTGGCCGCCACAGACGCCATTTGCGAGAAATACTGCAAATAACGAAATACTCCCGTATCCTATATGATTTCCATTTTCTTAAATTTCACTCCCTTTACTTTTAGACTCTATGTTAATATGCCCCTGAAATCAGCGAAATATACGTATTGTCCCCAACTGCTCATGTATTTATTTTTAAATTATTACATATTGCACAAATTTAGTTAAATTTTTTATATTTCAATTAGAAAAAAAAAATAAAAAAATAAAAAGTGTATTATTATTTTTATTTAAATAATACCCGTTAAAAAATTCAAAAGTAAAATTTTATGTTAGGCAAATTTGGGCTCATGGTTATGTAAATTCTTGGTAAATCATAGCCATTCAAAAGTAATATTCTAACCGAGCCCAAATTTTTCAAGAATTTGAATTCGGTTTTCGGTACGGTTCGGTAATCTCCAAAATTCGTGCTCAGTCCTGCATTATACATACCAAGATTCTCAAGCCAGTTATATGAATATCATAATCCTATTACTTATTTTTAACGTAAATATTTGCAACAAAACCGATAATACAATCTTCACCGAGGTCCAAGCTCATATAAGTTCAGAACTAACATAAAAGGGAAATTTACATATATAGATCCCATATAATAAATTTTTACATATATACGGGCAATATAAACTTTCATCACATTGGAATTTTGATGTAATTTTTTTTTTCATATCTACGATATGAGTTTCTCACACCTATCATAATTTTATCTCTCTCCAAATTAAACATGCATTAATTTAGGGATATTGGATTTCTCACCTCCTCATAATTTTCTCTCTCTCTCTCCATATTAAACATGCATTAATTTAGGGATATGGGATTTCTCACCTGCTCATAATTTTATCTCTCTCCATATTAAACATGCATTAATTTATAGCTAAATAATTGCAAGCAAAGAAAGAAAAATCGAAAAAAAAATAACAAATCAGATTTCAAAATTTCATACGATTATTCGACATCTTGAATTCGAGAAAAAGAATCGTCCAACACCCAAATATATTTTAGATTACTGTATATATACAATATATAAACATGATCAACAAATACTCTAATATTAACCGTATAGTTATACATAAAATAAACAAGATATTATCAATTCTGAAACGTGATAAAAACATAATACACAATTCCGAATGATTGCAAAATCCAAATCAAATGTAATTATACATAAGATAAACAACATAACAGTCTCGCCGTCAAGCCGTGGATATGGGCCAAGTCTTCAACTGTGTAGCTGCGTATGGGTCAAATAAAGGAGATGATGTTTTTTAGTTTTTGGTGAAAAGATATGGTGAAACAAAACAAAGAAGACGATATTCATCCTCATTTTTTATTTTGGATTGTGGATTGGAGGATTTTCGATTATTAAACTAAAAAAAAAACGATCGGAGCTTATCAAATATTGCTCCTAAAATAAACTTTTTACTAAAATCATCAAGGTAATATGTTTTGTGTGTGTGTGTGTGTGTGTGTGTGTGTGTTTATGTTTGGTTTTGTTTCTTTGTATTCATATTACATGAGTTGCAGTTTAAACCACAAAGTATATTGCATATAACCACCAAATATAAGTTCAGATATACTGTATATCTACATCAGATAAACATGGTCTGACAGTTCTCTAATATTAACCGTGTAGTTATACATAAGATAAACAACATATAAACAATTCTGAAACGGGATAAAACATAACACACAATTTTGAATGACTGCAAAATCCAAATAAAATTTAGTTATACATAAGATAAACAACATATAAACAACTATGAAACGGGATAAACATAATACACTTTGACATTAAAAAAAAAAGTGAGATTCTAAAAATATATGACATATCTAAACAACATTAACTTAAAAAATACATAAACTTCAACCGGTGCTACTGATGGCCGAGTTTCCGCCAACCGCACAACTTTCACACCGCTGCTGGGTCGAGCAACCGCGCACTCATGTCAGGCAAGCATCAACCTTTGAGAGCCTTCGTCAGTGCGGGCCTCATGCGTTGCGCTACCGCTCGTAGCTTGACCGAACTGGACCTTCATAGATCCGAAAATGAAAGGTAATTTCTAAAAAAGAAGAGATGAGAGAGAGAGAGAGAGAGAGAGAGAGAGGTAAATTCGGCTGTCGTGGGAGTCGGTTTCTTGGAACCTTTCGGATCTCAAATTTTCTGAAATTGAAGCTTCTTTTGGATGACCTTATGCTCGAGTGCTTAAAATTGGGATGTTCAACAAGATCGGTAGCATATTAATCTTGCTTCGTCTTCATTGTTAACGGTTTTGGCCTCATTTTAATTTATTGGCCATTAAAAATTTATGGAGTTTGTAGTGGTTTTTTTTTTTTTTATGTGTGTATAGGTAAGATGAGTTCTTGCAATTTTTTTCTTGTGAAAATGTTAGAGCATCTCCAATGTACAATGTAGTTGTAGTAAATTACAGTTTATATTAACTAATTAAGCAATGCCTCTACTTTTAATACTACAATGCACAATGTAATGACAAATGTAGTGTTGAGGTGGACATAATTAATGTCCACAATGTAGAGAGGAATGTGGTTCATCCACATTCTCTTTCACATTCCAATCAACCAATTGAAAGATGAGACTCCGCCGAACCCTAACCCTCAATCTCGCCAAACCTCCGCCTCTCTTTCTCGAGTGCCTGTCTTCCTCGGCGTCGTCTTAGCCTCCGGCCAGTGGTCATCTCCGACCGTTCGGCCCGATCCTATGGTCGCGTATCTCCTGGTCCCTACAGGTGTTGCGTTCGAAGATCCCTCTTCTGTTTGCCGGCGAGTTTATGTCCGGACGGTGGTGCTCCTCTGTTCGTGGTCGTCGCGGGCTTCAATTGGAGGTAAGTTACCCTCGCCCTTCCTCTTGCTGGTCAATCGGAGGTATTACGGGTCGCTTTCGTTGTTTGGCGGAGCCTCCGGTGGTTCGGGGCTTTGGACGGTGGCGGTTTGCTGGGGAATTGGGGAGGTGCGTGGGCCGGGGGTCGGGGCGGGACTCCGGGGGTTGTGGCTGTTCAGGTTGCAGCTGTCGGGGTTGAGGTACCGAGCAATCCTCTACATCCCTTTCCGGCTAGTGGTGTTAGGCGGCGAGGGCCCTGGTTCACTTGACTTCATCTAGTGGTGTTAGACGGGTTTGGGCCGGGGTTAGTGTGAGGGTGGTTTGTTTTCCTCTCGGTTGTTGATGGGTCGATTCGAGATTGGTTCGAGGCTCGGCTTAGGCTACTGTATAGGCTTTAGGCAGTTTCGGTAGTGCTTCTTCGGGCTTGGTATCTTTCTTGGGTCGATTGTTCACTGTTGGTTGGGTCTATTCGACTGCTGGGGAAGGACTTTTTGTGTTTCTTTAGGTTTATATTATTGTGCATGTTGTTTTGTTAGGTAGTATCGTGTTTTAGGTTTGGGCCGTTGGCCTCGGTTCTGATTACCCCGTGGGGGCCGTTTCTTTTGTAGTTTGTGTTTTGTGTTTTTGTTTTGTGTGGTGCCGATTGTATTCTAGCTTGGCTAGTGTCGGTTTCTAGGCGATCTCCGGATCTGTCCTCTCTATTTTTTCAGCTGTTGGCTGCATAGTTCAGCTAGGGGTTGTACCTTTGCACATTTTGTGCGCCTTATTTATAGTTATCTCTATCGTTTAGAAAAAAAAAATTGAAAGATGAGAGAGAAATATTATTACATTTTTCAAAATATCTAATTTATTTAAATATTTTTGTTTCTTATTTATAATTTTTTTATTTTACCAAATGGACAATATTATGTTTGATCACATTGTGCATTGTAGATAATTTTTTAGATTTAAAGTTGTGAACTTAGCAAATATCTTATGTGGTTCACAATCCATTTAAATAATTGACATTTGTCAAAATTTATGTAATCTATATATATATATAAAGAATTACCATTTTTTAAAAATGGCAAGTCAAACTTGGTCAAATTTGGTTGAGCATTAATTGCATACTATTAATAGCAAGTTTTTATTTTATTTTTTTATTTACAAATGTGCATCATTAATTGTTGCATTTAAATGTGGAGTTTGTTAACTGAAATTTGTTATTTATTTTTGTTCAAGATTAGGCTGTTCCTTTTTCATTTTCACAAATTAAAAAAAAAAAAAAATTCTTTAACATATAATTGTGTACAACATTGCAAATTTTATTTTACTAAAAAAATAAATTACGCCTAACATAATAATATAAACTTAAGTTAGTATTTACAAAAAATCATAAACTCTTTTAACATCAACTCGTCCACTACAATTGTTTTAATCGGATGCTTTTGTTTTTTAATAAAATAAATTACAGTTCATTTAATAATCAAAATATACAATATTTTTATTATATTCTTTTTATATTTTTTATATAAAAAAATAACACAAAACTAATCTAATTATAAATCGTTAATATTTTATTTGCGCAAGAACGGGTTGTAACATTTTCATTTTCACAAATTAAAGAATTTATTAACAGAAATAAGATTACCAAATTGCATATTATTTTTATAAAAAGAAATTACGGTTGGTTTAATAATAAAAAATAACTTTAGTATTTACAAGTAATTCGAAGCCTTTTGAACATAAAATCGGCTAATACCATTAAATTAATGAATTCTTTATTTTTAAAAAATATCAATTCCTAAACTTGCGGTTGATTTAATTTTCAAAAAGAAATTTTTTTGATAACAGAAAATCGTAAATGACATTTCAGCCTAGATTGGTGGATTTGGTTCCATTGTGTTCTAGAAATCCAAAATTCTTTCTCATATTTGATTTAAAAAATTCGATTGTGTTTTTTATTCCAAAGAATCAGATTGCCGAAAAATTTACCTTCTTGAATTGCAAAATCTCTTCTTAATATAAAAAATTTTGTTCAAATTGAAAAAAATATCTAATCACATGCTTCTATCCTTGAACGGATAATCTTAAATGAAAGATTTTGTGTCACCTTAAAATTAACAAACCTCTTGGAAATTACAAAATCACAATGAATTTCAAAATTTTTTGTTTCAATTTGCACGAAATTCAAAATGGTTTAAGAATTTCAAATAAATTGAAATTCATCTATTTAATCTTTTTTTTCCATAAGTTTCAAAAGTTTACAATAATTAAGTTAAATTATAAATGTATTGTTTCAAAATCAAGAGGATAGTTTTGAAAATAGACAATTTTCTTTTCAAAATTGTCTTAGTCTTCATTCAATATAAAATAAAGTTAATATGTTAGGAGCTTTTAATTGTTTAAACATACAAAATTTATGTTCTCTTGAACAAGTTAATTTTATACCGTTTATAATAAACTGATATACTGTAAATTATATGACATGTTAACCCGACATTGTTAATTTATTATTATTATTTAATATCGTTTACCACCATCTTTATTTTTTCTTGCTCTTTTAAGAGAGAAATAATAGTGGTTTCTCACTTCTTGCATTGGGTGACTCGAACTCAATACCTATTTATAGTAAATATTTAATATTGTTTACCCGTGCATCGCACGGGATACGCACTAGTAACAATATTTATGCATTGAAGATGCTCTTACACATCAACCAAGGTTGTGAGAGTGAAAAACAATATTTTTTTATTGATTTAGTGTTGTGTGTGCAAGAAAAGAGAATAACTATCCTCCCAATTATCATGCAATGAGATAACCACCCTCCTTATTTACAATTTTCCTTAATTAAATACATAGTTAGTAATTGTGCCTTATTTACAATTTTCGTTAATAAAATACATAGTTAGTAATTGTGATGAAAAGATTTACATATCGTATTATTAATACTATTTAGTAAATCAAGAGTAAGGGGAGTAATTTTCTCAACAATAAAATGAGCACATATTACAAGTCCGTGTGAACATTTGCCGCTTGGACCTAAGCCCATAAAGTATCCTTCTATGATGAACTATTGTTATTTGCCTATCTGGACCTGGAGGCCCAATGATATTCCAAAGATTAATCTTACAAAATTTTGAAAGAAAAAAACAAAACCTAGAAGAAAAGTAGCAACATAGTTTACAATTTCATATGATTAAAATTTAATGATCGGATATAAAAAGTTTTGTTTTGTTTGGATATTTTTGGTTTCGATAAGACAAATTATTGTGTGAGGCGGTTCTAACTGTTAGGTTAGTTGACTCATATAAGGCAAATTATTATGTTATTAAATGTCTACTTTTATTTATACTTCCTCATATTTTTATTTATAAATATATATATATATATGTATATATATATATATATATATTTAGAATGATATGTAAGTTTAAAAATCTAGGCATCTATTTAAAAATTAAATAATTAATTATGATATACTTGCACAACTAATGACAGCCTTATTGAATAAATAGAGGCTTATCAGTGGAATGTTTATATTGTTCTTTGATCATGAAATTTTTCTTTAAAAAAGGTTAAAAAAATAAATAAATTAGAATCCTTCATTTCTGAAGCTTTATCATATTTTGCGTTCTCATGCATGTTTTGGATATGAATGTATTTTCAATGTTTTAAGTATTTAATTTATTTCTTTTTTTTTTTAATATATATATATATATATATTATATTAATAAAATTTAAATAGTCTCTAAAAAATGGTACTTTTGATTGGTGGGCTACCTATGAGTATAGCCCAAAAATACTTGACCCCAGACATTAATGTAACCCTGGGGGCTGAACTTATTATTAGATAATTATTTTTGTATATTTAAGTAGAAAAATTTGTTTCATCTATATATATATATACACTAGTACAACACCCGTGTATTACACAGGTGTTTGTTAAAAAATTATTCTTAAATTTTAAAATTAATAAAAAAACTAAATTAAATTTAGTTACAAAAAAAAAATATTACTATATATTTTAGAATGAGATATGTTACTTATGACTTACATGTGTTATATTATATTAGTTGTTATAACTTATATCATATAACTACTTGAAATATAAATATATTAGTTGATAAATAATTTTATTTTTCTAATTAATATTAAAAATAATTTTATTATTGTTATAAAGATAAATATAATTTTTTTTATACATACAATATGGATGTTAAATCGAAACTCATCAAAAGAAGATTAATTTGATATATTACATATGTAAAACTGAAAAAAATATAAAAGTTATTAACTTTTAAAATATATATACAATTCAATAGTTATAATAAGGAATGATATTAAAATACAATTAATACATTAACATGGCCATAAATAATCAATATATTTATGGTAATCCGAACCTAATTATTTTTGGTTTGGAATTAAATTAAAATTTATCCAAGCCTAATAACGAAGCATGTAATTTTGCCACATAGGATTCCGAAGCACCAGAAGCAGCCACGTAGGCTCAGCGCATTCTGTATTAATATATAGGGGGGATTCTGTATTAATATATAGGGGGGATAATTACTAGCTAATAGTATTTAATGAAACCTATTTAATTTTACCTATGTGGCAATTTAACATTTTCTCTCCAAGAACCGTTACTTTTGATGTATTTAATATTTTATTTAATTATTAAATAATCAACACTAATCCCTTCAAAATTACAAAAATCATTTTAAACTTTTGATTATTGACAGATTGTAAATTTGGCCAACAAAAGATGAAAAAATAATTAATCATTCTATGCATACAATTAACTCACAATACTTTATTTACATCTGTGCAATTGCACAGAGTTGAATACTAATTTATTTAATAAACAAAATTGTAACACGTTTCAATATAAATAAATATTTTAGTTCAAAATGCATAACATGTCGAGTTATCTCACCGCTAGACCAATAATTGACAATAGCATTTGTGACCTCAATCCCGACGAAGATTGAACACAAAACTTTAAGCTGCAAAATTTAGAGTCGGTCCTGAACTTCATAAGGCCCTCGGCAAAATGTGCCTAATGTTTCCTTTGGTTTTATTATTATTTTTTTTAAGTTCCTAATAAAAGGCAAAATGTTACTTGCCACAATAAAAACTTTTAAATTCAACATAAAATTATAATTAAGTTTTATATCTTAAAAATAACAAATAAATAGGAAGGAGGAAATGTATTCTTTGTTAAAAATAAAAAATAAACGTAGAAATTCTGAAATATTCCTTTACTAAAATATATATCTTAAATTTATTGGAGTACATAGTAATAAATTAAGTCTAATTTTTCAATCTCTCTAGGTATATATAAAAAGAATTATCATTTATCAAGAATAGTAAGTCAATCATTGGTCAAAACTGGTCAGCATTAATTACATGTCATTTATAGTATCTTTTTAATTTTTTTTTAAATGTTGTCCTTAAAATGAGAAGTTTGGTACTCCCTCCTATTCATTATAAATATCGTTTTAACTTTTTTGATTCATCTATTTTGTTATGTATCTAGACATATTAATGTCTAGATACATAATAAAATGGATGAATCACAAAAGTCAAAACGACATTTATAATGAATAGGAGGTAGTGCTTTTTATTTTTAAAAAAGTTGGTTGCTATTTAAATTAAGTCTATTGAATATTTGTGATGGTTTGACACGATGTGCATATCAAAAGCTGATAATGCACGGATTGTATCCATTAAATTTAGTTATTGGTTACAAGAAGTTATTTGTAAATTTGAATATAAATGCACGTCACGACTGCTAATTCAATTAAATATCAGGCAATTATATTCTCTAAATTTAAAACCAGATATTCGCCTAATACAATTGTTTTGTTTGGCATCTTTTTTATAATTAAAAAGTTGCAACTGATTTAATAATAAAAAAAGTTACGTGTTATTTTTTTTAACCATAAAAATATACTTTTGTATTTTAAAAATATCGGAATTTTTTTTTCTATATAATCGGCTAATAGCCTAATATATATGTTTTGATTAGTAGGTTTTATTTAACAAAACAAACTACGACTGATTTAAGAGTAAAAATATTTTAAAAAAATAAAAAACATTTGTTTATTTCTTTTGAAAATATTTTTTCTATCAATCAAAATGAGCAGTTTCAATTAAAAAAATAAAGTTGCGGCTGATTCAATTATTTTGTTTGACAATTATTAATAATGAAAAATAATACACGACTCTAATTTTGAAACAATCAAAAATTTTATGGTCATTGTTAATTTAAATCAGAGATTCGAAATAAGAATAATCTCCATATTTAAATTAATTTAATTATAAAACGTGATGTATCTAATATTTAGATAGATTTATCACATCTCATCTCCTACATTAATGATTTTTTTTATTTTTTATTTTATCAAAATACCAAATCAAAATTTTCCAGTCTTCGTTTAAATTAGGGATTCAAAATATCTTAATCTCCATTATACATTGCTTTAATTGTAAGACGTGATGTATACAAGATTTAGATAGATTTATCACATATCTCACATAAATTAATGATTTTATTTTTTTCTAAATTTCAAAAGACAAAATCCTAAAGTTGCAGTTGATTTAATTATTAAACGATACTTTGTGATCATAGATTCGGGTTATCTTCAAACTCAAAATTTAAATTGCCGATATGTGGATATGGACATTTTAAATACATATGATCCCTAAAATGAAGGATGTTATTCCATTAGAAAACACAAAGTATGAACAAGATGTAGATTTATCATGCACGTGTGATAATATAATTTTACATGCTATGAAAGTCATATTGTTTACTCGTGCATCGCACGGGATACGCACGGGATACGCACTAGTTGTAAAAATAAAAATTATTAATTTTGATATCTAAGAAAACTAAATAACGACGATAAGTTGAAACTCATCTTAAAATGACATGCCTTGATTGCAATTGACTCTTATTCTGACTATTAGTAATATCATTTCATCGTGCCTCACGAAATAGGATTTTGCATATTCAAGCAAGAAACAAAAATTAAAAAAACGAATGAAAAAAATACGAACAAGTATGTAAAACAACATTCATTTATTAATAATAATTAATAATTATTATTTTTAAATGAGAAAAAACAATTAAATACATTTACTAGAAAATTAAGAAAAAAATAGCAATTAAAATTATTTTTTATATAACATATATATATATATATATAAATAATTAATAATGGGCCCTGGGGTAAGTGGGGGCCTGGGCGGTTGCCCGGCCCGCCCTACCCCAGGGCGGCTCTGTCAAAATTCATGTGGTGATCTGAAAACTGAAGTTGGGAAGTCTTGAAAACCAGCAGCCATAACACTGGTGAGGGTTAAAAGACAAACACAAATCACATATGCTTTTTTTTTTTTTTTTTTATATGTTTCATATTTAAGAATTTCATGGGCCATCAAACATATTTTTATTCATGGCATGGAGAACCATGTGGGTTGTTTATTTTTTTTATTTTTTTATTATTATTTTTTTTTTATGATAGTAATTTATTAAAACCTACAATATAAATTATGTAGTATGTAAAAATTATCACACTTCATGTTATATTTCTTCCATTAAAAATGGTGCTTATATATATATATAACTTCCATTTTTTTAAATGCCTTTGTAGGCATTTTCAACCAAAATAATTATTTTTTTTTGTTGGTATATTTGTCCTAGAAACAATATTTATAAGAACATATATATATGATCACACTAATAATTATATTAGATTATAATTATGGTATTGTAATTAATTAAGTAATTGTTTGATTATTTATAATTTATATATTGACATGTGGTTTGTATCATATTTTTGAAAAAATATAGTATGTCTTACTACTATGAATAATTGTTATTCGTGTTGGACACATAGATACATTGGAGAGTATTGATATACCCTATCGATAAACCATTTGTTTATGTGTTTATGGAGTATCAGTGTGTGGAATGGTGTAATAGTCCTTTGACTTGAGGTTAATACGGAATTCATATATAGAGTGATCTACTTAGACCTAGTCCAACGCTTACGCCCTTATGGGTAGACACGAGCTCGTGTTGGGTAGATCACGATATACATGGAATTGGTAGTTGAGTCAAGATAGGATTCATTCCCCAAATATAGTTTCGAGAGAACACTCGTTTTCTCTTTACTGGGTTGATAAAGTCATTGGCAATGCACGTGATTATATATGAAATGGTGTTTAAATATAATTAATTAAACACAACCAGTAAGATGAGATAAAATGATTAAGTTGTATGGAAAGACACCACGTTCAAGTCCTAAGCTTGATCGAGTGGGTCGTGAATGAAGGGACCGTATCATCATTAAGTTCTACCCTAAAGGTTTGTCTGCTTGTCCATGTAAACGTATTTCATATTTTGAGTTCGTCCTTCGACGCAGTCTGGGAGTTTCGTAAGGATCATAAATTAGATTTATGTCAATATATGAAGGTCTATAGGGTCAAACAATATGCAATCAGGTTTCCGACTAAGAGTGAATCGAGAGTGTTAAATATTAAATTAGATTGAAATATTTATTTATGAGTAATGAGATTATTTCTATTTGATGGAAAATATTTAATTAAGTTAGATTGAATTTATACTTAATTAGTAATGAGATAATTTTCTATTTGATGGAAAATATTTAACTAAGTTAATTAGATTGATACTTAATTAAATTATTAATTGGATTAATTAGGTCCAATTACCTATTGGGTTATATGATCTTCTAAGGCCTATATGATTGGGTTAGTTTGACTTAATTATAAATACCTCATTATCTCTACATAGTCTAAAATCGATGAATCGAAAGAGAAAAACATTTTGAGAGATCCAAAAAATCTTAGAGATTGAGAGATCAACGTCAAAAGACAAAACACTCTCTAGCTTTTTGGATCTAGGATTCCTAACTTCTTCATCGGAAGGGATTCACTGGCGTTAAACGGTGCATCGAAAAATTGGATTGCGCGTATACTATAGTCGATGACATAGACGAACAACTGTAAGTTTTCGTTAATCATTCACGCGATCTAGGATCATATATCGAATAGCTATAGCCGGATCTTCGTTGTTGGTAAGAAAAATTTAAGATTCCGCTGCGCGTACGCTGTGTTCGTTGTTAGAAATATAATTTTCTTTTGTCACGTTTCATCTATTTATTTATTTGTTTTGCACGTACTCTTTACTTATAATAAAATTGAATTGAAAAATTTCTTATTTACACGTAAAAAAAAAAATTCAAGTATAATTATTTCTAGTTACCTTTTTCAATATTATTTGTTGGCCCCTTCAACTAATTAAATATCTGGGTCCTCACTGTGGTATACTACTAATTTTCATATATGCACCAAGTAAACATGTTATAACTTGGCTGCAGAGTACATCTTATACATTGTACAATGATAATTTTTCTCAATCAAATCACAATTGCGTTTCATCTTTGTTGTCCTTGGAGTTACGACAATATTAGTTAACAGTTATATGTATTGCATCATAGAGAGTGATATGTATGTACCAAAAAATTGCACTTTAAGTGAAAGGAACTTGACCTGTGGCTGTGACTACAGTACTTTGTCTAATCTTTTAGCAGAGTTATTGTGCTTCATAAATTCATACAACACCACATATATAAATATAATGTCCATATATATGATTTATAGGCGTACGTGGAGATTAATCGGCCATGTTAATTAATATGCTCCCCGAGTACGAACAAGCGTCACAACAACTTGACACGATGATTTCGAGTACTCAATTGTACGCATACTATTATAAGCTTATTATTGAATCGAAATTTTAAATTTGAAAGTAGGTCTTTTATTAGGATGAACTATCTATTAACCCTCATACTCTTTTCATAATATATATAAATAACATCATAGGTATATTAATTAATGATAGACTAAGGATACAGTAACAGTTGGTAAAAATAACTTAACGAGTTTTGTTTTGTTTTGTTTGTTTAAACGTGACTACCGGATAATTAAAAGTAATGTTCTACATCCAACAACAGAGGTGTCGTGGTGTAGTTGGTTATCACGTCAGTCTAACACACTGAAGGTCTCCGGTTCGAGTCCGGGCGACGCCACATTTTTCACAGTTATTTCTAACCCTTTTCCAAATTTTACTTTACACCATTTTTTTTTTTTAATTTTCTTCAAATATTCCTGACTGTTTATCCAGAATACTTCAAATTTACCACTTCCTGTGCCTTTTCATGAATTGTAACTCCATTTAAAGAGAGGATTAAGTGTCCCTTGGGGGACATCCAATAAAATTGGAACGATACAAAGAAAATTAGCACCTTCGGAGACATCCGACAAAATTGAAACGCTACAAAGAAAATTAGCATGGCCCCTGCACAAGAATGACATGCATAAATCGAGAGGATTAAGTAAATGTATTACTACTATCTTATTTTTTCACCATAATTTCATTAATATTCCTTTATAAAGCAGAGATGAGTCCAGAATTTCTATCATGCCTAGAAATATTATGATCATATATATGAATCTCATCCATGTGCCCCTCCTCAGAAATCCCACCACCCTTAATTATTATTATTATTCCATTTTATAAAGTCAAAACTTAAACAAAAAAAAAAAAAAAAGACATGAATATAAAATTGCATGTGGAAATATTGTGCAGTCAGTCAGTCAGTCTGAGTTTCAGGTTATCCACACAGATGACACAGATATGAAATATTCACATAGGCAGAGTATTCCCGAGGGTTACATGATGATCCAACGGTTACGAATTCTGAGGAATGGTTCCGTAACGGACCGTAGCATTTCCCTATTTTTATTAGCAAAACTAAATACTTTTACATAAAATGAAATGTTATCTTGATGAAGAAGAGAAAGCTGTAATCAGTTAATTAGGAGTGTTTAATTTGGTGATAACAAAAGAATGAATACTATAAATAAACAGTCCCAATTTTGTGATAAAATGCTGGACCATTTTTTCACTAGTGTATTATTGAATGGAGAATGAAATAATACATGAAAAAAAAAAGAAAAAAAATAATGAGCCAATTAAAACATCAACAAGTTACATATCTCTCCCTATATATTAATTCAAAATGTGTTAGAGCCTAACAGGCAGACTCACGCGCTTCGAATGCTGACACGACGAATATCTATGCTTCAGAATGTTGTTTGTATATTCAGTCTTTTGGTTTGGAATTAGGCTTGGTATAGCGGTATAGATATAAATAACTTTTTTCAAACTTGATAAGTGTATAATTATTTAATTATTTTCTTTTCTCTTAGTACAAATTTCTTTCTTAATTATTTTTATTAATTGCAAATTAGAAAAACCTGTATGGCAGATAATCTCAACTGAACTAAACAAGAAAATGGTGAAAGAGGACTTTTTTTCTTTTCATTAAAATTGATCAGTTACAATTGTACAACTTTATAACAAGTCAGAATTTGAAAAATACAAAGCAAAAA
>CACSLK010024540.1:18025061-18039165 GCA_902706635.1 Striga hermonthica | reverse complement strand
AAAAAAAAAAAAACACCTAACAAAACTTGTTTTACTACAAGAGTGTAAAACTATGATAAGGTTGAGGTACCTTGAATTATCATCCAACAGAAATGAGTTGCTAACAGCATTGTTGGAATCCTCTGTCATAAGCACCCTCATGCTCGATATGACCTATTTTTTTTAATTAATAAATAAATTGCGAAATATGAGCTCATTCATCGGAGAATGATAACAAACGAATAATGACTGCAAGAATTTTAGTTTTGGTAAATTATTTTACTTACCTCAGCTGACACGCTTCGAGTATTATAGTTATCGTCCCAATACAAAGTACAAATTCTGTAAAGCTGCTGGACGCTCAGAATCTGTAGACACCGAACAAAGTTCAAGTGTCAGAAAAATGACTTTTGATGAAGCAACATTTTTTTTTCGGATTTTGTATATTTTTGGTTTACACGAGCGAAAATAAATGACTTACAGGACACAAATCATTGGTGATCTCGTCATACGATATTCTGTACTTCTGATGTATAACCTAAATGTCAAAAGGAGAAACAAATTACGGCACCAAAAAGAAAAAAAAGAAACAAAAGAATGTACTTTTTTTTTTTTTGAAAAAAAAAGGCACTCACCAAGAAGCCAACAGCTTGTCTTATGTGTTTCAGTTCATCCCAAGCTAACCCTGCATACTGGGCTCCAAATATTTTGTTAATGCTAAGGATGAAATAACTGACTCAAAAGAACATAATCAAAAATTACTCTTTAGTATGATCGTATAAGCATATATTTACCTCTTCTTTTGCCTGGCAGCACCACAACTCGAGCTCGGCCAGCCCAGCTTTGACGTACTCGCCGTTGCTGAAAGTACAACACTCGCGCCGTAGAAGAAGGCTGAAAAAAAAAAGATGGATTAATGTTTTTGTAAAGTTAATATTAACTTTTTTTCTCGGATGTCAAAAAAGTGCAGACGAAATAGAACTCCAAAGTTTACAATTCCTTTATTGATAATAACCTGTTAAAGAGCTGCACATTCACGTACGAAAATGTTTGAGTAAATATCTTCTGTATGAGAACAGTGGGAACCTGGAAAACAACAATTTATGTTATAAACTTATAATACATAAATTTCAAATGGTATTAGACATGAACTTGAGCCGGTTTAGCCATACAAAATTTTGTTTGAGTGTACTGAGAAGGGAGTTGAGGCTATCGATGATTGCTTGCCAATGATTCGTCGAGGAATCTTTTCCAAAAGACCGTCCTGACCTTATAAGATTCCCTTTGGAGGTTCTTGGTGCCTGAATTCATAACAGTACACATGTTAAAATGTTGGTATTACAACTTTTTTTTTTAATCTGGCTTGGAGTTGATTTGACTTGAAGTCCATAAGATAAAGTACCAACGAATAAAAATAGGAGAATCGCAATTCTTATTATAACAACAACAAAAAAAAAAAAAAAAAAAAAAAAAAAAAAAAAAAACTGCCAACATTCCTGATAAATGTAGCTCCTAAAACAATTACAATAAGGCAAATACCTGAATGCACAAAGCAAGCAGTGATCCTAACTCCTTTTTCAAGTTATCCCGAATAATACCGTAGATTTTTTCGACATAAGCTGTGAGCTGCTGCTTGAAAAGTAAGGCTGGATATTTTGCCTCCACTTGACGAACTGTATCGAGTGCAGCTGCTGCTGCTGCAAGGCTGACAGACGAAGGGGAGCGAAAACCCTATACACAATTTTATTTTCGTATTATTTTCGTTGTTAAATTAATTCACAAACTTGATAAATATATATATATATAAATACCATTGTCATCCTCCCGAACAAGGAGGTTGGTGGTTGCGGTTTGCGAGCTGGGGTAGCAGCTGAGCCTGCCGGTTTCATGCTTTTTTGAAGTAAGAATAACAGTGTGGAAGTATTCGACAGCCAATAAGCCATATGATCATTGCTCTCTTGATTCTGCAAAATAGTTACATGTTTTGTTATTACAAATTAAATAAATAAATAAATAAATAAAAATGTTTGGTTTTCTCGAATTTTTCAGAAGGCGGGCAATTTTGAGAGTAAGCACACTTGCAAAAGGCTTCAATATACCCACTCCCAACCAAACAAAGTATGTAGTAATTTTCTAAATATCATCTATATAATATATATAATATAATATAATATAACTCTTTTAAAAGGAAGAGTAGTTTCTTGAAACTTTTGAATTGACAAAAATGCCCTCACTAAAGATAAATGTTAGAAAAATTACAACTAACAATAGTTGTTAACTTTTTAAACCTCCATTTCTGAATTTACTTGTATTCATTGTCTTTATCTTTTATACTTATTTATATCTTTAAGTTTCTATTATTAATTACAATATTACTTAGAATTAATCTACATATGAAGTTAGGTTTATGTTTAGTTATTTTAAAGGTAGTTTTTAAATGTAAGAGAAATATAATATTAAGAATTTTTAAATATAAAATATCTTATTTCATAAGTGTGAAATATATAATGCACTAGTGAAAGTATATCATCTCTAATTTCCAAATATCATACTGTTTACTATAGAGATTTTTTGTGATAGTATTATAAATTTAAAGAGGAACAATTTAAGAATTTTTTGTGATTCAATCAGAATGATTGAATCAAAAATAATTCTTCAACATAAAAAATGTCAAATTTCTGTGGGAAAAAATTAGGGTGTGATAGAAACGAAACCAGTAAAAAACCAATCAAATCTCAATTTAACTCAACATTAACACAACATCACTATCTTCAATATAACCAATGTAATTAAATAATATCAACCAATCATTCTTACCTATCACATCAATTTTAATTCAATATTCATCCATCATATAATCTTAACTAACCAGCACTTCCAATCATTTTCTCTATTTTACATCAAATCAACTTTAATTATTTAATTTTAAATTTAATTCTCACTAACAACTAACCATACCACATTTTTTAAATTTAGCTATGGTTAACAAAAAAAAAAAAAAACCAATCAAATTCATATCCAATCACACCCTTATTTGCTAAATGAAAATATATAATCTTAATAGAAATATTTTGTTTAAACTATTCATAAATATAATATGCATAATGTATTTAAGTTTACCTGTTAATAGTATTAGTATGTATAGTATAAATGTTTATATAAGTGTTACAAAAATTAATCTACCATTTACTTTAATTATAATATAAATACAAATAGAGTAATTATAAAAGTAAAATAAAATAACTAAACTCGATTTTAAATCTTGAATTTCAAAATACGTGTAATTATTAAAAAATAGTTACAACTAAAATCAATTAAATAAAAATATATATTACATTACTTTAAATTTGTTGTCATTAACCATCTCATTTATAAAATCATTCAGAATTAAATTAAATGTTTCAAATCACTTTTCAGAAGTAGAAAAAATAAACTATAGAAAAATATTGACGAAGATATAAAAACAATATTAATATTAAGATAAAAGTAAAATACGAAAAAATCATATAATTCATTTAAACTGGACTTATTTTATTTTTTCACATTTAGGACGATCTTGAAAATTCGTGAATGAAAATGATAATGCATTTAAGAGATGCAATAATAATTTGTGTTGGTCAATATATATAGATGGGTATCTTAATCAACCAATGTTGGACAATATATATATATAGACAGATCGGTACCTTTAATCAATTATTGTTCCTAATCTATTTCAAGTAATTTTCTTTTCGAAATAATTACGACTTTAAAAATATTTGCAAATATTTATTTGAAAATATAGATGGGTACCTTAATCAACCAATGTTGGACAATAAATATAGATAAATCGGTACCTTTAATCAATCAAGAATGTTATTGTTCCTAGTCTATTTCAAGTAATTTTTTTTTCGAAATAATTACGACTTTAAAGATATTTTCAAATATTTATTTATCTCTTATGTCATTATATCCACATAGAGAATACATATCTAAGTCTTATGAAATATTATACTTGCAAAAGTAATTGAATTTTGCAACTACTATAATCAAAATAATAGTGAACGAAACATTCAAACATAAGTGGTTAGCTTCCAATCAACAAAAAGAAATGATCATTACAAATGATTGTTATAGCAAATTCGAGTTTTTTTTCAAATAGCATGACGCAAAAGGAAAGACATTAGAAAACTATAATATGATGACAATAATAATGATAATTATTTAAAATCAAAGACAACATTGATTTCTTTAGCATTTAAAATTTCACCAAAGAAAAAAGATTTTCAACCCAATGTTTTATATTTAATTTTATTTATCATAGAGTCAGTTAATAGTATCCCCCTATATAATTCCCGAATGCGCTGAGCCTACGTTGGCTGCTTCTGGTGCTTCGGAATCCTACTTGGCGAAGAATCATGCTTCGTAATTAGGTTTGGACAAATAATATTGATATATTAATAATTAATAATCTAGGTTCGGACATTCCGTAAATATTATTTAGCTAACTTAGGTATTTTAATATCACTTGTACTAATATAACCCTTTAATTCTTTATAATTTTACATAGTGAGACACTAAGTGACTAATATATCCCTGACTTTTGATTTGTTTCCTTCAATTAGCTAATGAATTAGCTAATGAATTATAAATGTATTTTAAAAGTTGATAACTTTTGTATTTCGTATCGGTTTTACATATATAATATATCAAATTAATCATCTTTTCATGATCTTCGATTTGACATCTATATTGTATATAAAAAATAAATAAAGTATATTCATCTTTATAATAATATAAAATAATATTATTTATTAAAATTTATTAGAAAAATCAAATTATTTCTCAGTTGACATATTTATGTTTAATGATATATTTATGTTTAATGTAGTTATATGTTGTAAGTTAAAAAAATTATTATAATATAACACAGGTAAGTCACACAAATAAAAAGTATCATACTAAATATATAATAATATATATATTTTTATAAAAGGTATTTAAATTTTCACCTACTTTTTCTCATTAATTTTAAATTTTAAGAAAAAAATTAGCTAGCACCCGTGTAATACACGGACGTTGTACTAGTTAAATATTATATTTCAATATTCAATACATTTATATTACTTATCACAAAATACACCATTTTTTTGTTAAACTAATGGAAAGAAAATTATATTGTACTATTAAATATAAATCTAATAATGAAAATAATTTTAAGTAAAAAAAAACAATAATATTACGTGCTACCTTCCTAGTATAAATAAAAAAGGAATAATATTAACAATTCAGAAGTCATGGAATGTATTATTACCTCGATGGCCGACCCAATCATCTGAATCAGACGATCAAACACACTCGTTCGATCGGACTCAAACGATTTCCAGTGCATCAGGCATTTGTATATAGTGTAAGCTGCAACGGGCTTGCCTTGGCTGAAGCCCACGTCTTTCTTCACAGATTCAATGAGGGCATCCACATCTTCCTGCAGCAAAATAAAAAGGATTTATTTTTTAAAGAAAAATATCATATACAAGGAAAGAAAAAGAAAATCTTGATTTATAGAAGCACAGACATTCTGACGATCGATTGGGGGCTTTCTTGGTTTACTATCAGAAGTTTCAGATACTTTAACCGGAGTATGAAACATATCCTGAAGAAATCAGGCCTCACATTAATAGAAAAAAAAAAGAGAAAAGAAAAAAAGATGAAAGAAAACTAAGAGAGGAAAAGAAGGTATGTAATGGTGCATTTTTCAAAGAGAGGATATCGGTTCTTTTCACTCACTTCATTGTCGTGGTGGCCGTTTTCCAGTGCCTGCATGCGTGTATAATATTAATATATTATCCATATGGAACTGGTAAAAGAGTACAGCAAAAAATAATGAGTTTCCTAGAGAAGTTATTACTAACCTTAGGCACTAGAGCTGGTGAATGTTCTACTGCCCCTTTGGAAGGAGCTAACAACGTTTGCTGCCGGAGAATTTTATTCTCAGCTTCCATGTCGGATATTTTTTCCTCAAGCCTGCGCACACACATTAATTTTTTCTTATAACTATACAATAAAGGTTGAGCAAAATCTTAAGTATCAGGAAAAAGAGAATGAAAAAGCTCACAAGAATGTCAAACCTTGTTTAAGAATATAAATATAATTAGAAGTTATGCAGAAGTAGATAATAATAAAAAGAAAGTCTAACCGATGCACATTGGTCTTCAACTTGACGATTATAGACTCAGCGTCCATGGCTTGCTTCAACCTCTCCTCACTGAGTTTGTTCGACTCTTCATATTTCTTCTCCGTTTCACCTATTTTTGCCTCGAGAGAGCTCACTAAGGCCTGCAAGAGGATGCAGTTTAAGGAAACATTAAAAAAAAAAAAAAGGAAATGGTAAACAATAAAAAATATTTCTGGAATAAACAGAAAGGTTAACAGGTCACAGTTAGCATACCTTGAGATTATCATTTTCGGCAGCGAGCTTATTCATCATTTCATGGTCGATGACTGGAATTTCCTGTACTATGGGGACTTGCTCGGCTACCGATTTTGCAGCTTCTAGTTCTTTTTCGAGCATCTCGTTGGCTTCCTTAAACTGAAGCTGAAGCTCTTGTAAAGCCGTTTTCAGTTTCATGTTCTCTTGTGTTTTTGCTTCTTCCAGGTCCGCCTGTGATAATATATATTACAAATTTATACTATCTTTCATTTTTCTTATTAGTTTTGTGGGAAGTTCAAGTCACAGTTTCTAATTAATGGACGATAACAAAAATAAATGAGTTAAAATAAAAAAAATAAAAAAAAAAAAATAATAAAAAAAAAAAAAATTGGCATACTCTCATTCGTTTCTCGAGCTGCAATCTCCAAGTCAATTCCTCAACTTGCTTCTCTAACTTATTCTTGGCAGCTTGCAGGGCACCAGTTTCTTTCGCGGCCTGAAACCAAAGGAGGATGATTGATTAATATAAGTTTTAAATAATTTAAGAAACAGAAAATTAGTACTGAAAGAGAAATGAGGGACTAGAGTTGACCATCTTCAATTTACGCAGCTCTTTACGTGCAACTCGGGCTCTCCATGCACACTGAGTGGCGAGTGCAGCTTTCTTCAGCTTGATATATTTCGAACGGGCTAAGTATTCACGACAATGGCTCTGTACAAATAAAGAAAAAAAAAATTATTCATCACGATTTTTTTTTTTCTTTACAGAAAAAGTAAAAAAGAATAAGAAGATAAAAAAGTGGTGCTACCTAAATAAAAAGACAAAACAATAAAAGATTGAATAACAAAACTAGTACAAAGTTCACCTGAATCAAAATAGCTGCTTTCGTCCGCTGTCTGAACCGAAGCTCATTACGTGCGGCCATACCACGCATTCCTGTCTGAATCGAGACAGAAGATAAGCACAATCCTCTGTAAGCTTTCCTGGCAATATACATCCGTAAATTTCTCTGTATCCTGAGACAAGAAGCCTCCCTACGCATGCCCTCGTAAACTTTACGACTAAGTTGTCCTGCAATAATTAAAAATTAAATGAGAAGTAAATAAAATGCGTCTCGACAAATGCAAATGTTTGTTTCTAAGCTCAATTGAAAGAAGAAAGCATATGCCCAACAAAAGCGAAATCAGTAACCTCTGCATGCGGATTGAATAAATATGGCTGAACGACGTAATAACATGAAACTTCTTCTGGCCATGTAAGAACGCATTTTCCTCTGGATAATGCTGGCCGATCTTCCTAAGATTTCTGTTCTCCGGCCATCCAGCTCGGCCATCTGACCAGCCCTCAAAAACACTTTCGTTTTACCAATCTGCAAAAAGCTTACTCCATAAGTACATGCAGCTTAAACAACATAAAAAGAAAGAAAAAAGGTGAAAAGAACAAGGGGAACCACACTATTCTAAGTAAATTGATTACAAACTTGCTTAATCAGGTCGTTGTTTTTAGTCTTAGCTAAACTCGGCTGGGGCTTAAGCATTGGGATTATGTATAAGCTCAACAAGTAGAAGAAGGTTGTTACCTGGTAGCCTTCGAGTCCAGCTTTCTCCAAGAGCTTCTTGCAAACGGCAACCTCATCCGTGCTAAAAACATATCGAATTAAAACAATTTATAATTGAACGACCACTTTCAATGATTGTGATGAGTCAGAGCGGAAGTACATAAGCAAAAATTAGATCATACCTTCCTTTCAGAACTTCGGGAGAAAGAATCCCAAAACGGTCTACGAATTCGAAGAAGGGCCTTTTGGTAGGATATCCTGCACAACTTATCCTAATAGCTTCCATGACCCCCTGGATTTATGAACGAAAATGATAAAATAAATAAATCAAAACTACCCTTCAGAATCAGTCTAATAAAAACTCCGCCATCTGTAAAAATTTTGAAATGCCAAACTGACATTTATTTATACATTATGATCTGCAGCCTCAAGAGGTGAGTTACGTTAGTTTTTATAATTTACCCAAAAATAGTAGTGACGAAGCAAATCAAATAAAAGAGTAGCTATACAGATCAAAAAATAAATAAATAAATAATAAAAGAGTAGCTATACCCCGCAACGCAGTTGTTGAAGGACATTTTGATTCTCAAAGATAGCCGGCTTGAGAAGATTATTCGGTTTAACACAACGTATATAATGAGGTTCAGTGGCGCTCAGGGTCTCAAGAAGAGCTAGTAGTTGTTGCTGCAAAGTTTGGGTCGCATGAATAACTTTACATATATCGAAGTAAACAACCAAAAAAGAGGCTTAAAAAACATACCTTGAACCTCGAGCCAATTGAAGAAAATTTTGATTGCTTGGAGGACTCCTCGTTCGATGGAGGAAAAAGACCCGACACAAACAGGCATTTGGAGGCACTCAAGAGGGCCTGATGCTCAGCAATAACATAGTCCTTGTTTTTGTCAAGAAACAACTCGGTTTGATACGTGACCTGACACGAACAAAATTTGTCGAGTTAAAATAGATATTATACTAAATGCAATACATGATGCGATTGAAAACACTTACATCGCCCGCATAATGTGAGATGGTAAAGTCGGAACGGGCTAATTTGGGCTTGCTAAAGCGTTTGTGGTTCTTGAAAGTTTGGTACAGCTTTTGGGCGAACGTCTCATGAGTCGAACGAGGGAACATGCTACAAAAACAAGTATCATAGACAATTTTAGTAAAAAAATAGCCGATCCCATTTGTTGTTATTTGTAAATAAGTTGAATGGTTTAAAATATAGTGATGAGAGACTCACCAAGCTTCATCAAGAAGGGCTATAATGCCACCTGGCTTCTGAGGAATTTCAGAAAACAAATATATAACAGAAAGTGAGAGAACTATAAATAAATATATATATATATAGATATATATATATATATATATAATATATATTGCGAGAGAGAGAGAGAGAGAGAGAGAGAGAGTTGGAAAAATAAACCAGCAAAGACAGCAAGACCTTTTCAATTAGATCAAGAACATCTTGATTGTCAATGAACTCTATGTAGCTCCAGTTAATTTCTTCTTTCGTGTACTCCTCTTGCTCCATTTTAAACACATGCTGCCAAATAAGTAGCTTAGTATCGAATAACTGAAATAAACATGAACAAAAAAAAAATTACCGCAAGGAACAGAAAATTACAAAAATACCTGATTAAAGTGCTGCTGAAGCTTCTCATTCGTCAAATTTATGCAAAACTGTTCAAAACTGTTGAATAAATCCAACACAAATAAAAATGGTCGTGTTTAGAATATTGTTGTAGTAACTGAGCTCAAGGGTCAAGAAAAAAGAATGGTTAGCACTATAGAGTACATCTTTTAAACCATCAAATAAGATACCATTTAATGGTACTAAAGTAATATGACAAGCATCACGTCCTAAAACCGTAGCAAATAAACAAAATCAAATAAAATGACGAAAATATAACCAAATGCATTGTTGTGCCACTCAAAATTTTATAAACAACTTGTGTTTTGAAGAAGGATATGAATTTACACGAATCTCATAATGCAGTTCACATAACTATGTTTGGTTGTGTTGTATGCAATATATGAAAAACGGAAACAATCATATATCAACAATGATGGCACAGCGTACCGGTTAAGCACCTGTTAGTCTTGAAGCTCTCGAATCCATATATATCCAGAACTCCAATTAAACATTTTGAATTCGGGTCTTGACCTATAGAACTATTGATCCTGTCCACAAGCCTGCGAAATAGTGAACTAAATTCTCAGCAAAACCCAAATGAAATAATAATAATAATAATAATAATAATAATAATAATAATAATAATAATAATAATAATAATAATAATAATAACAAAAAGCAATAAACAGAATAGGAATGAAGCTTACCAGTCAAACAACCTCGAATACACGATTTTGGCCAAGGCATCTCGGCTTGCAACAGCTGCCGTAGGATCAAGTTCTTTAGTAATGGTCTCATCACGGGTCACAATCACACGTTTGCAAAGGGAATCTTCTAAAGACTTTGCATCACACCTGCAAATGCACCGAGGCTTTCAGAAACAGAATTTTGGATTTTCCTTATTCTCATTACGGATGCTGAAATAAAATCATTTACATGAATAAATTGGCAGCCGTGCGCAAATGAAACCAAGATTTTTCATCTTTAGGCATGGACGAGTCGATTTCCTTCCCCTTTACAAACTCAATGTTCCCAAGATGGAGAATTGCAGCAATAACCCGAAATATTGCATCCTGGCAAGTAATAAGAAGTGATATTAGCATGAAAATGTCTTCAAATTCTCCCCCACCCCAAAAAAAATAATAATAATAAAAGAAATGAATCATTTTTGCATGTTAAACAAACTGCATTTTGTACCTGTTCTTCAGAACTGATTCCTACAGTATCCATTGCTTTCCTTGTTGCTATATATTCTTTAGAATCATCAATCCCGTCTAGCTCATAGCAATTCGTCTGATTTAAATAGTTAAATGTCCTTGGGTTTCCCAGGTGGTACTTCTTAATTTCCTGAGAGATGCATGGAGATATTTAATATGATAATAAAGGCAAAAAAAAAAGGTAAAATCTAAGTGGAAAATAAGATGATATAAAAATCTAACTTACGCCAAAGTCAGATGCAATAATCAGAGAGAGAGAGAGAGAACCACAGTAGATGTTAAGTGGGAATACATTACCTCTTCGGGTGCAGCACAAAGCATATAGAAACAATGGTAGTTTCTCTCAGGATCAGACACTTGACAAACACGAGACCTTTCAAGAAGGTATGTTCTGATGGCAGCCCCTGATATCTTACCCCTTTGATCGAACTGAATCTCGACAAACTTACCAAAGCGACTAGAAAAAAAAAAGAATTCGTGGGGGGAATCAATAGAATTTACAGTTGACTATTTCAAGAAAATAATGTAGACTTATCAAGGAGAAAGAAAATAAACATGAACAGAATTTCATGTACCTTGAATTATTATTTCTAACCGTCTTTGCATTACCAAATGCCTCGAGAACAGGGTTCGACTTCAATAAAGAAAAACGTGCAAAATAGTGAGCTAAAAAATTGGCCTTTTGCCATGTAACACATAAAAAATAAATAAATAAATAAAAACCCAATTACCTGAAGTACTTGTTGTTCGACTGTCCTTCCCTCACCTCCCGATCGGCCCCCCATATAAGCCAGATAACGCATGAGCAATTTCGTGCTTTCTGTCTTGCCCGCCCCACTCTCACCACTGACTAAAATCGACTGACTTACCCCCTCATTTATCATAAGCCTGTCGTCCCAAAAATTTATCTCAAAAACAGCATATATAAAAATTGGCTTAAATCTACAATGCTAAAGAAAAATGTATGCCTGTATGCAGCATCTGCAACGGCAAACGGATGAGGACTCAGCTCGCCGAAGGCGGCACCTTTATATTGTGCCATCATATGACTATCATATAGATGAGGCAATCTTTGAAAAGGATTTACGGCGATCAATATGCTCCCAGTATAGGTCTGATGAAAAAAAAAAATAACAAATAAAGATGGCTGCAAAACACAGCTTTTAATAATAGTAGATGAACTTTTATGCATGATAGAGAGTTAAGAATTTACACGATATGAAATAAAATATTCGAGGGACTTACGTATATCTCATTGATGTCGTATCTGGATTTTAAATTGTCGAGGACTCCTGGCTCATGCAAGTATGCCAACTTTGTCATGTCATCGACCCCACAAGGCGGAGCCTCGGTATCCTTGGGAAAGACATTAGAGGACTTGGCCACAACCTGTGGAAAAGAGTTGATTGTCATTCTCACTCATTAAGTAAGTGAACTTGAATATGTGAATGTCAGAATGTAGAAGGAAAAACTTCTTGTCTGAATTCACCATAATGTGCAAAGAATGAATTGAGAACCCCATGACCACTATGAAGATCCCATTAACTTTTTCTTTTTCTCACTTATGCATCATTAACATTTTAAAGATACAAAATATTTTGATGATTCATAAAGAAGAGGAAGAAAAACGAAAAGAAAATGTAGCGACAATAACGTTACTGAATTTAGTTTATAATATTCTGTTATTCTTTTGTGCCCTCTAGCCAAAGTAGTCTTTCATAATTCGTCCAATTATGAGCATAAAGGTTTCTTCAAACTAATACAAACACAAGATTGAGAATGATACGCCATTTCTCATGCAATATCAAATGAAAATGAACTGGAAATGCAATGGCTGAGAACGACTCATAACTAAAAATAACTCGGAAGAAATGTGTAGTAAATATGGCACCTCCCTATGATGTGATGAAGACATTACTCACCGTCTTTCCCGATGTACAAGATACTTTGATGTCTTCACCATTTACGGCTATAACCTCACCATCAATCCATGCCTCATCAGGGTCCTCGACCCACACGAGAGACCCTACTCCTAAAGTGACTGGAGCAACCTGCAAAAGTTCCACAAAGATGAGCTATAAACTCAAAGGGCTGGATATTAATGACCAAAAAAGGATATGGTCATTCTTTGACTTCATAAAGACCAGTTCTAACGAGGCACTTAAATCCCCAAGTAAAATCCACCAAAACAAAAGATTATCAGGTACACCAAAAAAATGCACATTTTGGAGAAACTTGCATGATTAATAAGACGTGTAGCTTAAAGCTGTATGAAGTGTATGAGAATGTCAGTTGCAACTCCATTGAGTTTCGGATGATTCTGGTACCAAAACAAATATTACAAAACCACGAACCTTTAGATTGATCTAGTTTGACCAAAACCATTGTGCTATCACATATTTATAATAGCACAAATCTTTCGACTGATCGGACTTTATAAAACTAAACCGGTATCGGATATTTTTAAAAAGCATAAACCGTTATGTTGGTCGGCCTAAAAAATGAAAAATCAGCAGGCAGTGTAGTGTAGATTAACAATGAAAATTTCTACATTTTCTGTTGTGGAGGAACAACTTCAAGATAAAAGGCTGTGGGAGCAAGATAATAACTTTGATGGTTGAAAAAAAAAAAAAAAGCTCTTAAATTAGCTTTCATTAGGAAATAAAAGATGTTAAATAAACTGAAGCAAGAAAAGGAAAAGGATAAAATCCAAGCACAGTCAATGGCTATTTAGAGGAAATTAACAAAGAAAAAAGGAAGAAGAAAGACAAAACCAAGGAATATCACACCTAACTATCCTCAACAACTTGGTCTAAATATAAAACTAGTGAATTCTTATGGGCAATTACCATAAAAATAAATAAAAAAAAATGAAAATCAGGGACCATTTCAAGTTTCCCAATCTTTAAAAAAATGAAACTCTATATCATTTCGAATTCCCAAGACATCAAGATCAATGCAATGAACTACACTAACACCTATAAGGAGGATGAAAATAATTAAAAGAACAAAAAAAAAAACACTCAGATAATGAATAAAAATCCATTCTTGAAAAAACAAAACCGCATTTCAGTTCAAAGTTTCCATGAAAAACATCAACATCCCATCAAACAACATCATAAGATTGGGAAATGCTATGGTCCCGTTACCGTATCATCCGCCGGGTGTTTTAACCTTGGATCATCTATCTTATACTTACTACATGTGCATCCAACGGTTAAAACACCCGACGGGATGGTACCGTAACGAGACCGTAGCATTTCCCCATAAGATTAATCAACATAAACGTGCATTTCAAAAAAAA
>CACSLK010024540.1:18008922-18025038 GCA_902706635.1 Striga hermonthica | reverse complement strand
AAAAAAAAACAAGAAAAAACCCAAATGAATAAAGTCCACTACCATCTTGTAATGAAGTCCAATCGGATCGGAAAAACTTCAATGCCGCCTCGATTAGTCTTCAGACATCAAGAAACAATACACAGAACCAAAAAACAAACAACAGAGCACAAAATGCAGATCAAAACTACAGCCCCCCCTCCTCCTTAAATGAATCAATGAGCAAATCTACCCAACAAATTCACTTCAATCTTGAAACATTCTTAAACAGCACAAAAAATCACAGCAAATCCTATTGCCCTTTGACTCCCTACAATACTCCGAGGATAAACAAAATATTACAGCAATATGAAACAAGATCTGGGAGCTCAATGAGCTTATGTATTTATTTACACCGCTCTTATTCTTATTCTTTTTCTATTTCTTTTTCTTTTTTTTTTCAATGAAAAATCGGAGAGGTGTAGAGGTTTAAATGAAGTATGAAGAGAGTCAAATCGAGAAGATAAATCACATTAAACCCCTTTTTTGCTCCGCTAAGCAAAATACAATACAAATGGCGTTTGAGAGAAAAATTTTTGTATATTTAAATGGGGAAAAATAAAAATTATTTCTTTTGATTTTCTAGGAAAGTATTTTTCTCTTCTCTTCTCTCCCACGTCGTTAGGGGTTTTTAGACCTTGTCCTAAATTATTCTGTTTAGTTACTATAGTTTATTAATTAGGAAGATGTTCCGTCAAGGTTTGTAACCGTTAAATCAATTATCTTTGAATATGATGATTTAACGGTTATAAATCTCGACGAAATAGTTCTGACTTTAACATTTCTTTATTAGTTATTACAAGCTTGGTCGTTAAATTAATCAAGAACAGAAATCTTTAATGAACTGGAATTCCATTTATGCCCCTGAAAGACAGCCATTTTTCGAATCGGGGGATTGTTGGGCCCAACGGGGCTCGGTATTTAAAATTGTTGGGGCGGTTGGGTTGTTTTACTGTGCTAATTGTGCATGTGTAAAAAAAATACAAATTTCCTATTAATCGGACTAACTGTTACGTGGAAGATTGTAAAAAATCCATAATTATATTATGAATGTCATACTTGATTTTTTAGTTTATGAAATTTAGTTTGGTGTAATAAAAATGTATTTTTATATTATTTTTTTTAGTGTATAAAAAACGCATAGTTATATTATACATGTCATGATTATTGTTTATTGTATAAAATTTTAGTTTAAAAAATACATATGTA
Source organism: Striga hermonthica (assembly GCA_902706635.1). Taxonomy (NCBI): domain Eukaryota; kingdom Viridiplantae; phylum Streptophyta; class Magnoliopsida; order Lamiales; family Orobanchaceae; genus Striga; species Striga hermonthica. The sequence continues at coordinate 18,023,811 of CACSLK010024540.1, read as the reverse complement.
TACAAAAAAAAAAAAAATATTAAAATTTTCTAGTAGCGATCTTATTAATGTCATATGGTCTTCCGGAGAAACTAATACTAGTGAGAATCCCGTGCGATGCACGAGGGTTCCGTATTTTAGAATATTTTTTCAAAATTTTATTTTAACAATATATTAGCCCGTTGGCCGTTTATATTAATATAAATAATATTTTAACATTTATATTTAATTTTTAATACATAAATAATAATATTACATATTTTGATTAATCATAATATTCAAATAATATTTTATTCAATAAATTATTATCGTATAATGTCAATATTTATGGCACTCATAGAAGTAATTTAATTTTTTATATAATGATAAATATTTATATTAATATTATTTTTTGAAGTAATTAATTTAAAAATATCTAAGCAAATTTAATGTTTATTAAGAATATGATCATATAGACTGTAAAATAAAATGGAATGAACAAACCTAAATTGAACAAACCCACCATTTAAGGGAGCATTTGATGTCGCCTGATTTTGTGGTAAAAGAAAATTCAAAAAAAAAAATCTCAAAGTGACATGCAATTAATTTTGGCGAATTTTTTGCTTACTATTTCTAATAAATAGTTATTCTTATTGTATATATACAGATGGGAAAAAAAAAGAAAGATTGCCCACATATATTGTATGCTTGTTATTTTATTTAGGAAGTTGGTAACACAAAACTTCTCGACCGGCTGGAACTTGAGTAATCGCCTTCCTTCTCACCGGTTGAACGTCGTGTACCTACAAAGAACTCTCACACCGGAGGGGTTTTCCGGTGAAGAGCCTCCGAAGCTTAAGTCAGTGTATGTTCAATCAATTCTCAAGAGTAAGTAGTAGAATGATCGTGTTGAAGAAGAAAGGCTCACCCCCTTTATATAGGGGTGAGATACCTGACCTAGGGCTGCCCGGATTTGATGAGCTGTCTGCCCGAACTGCCCGTCCGTACACACCAAACGCGTGTGTCAGAGGTAGCCGTCGCCACTATCGCCTGCACCAATCCTCTTTGGACGCGTGTCCTCCTGCACATGGGGTAGGCTGTCAGAGGTGGTTATCGCTATCCACCACTGCCTTCTCGACACGTGTCCCCCTGCACATGGGGTAAATATTCTTCTGGAATTCTGTCAGAGGCTCCTTCACGCGCCTATGACTAGGCCGAACAGCGTGGTGTTAAGTCCTCGAAGTAATCGACCTGTTGAGGTCGAATAGGTTGCTCGATCGTGTATCTGGTCGAAGGATAGTTTGGTCGACTGGTTGACTGCTCGATTTCTTTGACTTCCTCATAATACGACCTCCTCGACCGGTCAACAGACCGGTTCAGCCTTGTGGGTATAATATCCTATATCATCTAGTCCCCCCCACTCTGTCGAGTCTGAATGACTCGATCTAAGAGTGAATTAGTATTTATCGTCCTTCTGGATGGTTCGTCGTTAGATATCGACCAGCTGGTAAGCTTCCCGCTCATTTTTTCGAATAATTTCCCATTAATCACTAGAAATAAAGTTATCTGCTTTAAGTCCTTTTTGTCGCACCCGTTTTTTGCCACGCGTCACGTCTGTCATATGTGTCAGGCGCTTTAATTATTGCGCCTCCTCGCCTAACGCGTCCGTTTTGAGCTTCGTGCAAATTAATACTCCCCATCGTTGGATCTACCTTTAATCCGACGGCCCTTATCTTTCCACCCTTCAATCTCCAAAGTATAAATTCCATACTTAGCGTATTTTTCAACTTTTTCCACCCTTTCAATTTCCGAATTACTCTGTGCCCAGAATTCTCTATGCAAAACACCCTTACTTTCTCGACGGTTTCTCTTGCGCTCTTTCGAACTTCCATCAATTATCAATCCACGGTTATGAGTAAGTCTCTTCACACTTGAATTTATATTCTTTATAGTTTTATTTTGTGTATTCTTGGATTTTCAATATTGGGTGCTCTTGATCTGTCTGCTGAATTGTTTCAAATTGGCTTGTCTTGTGTTGAATTTGTGCTTGGAATACTCTTGTTTGTCTATTGAATGTTGAGGATTTTGTCTCTCCTTTGAAAATTTTTGAAATTTCTGTCCCTTTACTTCCCGAATTCTCCTCCTGGTTTTTGGATTGCTCTCCCCTAAAACCCTAATCTTTCTTCTCCCCTCTTTCTTCTTTGCGACAGCTTCTTTTTGATATTGTTTTCTGTTTTTGTTTTGATTTCCTTTTCAGACTCTGAGACATCCTCTGATTCAGTTGAAATACTACCCTCTGCGCTCGAAGCTGTCCCTCTCTCTATCCTTTGCCCCGGCGATACAATTCCTACTCGCGTTTTTACGGCCCGCGTCGCTTCTTCAAACTCCGGGGATACCATGGATAACGTTCCTCTCCGCCATCGTCAACCTCCCCTTGGTGCGTTAGACGAGCCAGAGGAGGACGAGGTTGTTTCTCCGCAGCCCACTGCTCCTCCCTCTTCGAGTTCTCCGCCCAAACAATCCTCGACCAAAAAATTTTCCAAGCGCTCTTCTTCTACTTCTCTTTCTCATCCTTGGTTCAACCCCGACAAAATCGGCCAACCTCTTGGTTGGGCGTTCCTCAGATCCTCTCCCTCTGACAAATTCGACCATCCTCCACGAGATTGTTACACTTTCTTCGAAATCCAGTTTAAACTTGGTCTTTGTTTCCCTCTAAGTCCTGATCTTCTTCAGATCTGCGAGTGGTTCGGGCTTCCTCTTCATCAACTTCCCCCTAACGCTATTCGTTTCATGACCACTTTCGTCATTCTTTGCCACGTCCACCTTGGTCGATTCGACCTTGCCTTCTTCCATTACTGTTATGTCCCTTCCAAACAAGGTCGAGGCATGTACTTAAAGAGTCGTAATGGTGCTCATTTCATCAACGACGTCCCCTCCAATCTTCCTAAATGGATCGATCGGTTTATTTTTGTCCATCCTGCTGAGCCTTTCTCTTGGCCTTCCATCCCTTGGGTCAAGGAGGTTCTTCAAGAAGTTTCTGCCCCTCCTTCGAACCCCCTTTTCGAGCAACGGGTCCATACTTGGAATTCTAAGACCGTTGCATCAGAAACGCTCCTCAAAGACGAGAACCTTCTCCACCATTGTGGTCTTCTCACCCACAAGACTTGTCCTCCTCCCACCAACGAGATCCTCGATCTCATTCGACTTGAAGATGATCCAGGTAGTAATCGAGCAGATTAGCTGAATGTTCGTGCGTTTCCTTATTTTTATTCCGAGTGATTATTACTGACCTCGAATATGATCTATATTGTGATTTTTTCGCAGTGGTGCCCAGTTTCAACTTCCCTCCGAGGAAATCTCCTCTGAAAAAGAAATCGGGGGTTGTCGCTGGGTCGAGCGGCGACAAGGTCGATGGGTCGGTTAGCTCTGGTGGGTCTCGACCAGAGCCGCCACAGCAATCGCCCCCGCGGCAGACTCCGCCGCCTCTCCACCACTGCCCAAGGAGACCCAACAGCGACCAGAGCGGCAGCCTCAACAGCCGCAACAACAGCAACAACAACGTCCACTACAACCTCAGCCGCCGAAGCAGCCAGGGCAAACTTCCCAGAACCCTCAACAAAAATCCATTTCTTCTTCAGCCGCCAAGTCTTCGACCTCATCCAAGGTCGATGATCGTCAGAAGGTTGTCGACCGTCAACACAAATCTGGCGACTGTCAAAGGACCACTGATCGTCAACACCAGGTCGACGATCGCTCACAAAGAACTGACGACCGCCAAAAAGTCGACAGCCGTCAGAAAACCGATCAGCAAGCTCCTATTCCCAAAGACTCCGCTTCTTCCAAAGTCATGGACAAGTCTTCCGAGCCCCACTCCTCATCCAAGACCCAAGCTTTAGAAAAGCCTCCTCTCGACCAACAATCCCTCAAGACCCAATCTGCTGGCTCGACCAAGGCACTGGTCGAGTCCAGCAGTAAAGTTGATACCGGGCGTGAGACGGTGCTAGGTAAACGGTCTCGCACTGACCAAGGTACGGTCGTCTGGAAGCGGGGGTAAACGACAGCTATCTTTCTCCTGACCCCCTTGCCCCAAAGCCGACGTCCTTGATGACGGCGTCCGCGAATGAGGTGGCCGAGCGCCTCGAGGGTGTTCTCCTCGAGGATGATCGCAAAAAGCTCGGCCCCACGCTGCCTGAATTTGGGGATCAATTCGTTCAATGGATTGCCCAGGTATTGTTTTCCTCGCGTTTTCCTGTTTTTTTTCTTATACTTCACCTGTTACGCAAGTTTTGAACTGTGCCCTCTTCACTGATTACAGGGCTTGGTCCAATTCTTGCCCACAGTGCAAGAGGCTCGCGACAGCTCCGGGAAGTCCCTGAAAAGCCTCGAGAGCACGATTAAGTTCTTGCAGGATAAGAACTCGACTCTCGTAAAGCATAATTCCTAGCTCCGCGAGACCCAAGTGGAGCAGAAGACTGAGTTCGATGTCAAGCTTCGATCCCTTGATGAAGAGCTCCACAATAAAAGTAAGGTTCTCGCGGAAAGAGACGCTGCCCTCGCAGCTAAGGAGGCAGCAGTGGCGGAAAAGGAAGCTGCGTTGAAGGAGAGGGAGAAGGCACTCGAGCAGGAGCGAGCTGCCCGGGTCGAGGCAGAAAAAACTCGAGCAGATTTAGAAGCGGCTCGAGCACAAGCAGAGGCTGCTCGAGCAGAGTCAGATGCCACTTTAACGAAGGAAAGGGCTGCCCATGCTCACCAACTTAAGCGCTACGCTGACGCGGCGGCTCTCCGAGCTCGGCAAATGATGTGGGCGACCACCACGGGGCAACTCTTTCTTAAACAATATCGCGCTCAAACGGTGGCCGATTTCGTGCAGTCGCCACAGTATCTGAAGGAGGTTCAAGATTTCGGGGTAGACTGTTTTCAGTTTGCCCTTCAGAAGGCAGGCGAGCAAATCGCTGAGGATGATTTCGAGCAACTCGATCCCTTGGCTATCTGGGACGCCTTACCGAAGGTTCCTCCTAGCTTCCAGGGTGATCCATCCTTGCCGCTCGAACATGAGTGGTGGTCTGGGTTGCTCGAAAGAACCTTGGCTCGATCAGATATACTCAAGAAGACATATGCCTTGCCCGATGGTCTAACTCCCCCTGCTCCTATGTTGGCCGCCTTAGCTGAGTCTATCCGGCAGCGCCCTCTCGATGATGCCTGCGATTCCACCTCTAGTATTACTCATCCAGATCCAAACGTTAATTCGAGCAATGCCGACTCTGCCGCTACTCCGCCTCCATAGATTAGTTTGCGTTGTATTTTATTGTTTTCTTTTGATATCTGTGTATTTTGATGAACTTCGTGGTCTTTACTTGAAATGGAAATGTTTTATTTGATCTCATTTCTACTTTCAATAACGCTTGTGATAACTCGATCAGATGCATTTATGTAGCTCTTCCATAAGGTAATTGAGATAAATCTTAAATATACAGTCAGCATGTCTTTCAGTTTTCAATGTGTATCTTCCCTTTGAGCATATGCCCTCCTTCAAAGGGGTGGTCGTTCCATACGACCATCTATCCTCATGGCCTTAATCATGATGGATTTTTTCCTTGAACGCATGCCCACCCTCAAAGAGGTGGTCGTTACATACGACCATCCAGCCTCATGGCCTTAATCATGATGGATTTTTTCCTTTGAAACGCATGCCCACCCTTAAAGGGGTGGTCGTTACATACGACCATCCAGCCTCATGGCTTTAATCATGATGGATTTATTCCTTGAACGCATGCCCACCTTCAAAGAGGTGGTCGTTACATACGACCATCCAGCCTCATGGCCTTAATCATGATGGATTTTTTCCATTGAAACGCATGCCCACCCTCAAAGGGGTGGTCGTTACATACGACCATCCAGCCTCATGGCCTTAATCATGATGGATTTATTCCTTGAACGCATGCCCACCTTCAAAGAGGTGGTCGTTACATACGACCATCCAGCCTCATGGCCTTAATCATGATGGATTTTTTCCTTTGAAACGCATTCCCACCCTCAAAGGGGTGGTCGTTACATACGACCATCCAGCCTCATGGCCTTAATCATGATGGATATTTTCCTTTGAAACGCATGCCCACCCTCAAAGGGGTGGTCGTTACATACGACAGCCATGGCCTTAATCATGATGGATTTTTTCCTTTGAAACGCATGCCCACCCTCAAAGGGGTGGTCGTTACATACGACCATCTAGCCTCATGGCCTTAGTCATGATGGATTTTTTCCTTTGAAACGCATGCCCACCCTCAAAGGGGTGGTCGTTACATACGACCATCCAGCCTCATGGCCTTAGTCATGATGAATTTTTTTCTTGAACGCATGCCCACCTTCAAAGAGGTGGTCGTTACATACGACCATCCAGCCTCATGGCCTTAATCGTGATGGATCTTTTCTTGAACGCATGCCCACCTTCAAAGAGGTGGTCGTTACATACGACCATCCAGCCTCATGGCCTTAATCGTGATGGATTTTTTCTTGAACGCATGCCCACCTTCAAAGAAGTGGTCGTTACATACGACCATCCAGCCTCGTGGCCTTAATCGTGATGGATTTTTTACATACAGTCTGTCATCAGGGTTAATCCCAGGATTCCGACCATATAAGGTTAATTTGGTAAACAGTAACTTGTAGAAACTTCAATATGCCATTTTATTCATCATCGAGCAAAGCATTTCATTACATCGGTGGTAATAAGTAAAAAAGAAAAAATTTTAAGCATAATATTTCTTTAAGTTAGCCACATTCCATGACCTGGCTAGGGATCTTCCTTCAGCATCCTTTAAGGAATATGCCCCTCCAGCATGGACCTTTTCGACCAGGTATGGTTCTTCCCAGTTTGACTCTAGTTTCCCGACGTGCTTCAGCACATCGACTCTCTTCCACACCAAGTGACCCACTTGGAATCTTCGTGTTTTCACTTTCCTATCATGTGCTGCTCGCATCCTTTGTTTGTACGCCTTGACTCTGATTGTTGCTTTTCCTTGAAGCTCTTCGATTGTGTCGAGCGCTGCCATCATTAGACGTTCATTCTGTTCTCGATCATATGTGCTCGATCTTTGGGACTGAACCTCGACCTCTATCGACAACAAAGCCTTCATGCCGTATACCATACTAAACGGTGTTTCCCTAGTGGTCGATCGGGGAGTTGTTCTGTACGCCCATAGCACCGAAGTAAGTTCATCCACCCATGCTCCCGATGCTTTCTCCAACTTCGTTTTCAGACCATTCAATATAATTCTGTTGGTCACTTCGACCTGCCCGTTGGCCTGCGGGTGTGCGACTGAAGCGAAATGTTGATCAATTTTCATGTCCTCGCACCATGCCCGAATCCGCTTGCCATTGAACTGGGTCCCGTTGTCCGACACTAACACTTTAGGAACTCCGAACCTGCAACATATGTTATCATATAGAAAATGTATCACTTTCTCCTCCGTGATTTTTGCCAGGGGTTCAGCCTCTACCCACTTCGTGAAGTAATCGACCGCGACAATCAAGAACTTCCTCTGTCCGGTTCCTTGGGGCATAGGCCCAACTAGGTCGATCCCCCATTGGGCGAACGGGATGGGAGAACTCATCGCTGTCATGGCTTTGGCCGGCTGGTGAATGAGTGGGCCGTGTTTCTGGCATTGCAAACATTTCCGCACCATCTCTTTGGCATCTTCTCTCATTGTTGGCCAGAAATATCCTACTCTTAGAGCCTTTGCCACCGAGGAACCCGCCTTGCTGTGATCGCTGCAGCAGCCCTCGTGAATTTCCTTCAGCACATATCGCCCTTCTTCTCCGTCTACTCATCGCAAGTGGGGGCCCGCGTGCGACCTTATGTAGAGAATCCCTCCATGCTCGAAAAATCTCCTTATCACTTTAACAGCTCCTTCCTTCAATTCTTTTATTATCGGCGCCCTTCAATCCTCGACATCCTCTATCTCGACCACCTCCTTCTCGACACTCTTTTCCATGTGCAACAAGGTCACACTTCTGCTCTTGCAGTCCACCAGACTTTGTGCCATTTTAGCTAACAGATCCGCTCGACCATTTTCTCCTCGAGGTATCTGGATTAATTCGAAAGAATCAAACTCTTTCTGCAGCTTCTTTATATCCTCCACATACTTCATCATCCTTTCCTCCCGGACCTCGAACCCTTCCTGGAATTGACCCACCACCAATTGTGAGTCTGAATGCACCTGCACTGCTCGAGCTCCGCCACTTAAGGCCAGTTTGAGTCCCTTAATGACCGCCTCGTATTCCGCTTCATTATTTGATATCTGGTAGGCCACCTTGATTGCGAACTCCAGGCTGTCACCTTTTGGCGACATAAGTACGATGCCTAGGCCACCTCCGGCCCTCGACACCGATCCATCTGCAAACACCTGCCACACCCCTTCAGACTCCTCGCTCTCCTTCGTCCCCTCTTGTATAAAATCGGCCAATGCTTGAGCCTTAATCGCCCTCCTCAGCTCGTAGATAATTGTGTATTCACTCAGCTCGACCGCCCATTTGACTAACCGCCCCGACACGGAGGGTCGACCCAGTGTTTCTCCCAATGGCATATTCGTTCGGACCTTCACCTCATGTCCCAAGAAATATGGTCTCAGCTTCCTTACGGTGACCACCACTGCCAAGGCCCCTTTCTCAATCTCTGAATACCTCCTCTCCGCCCCTTGCATCACCTTACTTACGTAGTAGATCGGAAATTAGGTTGTCCCTTCCTCCCGCAATAACACAGAGCTCACTGCCGTCTCACCAATGGATACATACAACACCAAGTCCTCCCCTTGCGCCGGTTTTGCCAATAGTGGTAGATCGACCAACATCCTCTTCAACTCCTCGAATGCTTTCTGGGCTTCTTCTGTCCACTGGAATTTTGAGCTCTTCCTGAGTGTCTTAAATAGGGGCCCGCTTTTCTCAGCTACCTTAGAAATAAAACGGCTCGGGCCTGCTATTCGAACAGTTAAGATCTGCACCTCCTTCACCTTCGTGGGGGGCTGCATCTCGATCACCGCCCTCACCTTCTCCGGGTTGACCTCGATCCCCCTCCTCGTGACCATGTAGCCCAAAAATTTTCCAGATTTAACCCCGAATGAGCACTTAGCAGGATTCAGCTTCATCCCATACTTCCGGAGGGTCATGAATGTTTCTTTTAAGTCGTTCACATGGTCAATTTCCTCTCTGCTCTTTACCAGCATATCATCTACATATACCTCCATGTTCCTTCCCAACTGAACCTTAAAAATTTTATCCACCAACCTCTGATATGTTGCCCCTGCATTCTTTAGACCGAACGGCATCACCACATAGCAGTATGTTCCACGGCTTGTTACAAAGCTGACCCTTTTCCAATCCTCTCGAGCCAGCGGGATTTGATGATAACCCTGGGATGCGTCCATCAAACTGAGTAGCTCACACCCGGCTGTGGAGTCGACCAGCTGGTCGATCCTGGGAAGCGGATATAAATCCTTCGGGCATGCTTTGTTCAGATCGCGGAAATCAATGCACATCCTCCACTTCCCTTCCGCCTTCGACACCATCACCGTGTTTGACAGCCATTCGGGGAACTGAATCTCTTTAATATGTCGTGCTCCCAACAGTTTCTCGACCTCCTGCTCGATGATCTTGTCCATCTCCGCCCCATGGTGCCTTCTCTTCTGCTTCACCGGCCTCACGCTGAGGTCGATGTTTAGTCGATGCTCGATCACCTCCGCACTTATTCCCGTTAACTCCTCTGCTGTATAGGCAAAAATATCAGCGAACTCCCTAACCAACTGGATCAGCCTCGACCGAATAGGCTCTCCCAGATCCTTCCCGATCCTGAACTTTCTCCCTTCACACCCTTCGATCATTTGAATCTCCTCAACTTCTTCCCCAGGCTGGATATCCATTTTCTCCTTACCTTTCTCCACTTTTTGTTTGTCCTCCCTCGACCTCGATCCTCCTGGTCGATTAATCTCCTCCCTCTTCGACTCGGTCTGCCTTTTCGCCAATTGTTTGTTATTACTGACTGTCGTTTGGTAGCAACTTCTCGAAGTGAGCTGATCCCCGGCAATCTCCCCTACGTTTTTCGCCCACCGGATATTTGATCGTCATGTGGTACGTGGATACGACCGCCTGGAATGCATTCAAGCTTGTCCGTCCCATGATGATGTTATAGGACGACTCAGCCCCTACAACCACAAATCTCACCATGCGCACCTTCCTCAACTCTCCTGATCCCAGTGCCACGGGCAAACTGACCTCTCCCATTGGCATAACTTCTCCCCCATTAAAGCCGTAAAGTGCCGTGGTCACCGGTTTCAGCTCCATATTCAGCTCCTTGTTAATCTGCACAAAACAATCGTAGAACATCACATCTACCGAACTCCCGGTATCAATGAATACCCTCTTCACATCGAAGCCTGCCACCTCCACGGTTATCACCAAGGCATCATTGTGCGGCAGGACCACTCCCTCGGCATCCTCCGCCTTAAAACTTATCACCGGCATGCGGGCCGTGATACTCACCTCTTCCCTCTTCCTTTTCATTGCTCGAACATGGCCTCTCCTCGCATTATTCGAGTCCCCGTCAGTCGGTCCTCCTGAAATCATATATATTGTGCCTCTGTTTACTTGGCCTCCATCTACTTCTCTTTCCCGCTCTCTACTTCCTCGCCTCCTCTTCTCCTCATCTCTTTTTCGACCATATCGACCACCTCGTGCATCCTCATCATCATCCTCCTCGCTCCTCTCTACCGAGTCCTCCCGACACCTTCTCTTCTCCTTCCTCCTCCCCTTATCCTAATAGACAAAATCCTTGAGATGCCCTGCTCGAATAAGGCGCTCAATCTCGTCCTTGAGATGCCGAAGTATGGCCATAGTCTTTGTGGAAGCGGCAATATCTCCTCGACTTCGGTTGGGTGGGCCCCTAGAACCTCGACCTTGGCCACATCACATCTTTCCCATCTATCCCTTTCTCCATGGCCATCAGAACCTCAGCTACCTTCGCGTTCAATGGGGTGTAATCATGGAATCTCTTCCCTCCAGAGATAGGTCGGTCCTTCCACCTGTCCTCTCGCCCTCGATCTTGCTTAGCTTGCCCCTCCCTCCTGGGCGAGGCTTTCCTTTTAGGCGAAACTGCTTTCTCTTTCCTCGACTCCCCTCGACCTAGTTCTTCTAGTTTGTCAAACTCCGCCTCAGTCTCCTCGAGATTGATATATTTCCTACACCTCCTCAACACCTCATCATACGTGTGAGCAGGAGTTTTAGCCAGAGAAGTCCGACACGGTCCTGCCCGCAAACTCCTTATCAATCCTCCAGCCTTGACCTCGTCGACCGCCGATGGGATCTCCAAACACGCCTGATTGTATCGAGCGACACATTTACGCAGTGACTCCTTCTCGCCTTGTCTCATCGCCATCAATGTCAAATACGTTTTCTCCTGAGCCACCGCGCTCGAATATTGATTTGTCAACTTCTCCGCAAAATCCTCGAAGTCCACTATCGAGCCTGGGGGGGAGCTGTTGGAACCAGTCGAGTGCCCCTCCCCTAAGGGTCGATAAAAAGGCCCTGCAACTAACGGGGTCAGTATATCTGTGCAACACAGCCATATTTTCAAATGTCCTCACATGTCTCGACGGATCAGAAGTCCCATCGAACACCAAGTTGGTATCCTTGTAATTATTTGGCAAGGGTGTTGCTAGTATGTCCGCCGAGAACGGGTGTCCTCGAGCACGCCTCTCCGCTCGACCATCCACCTTAGCCTGCAATTGGCGCAGCTGTTCCGCCATCCTCTCCATCTCCCGGTCATGTGTGGGCCCGCCTCCACCATAGCTGGATTCATCCTCCTCCGCGTTTTGGCGTGACCCTGCAATAGTGTTCGGCATTGCCGTAGCCCGAGAGAGACTGTTTGTGACTTGCTGAACTGCTTGCGTGGCTGCCTCCGCCACCATTTGTTGCATCTCCTGCCTGGTCATTATCACATGCTGGTCGGGGACCTGAACCGCTGCTCGCGGCGGTGCTCCTCCTTGGGCCACCGCTCTTTCTGGTTGCATCCTCGTTCCTCCCGGTTGCGCCACCGTCGCTCCCAGTTGCACTCCCACTCCTCCTGGTTGCGCTGCCGTTGAGCTGTGTGGTGGTCGTGGTGGCATCGCCGCCGCATCCGCTGCGCGGGCCTCGTGAGCACGGTTGGGGCCAGCGTCTCCTCCAGGAATCGCCGTTGCCACTCCCACACCTTGGAACACAGGTACGGGAGTGATCGGCGTCTGTGATGGGCCAGAAAAACCCGGGGGAGGACCATGTCCCAACGGCCTGGTCGTTGTCCAAGCATCATCGAACGTTGACTGTAAGTTTTTGGGAATTCCGTCCGCCGTAGCTGAGCTTCAAGCACACCTTTTCAAACGAAAGTCCCCACAGACGGCGCCAAATGGTAACACAAAACTTCTCGACCGGCTGGAACTTGAGTAATCGCCTTCCTTCTCACCGGTTGAACGTCGTGTACCTACAAAGAACTCTCACCCCGGAGGGGTTTTCCGGTGAAGAGCCTCCGAAGCTTAAGTCAGTGTATGTTCAATCAATTCTCAAGAGTAAGTAGTAGAATGATCGTGTTGAAGAAGAAAGGCTCACCCCTTTTATATAGGGGTGAGATACCTGACCTAGGGCTGCCCGGATTTGATGAGCTGTCTGTCATAACTTCCCGTCCGTACACACCAAACGCGTGTGTCAGAGGTAGCCGTCGCCACTATCGCCTGCACCAATCCTCTTTGGACGCGTGTCCTCCTGCACATGGGGTAGGCTGTCAGAGGTGGTTATCGCTATCCACCACTGCCTTCTCGACACGTGTCCCCCTGCACATGGGGTAAATATTCTTCTGGAATTCTGTCAGAGGCTCCTTCACGCGCCTATGACTAGGCCGAACAGCGTGGTGTTAAGTCCTCGAAGTAATCGACCTGTTGAGGTCGAATAGGTTGCTCGATCGTGTATCTGGTCGAAGGATAGTTTGGTCGACAGCCTTGCTTGGTCGACTGGTTGACTGCTCGATTTCTTTGACTTCCTCATAATACGACCTCCTCGACCGGCCAACAGACCGGTTCAGCCTTGTGGGTATAATATCCTATATCAGAAGTGAATTGTATTTACTATATACAACACGTAAACCTATCATATTAATAAAACTAGTGCAGTGCCCGTGCGATGCACGGGGCTTTATGATTTCTTTCTTTTTTAAAAGACAATTGTATATTCAAATTAAAATTGTATAATAAAGGAGCGATCATGACATTATTAAATATAATGAAAATGAAATATCTATATTATTGAACACTTCTTTATATAAACAATTATTAGATACAATAATAGAAAAATATATGAATATATAATGCTAAGACTCTAAATCCATAATTGAGAAGACGATCATTTGGGTTGGAACTCCTTTGAAAGTCTTTATTTGAATATATAGGTTGTATGGAAACAACCAATCCAATAATATCTACAAAAATATAAGACAATCCATTATATTAAAATGTCATAATCGACTTTATTATTGATTTTAGTAAATATATAAAATTATAAAATACGTAATAAGTAAAAAATTAAAACGTACCAAACAATATGGCTTCATCAACATTTCAACATCAATTAAAATTGTAAAGTTCCTAAAGTTGGAAAGGATACATAGTGAAATCGCCCCTCCACTTGTGAATCTTGGTCTAGCCGTTTATAATGATCCTCCAAGTGCATATCGATCGTCAATTTGTAGATGCCAATATTGTTTTCACTTAGTCGTTTTTCAATATATAAGCGCCACATTATTTAATTTTGTCGATGAATTTTGGAATATTGACGGGTCGAATTATGTTAGTAATTCGTTCTCTCTAAGATAGTATATTCATTAATTCAATAAACAATTAATAAATAATATAGCATAAAATGATGAATATAAATAATAATGTAAGAACAAATTACCTCAGAATCGTGAAAGATAATATTAAGGACGTTTCGATAATTGCGCTTGTCTTCAACTTATTGGAACATTCTAATGATGCGTAGCTCGGTAATTGGCCTATAAGTTCTTTTGATATCTTTGATTTTTCCAAAAAACCAAAGTCATTTTGAGTTATGATGGAAAAGTTGATTCAAAAAATTGTTACGTGGGATGTATTATTTGCTGTCAAATTTTTGTTCAATGTTGGTGATGTTTATATAATGATTATGTATGTGCCATCTACCTATAAAGTCGAATTTAATATATATATATATATATATATATATTGAAAATCGATTTTTTGAATATTTGGTTATTTGATAAAGTTTTCACATTAAATTGATATAATTTTATTTTTAAAATTAATTAGATAATGATTAACACAAAGTTGAGAATCTAATAGATATTGTTAGAAAATAAAAAAATGATAGAAAATCTAAATTGATTTGAGTTCTCATTACCTAAAATCTCTAGATTTTTATGGGATACCAATTGATTACTCGAAAGAGTTGTATTGGGTGTATAATTATTAGTTGGAAAAAATATTAGCATATAGGCACAAAATATATATTGCAACATTAATTGTCTCGTTTGATTTTTTAAAAAGCAAAAATGTCAAATTTTGGAAATTAACACGGATTTTGTTAGGAAATTTAAGGAAGATGATTTTATGGAAGATAATTATTTGTTGACATTTTTTAATGTGTATCAAGATTTACTTGAAAGTGTTGTATTGGAAGTGTATCACTATTACTTGACATAAATGAATGACCAAATTTTAAATGATTTGCATTCGGATTTTAAGTTGATTTGAATTTATTTTCTTTAATAATTTGATTATGATTGATGTCAACAAAATATTTATCCAATTTTATAAAAAAAATGGATATGAAACATGTTGTATATTGTGTTCGAAATACTAAAAGTTTGAAATTATGTTATGTTAT
>CACSLK010024540.1:17990761-18002859 GCA_902706635.1 Striga hermonthica | reverse complement strand
CCATCGCAAATTCTAGAAGTACAAAGGACACCAAACTTTCAATGAATTTGGAATTCACTCAACCTTCAATTGACTTGACGACCAAGATCCATGGAAGGAGCAAAACCTTACGTGGATAGACAAAATGAGGAAGAACGACTATAAGCATTATATTGTACCTCCGGAGTTCAATCGCTCGTCAAACCTTAGCCCAACTACCACCTCGTGTAAATAATCAATCGGGGCTCGTTCGGCCGCTCACAGTTGTTGCCGATGCTGCTCATGAGCAACTATGCACACACGTCAGAAAAACTACAGAAGCAAAAAGTATCAGAGGAGACAGAATTGAAGGTCGTATCGGACAACATCGTGTTGGTCGTCAAATGCGGTCGAAAATCACGCCTCCGCCGCCGCTAGCATCATGTGCCAGAAATGCTTCAATTGGGTGAAGAGTCGTGATGCCGCCGTGCATAGATACTTCAAATTTGATCCGCCCACGAGGCTTTCGATGAAAGGGAGCTCGGATCTGCCGCCGACGAGCGGAGACTCAGAGAAGGAGAGGCCGGTTAAGTCCGCCACGGCCTAGGGCTTTGAAGAGGTGGTATATGCCTACACTTGCGAATGGCATGAGGGAAGAGAGTATTAATCAATTGAGGATAAAAATGAATCATATAAAAATAGTTTAGAAAAATCTTATTTTATTTTATATATTCATATACATTATATATTTATTCATAAATTGAACTAGTATGTACTCCATGCGATGCACGGGAACAATATTAAATTAAAAATATTATAAATAAACCTCGAGTTTGAGTCACTCAATGGAAGAAGTGGAAACTACTATTGATCCTATTTAAAAAGAGAAAAAAAAATAATTATAAATTAAAGAGGAAGATAAACAATACTTATTAATTATAAATTAAAGATTCGGGTCCAACAATGTAAAATTATTTTGTATAAGAGAATATAAATTTTACATTATTTTGTATAACAAAATATAAAATTGGTATGTTTAATATTAAAAACACCTAAAATATTATATTAGTATATGTAAGAGTATTCAAAATTTTTTATATTATTTTTGAAAGATATGAAGTCACCTACAACTATTCTGAACAATTTTAGAAGGAAAACATATCTAAAAACATTTGAATTTAACATTGTGTAAAAAAGATTTTTCTATACTATTTTGTAAAAAGAAATCATGTCTACAAATATTTAAATTTAACATCAATTATGTATATGTGTATATGTATATATATATGTATATATAGACGAATATGTAAAAAAATGTCTAAACAATTTGTTTAAAGTATCTAAAACATTATAAGCCTAATTTAATAAACACATTATGGCATATGATACCAAATTTATGGCGTTACCTCCATCTAAAAAATTGATACAAACAACTTCAAAATTATTATTATACTTTTTACGTTGTTATCGAGGATGTATTGTTAGCTTATAATATTTGTAAAAATATTAATAATTAGACCGATGAAAATTAGCTTTCTAAAGTAGATAATGTATTTCTAGTAGTAATTATGAATTGGTTTTTATTTTATTTTATTTTTCTAAATCTGTATAGATAAGGGATGAGATTTTTTAAACTCGTTAGAATATAAAATTTGTATGTTTAATATTGAAAACACCTAAAATATTATATTAGTATATGTAAAAGTATTCAAAATTTTTTATATTATTTTTGAAAGATATGAAGTCACCTACAACTTTTTTAAACAATTTTAGAAGGAAAACATATCTAAAAATATTTGAATTTAACATTGTGTAAAACAGATTTTTCTAGACTATTTTGTAAAGAAAACATGTCTACAAATATTTAAATTTAACATCAATTATGTTTATGTGTATATGTATATATAGATGAATATGTTAAAAAAAAAATGTCTAAACAATTTGTTTAAAGTATTTGGTAACACAAAACTTCCCGACCGGCTAGAACTTGAATAATCGTCTTCCTTCTCACCGGTTCAACGTCGTGCACCTACAAAGAACTCTCACACCGGAGGAGTTTTCCGGTAAAGAGCCTCCGAAGCTTAAGTCAATGTATATCCAATCAATTCTCAAGAGTAAGTAATAGAATGATCGTGTTGAAGAAGAAAGGCTCACCCCCTTTATATAGGGATGAGATACCTGACCTAGGGCTACCCGGATTTGGTGAGCTGTCTGCCCTAACTGCCCGTCCGTACACATAAAACACGTGTGTCAGAGGTAGACGTCGCCACTATCGCCTGCACCAATACTCTTTGGACGCGTGTCCTTCTGCACATGGGGTAGGCTGTCAGAGGTGGTTAGTGCTATCAACCACTGCATTCTCGATACGTGTCCCCCTGAACAAGGGGTAAACATTCTCCTGAAATTCGATAAGAGGCTCTCCCACGCGCCTGTGACTGGGCCGATCAGTTGTAGTGTTAAGTCCTCGAAATGGTCGACCTGTTGAGGTCGACTAAATTGCTCGATCACTCATCTGGTCGAGTGATGGGTTGGTCGACTACTTGACTGGTCGACAGGTTAGCTGTTCGATCTCCCCGTCACTTGGTCCGGTTCCTTCATGATATGACCTCCTCGTCTGGTTCAGCAGGCCGGTTTAGCCTGGTAGGTATAATATCCTATATCATCTAGTCCCCCCCACTCTGGTCGAGCCTAAATGACTCGATCTAAGAGTGAACTTGTGCTCATCGACCTCCTAGATAGCAGGGTGTCTAATATCGACCATCTGACGGATTTCCCGCTTATTTTTTCCAATAATACCTCATTAATTTCCAGAGATAAGATCGCCTATCACATGTCCTTTCTGCTGCGCCTGCTTTTCTGCCACGCGTCGCGTCTGCCGCATTTGTCAGTCACTTTAATGATAGTGCCTCCTTGCATAACGCGCCCACTTTGAGTGCCGTGTTAATTAATGCTTCCCGCCGTTAGATCTAGTTTTAATCCAACGGTCTTAATCTTCCAACCCTTTGACTCCCCACGTATAAATTCAGTACTTAGCGAATTTTCTCAGTTTTTCCACCTTTGCAATTTCAAACTCTCTTGCACCCAAAATCCTTTCTGCAAAAACCCTATCTTCCTCGGCGATTTCCCTGCGATCTTCGAGCCTTATCAATTCTCCCATCTGTGATTATGAGTAAGTTGTTCTTCGCCTGATTTCACTCTTCCTATACTTGAGATTTTACGTTTTGAATTTTCTTCTCTGTGTTGTTGTTTTTTTTTTTTTCGAATTGGGTGTCTGAAGTTTGCTGATTGAATGTTTTGAATGTGTGTGTTGAATGTCTGTGCCCGCCTGTTGATCGTTGTAGGTTTCGTCCTCTCCCTTTGAAATTCTCCCAGAATCCCTGTTCTCTTTGTTCAATTTTTCCAAAATCGCCCTTTTTGCAAAACCCTAATTTTGAAAACCTTCTCCTCTTTCCCCTTTCTTTTTTTTGCCAAAATTCCCCTTTTTGATAGTGTTCCTTTATTTTTTGTTTTCAGATCCCGCTACCTCGACCACTTCCTCTGATTCAGTTGAGATATTGCCCTCTGCCCTTGAAGCCGTTCCTCTCTCTATCCTCCGCCCCGGCGATACTGTTCCTACCATCATTTTTACTGCCCGTGTCGCTTCTTCCAACTCAGGGGATACCATGGACAACATTCCTCTCCGCCGTCGTCGACCTGCCCTTGGTGAGCTAGATGATCCAGAGGTGGACGAGGTTATTTCTCTTCAACCCACGTCTGCTCCTTCTTCAAACATTCCTCCTTCTTCTTCTCAACCTGGTACCTCTAACTCTCCTTCCAATAAGGCCTCGACCAAAAAACTCTCTAAGGCTTCTTCGAGGCGTCCATCTTCTACTTCTCTTTCCCATCCTTAGTATGATCCTGAAAAGATCGGCCAACCTCTCGGTTGGGCGTTCTTTAGCTCTTCTTCCTCTGATAAATACGATCATCCCCCGAGGGACTGTTATACCTTTTTTTGAAATCCAATTTAAGCTCGGCCTTCGCTTTCCCCTGTGCCCCGAACTTCTTCAGATTTGTGAATGGTTTGGGCTTTCTCTGCACCAACTCTCCCCAAATGACATTCGCTTTATGACCATCTTTATTATCCTCTGTCGCGTTCGTTTAGGTCGATTCGACCTAGACTTCTTCCATTATTGCTACGTCCCTTCTAAGCAAGGTCGAGGCCTCTATTTAAAGAGCCGCAATGGCGCCCACTTCATCAATGATATCCCCTCCAATCTCCCCAAGTCGAGTGATAAGTTTATCTTCGTCCGGCCCGATGCTCCTTTTCCTTGGCTGTCCGCCCCTTGGGTTAAGGAGGTTTTGCGAGAGGCGGCTTCAGCCCCTCCTCCCAACCCTCTGTTCGACCAACGGGTCTTCACTTGGAATTCCAAGTCCGTTGCGTCCGAGAAACTTCTTAGGGATGAGAACCTCCTTCACTATTGTGGTCTTCTCACCCACAAGACTTGTCCTCCTCCCAGTGATGAGATCCTCGATCTTATCCGGATCGAGAATGACCCAGGTAATCTTCGACTAGATCGCTCGAATACTTTGGCACCCCTCTATTTTTGTTTTGATTATCCTCTATTGATGTTTTTGTTATTTTCTTGCAGAGGTGCCCAGTTTCAACATTCCCCCGAGGCGCGCCAAACTCCCCCACCTCCTCCTGATAAAACTCCTCAGCCCTCTTCTACTTCGGCCGCCGTCACCAAGTCCTCGACCACCTCCAAAGCCGATGATCGCCACTCGAAGACCTCCGATCACCACCAGAAATCCGACGACCGCCATCAAAAACACGATGACCGCCATAAGATGCCCGACAACTGCCACCAAAAGATTGACCCTCGAGCTCCCAATCCCAAGGATGACATTTCTTCCAAAGTCGTTGATAAATCTTCCAAACCCCACGCTTCGTCCAAAGCCAAGACCCCAGAAAAAAACTCTTCTCGACCGTTCTTCTTCCAAGACTCACTCCGCTGGCTCGACCAAGGCGCTGGTCGAGTCTAGCGGTCCAGATGGCGCAGGGCACGAGGTTTCCCTGGGGAAGAATTCTCGTACTGACCAAGGTGAGGTGGTCATGAAGCGAGGGCGTACCAGCCACCAATGGCCTGATCCGCTGGCCCCAAAGTCGACATCTCTTTTGTCGGCCTCCGTGAATGAGGTGGCCGAGCGCCTCGAGGGTGCCCTCCTCGAGGAAGACCGAGGCCAGCGTCACCTTGCCTGAAGTTGGAGATAAGCTCATGAAGTGGCTTGCCCAGGTATTACTTATCTTATATTTACACCGATTCCTTCCTGCCTTTGTTTTTCGATATATGGATTGAATTGCCTTATTTTGCTCGATTATAGGGCTTGGTCGAGTTCTTGCCTCTGGCCAAAGAAGCTCGAGATAGCTCTGGCAAGTCAATAAAGATCCTCGAGAGCAACATTTGCTTTCTGCAGGACAGAAACTCAACTCTCCTGCAGCACAATACCAAACTCCGCGAGACGCAGACCGAACAGAAGGCCGAGTTCGAAGTCAAGGTTAAGTCCCTTGATAAAGAGCTCGCTCTAAAGAATAAAGTTCTCGCGGAGCGAGAGGCCGCCCTTGCGATAAAAGAGGTTGCGGTGGCCGAGAAAGAAACCGCGCTAAAAGAGAAAGAGGCTGCGCTCGAACAAGAGCGGGTTGTTCGAGCACAAGTGGAGACTACTCGAGCGAAGGCAGAGGCTGCTCGAGCACAGGCAGAGACGGCTCGAGCACAGGCAGAGGCTGCCCGAGCTGAGATGGAGGCTACCTTGGCCAAAGAAAGGGCTGCCCACGACGAAGAGAAACAGAGATATGCAAACGCCACTGCTCTTCGAGCTAGGCAGATGCTTTGGGCAACGACAACCGGGCAGCTCTTCCTCCGAGAACATCGTGCACAAGTGGTGGCTGACTTCATGCAGTTACCACAATTTCTGAAGGAGGTCCAAGACTTTGGGGTGGACTGCTTCTAATTTGCCCTGCAGAAGGCTGGTGAGCAAATCGCCGAGGATGATTTTGAGCAGCTCGACCTCGTGGCTATTTGGGATGCTTTACCAAAGGTCCCCTCTAGCTTTCACGGTGACCCTTCTTTACCTCTCAAGCACAAGTGGTGGTCAGGACAGCTCGAAAGAACCTTGGCTAGATCGGACACTCTAAAAAAGACTTTTGCTCTGCCTGATGGTGCTACTCCTCCTACTGCCATGTTGGTCGCCATGGCTGAATCTATTCGACGTCGTCCACTTAATCAAGCCTGCGACTCGACCTCTGGAACCAGCCCCCAGCTCGATCCTAACGCCTCCGTCGCAACGCCGACTCCACTGCTGCTCCTCCTCCATAGGCTAGTTTGTACTATGTTGTATTTAATTTCGACTTTGTATTCTGATGAACTTTTGTAATCTCCTTTTGAATGGAAATGTTTTGCTTGATTTTGTTTCTGTCTTCAATAATGCTTAAGATAACTTGATTGGGTGTGTTTATGTAACTCTTCAACGAGGTACTTGAAATGAATCTTCGATATACGGTCAACATATTTTCCACCTTTTAACTTGTATCTATCCATGTAATTGTAAACTTCGAACACATGCTCACCTTCAGAGGTGGCCTCAAACATAATGGGTTTTAAGTTTTTAACACATGCTCACCTTCAGAGGTGGTCGAAGCATGCGACCATCCAGCTTCGCGGCCTTAAACATGATGGATTTCCAAGTTTGAACACATGCTCCACCCTCAGGAGTGGTCGAAGCATGAAACCATCCGGCCTCGCGCCCTTAAGCATGATGGATTTCTTTTCCTCGAGCGCATGCCCACCCTCAAAGGAGTGGTCGTTACATGCGACCATCCAGCCTCATGGCCTTAATCATGATGGATTTTTCTTTTCTTCGAACGCATGCCCACCCTCAAAGGAGTGGCCGTTACATGCGACCATCTAGCCTCATGTCCTTAATCATGATGGATTTTTCTTCAAGCGCATGCCCACCCTCAAAGGAGTGGTCGTTTCATGCGACCATCCAGCCTCATGGCCTTAATCATGATGGATTTTTCTTTTCTTCGAGCGCATGCCCACCCTCAAAGGAGTGGTCGTTACATGCGACCATCCACCCTCATGGCCTTAATCATGATGGATTTTTATCTTCGAACACATGCCCACCCTCAAAGAAGTGGTCGTTACATACGACCATCCAGCCTCATGGCCTTAATCATGATGTATTTTTTGCATATGACCTGTCATCGGTGTTAATCCAAGAATTCCAGCTATAGAAAATAATCCAATAAACAATAAATTGTAGAAATTCCAGTACGCCACTTCATTGATTATCAAGTAAAGGAGTTCATTACATTGGTTCCAGCGAGTTTGTCTATAAATAAAAAGAAAAATTTTAAGCATAATATTTCTTCAAGTTAGCCACATTCTATGACCTGGCTAGAGATCTTCCTTCCGCATCCTTTAAAGTGTATGCCCCTCCAGCATGGACCTTTTCGACCAGGTATGGTCCTTCCCAGTTCGGCTCTAATTTTCCGACATGCTTCAACACATCAACTCTTTCCCATACCAAGTCGCCCACCTGGAATCTTCGTACTCTCACCTTCCTATCATGCGCTGCTCGCATCCTCTGCTTGTATGCCTCGACTCTGATCGAGGTTTTTCTCGAAACTCTTCGATTGTGTTGAGAGCTGCCATCATCAAATGTTCATTCTGCTCTCGATCATATGTGCTCGATCTTTGGGACTGAACTTCGACCTCTGCCGGCAACAAAGCTTCCATTCCATACACCATACTGAACGGTGTTTCTCTAGTGGTCGATCGGGGCGTTGTTCTGTATGCCCATAGCACCGAAGTAAGTTCATCCACCCACGCTCCCGATGCCTTCTCCAGCCTTGTTTTTAGACCGTTATGTATAATCCTGTTGGTCACTTCGACCTGCCCGTTGGCTTGCGGATGCGCGACTGAAGCAAAGTGTTGCTCGATTTTCATGTCCTCGCACCATGCCCGAATCCGCTTGCTATTGAATTGGGTCCCGTTGTTCGACACCAGCACTTTAGGAACTCCAAACCTGCATCATATGTTGTTATATAGAAAATGTATCACTTTCTCCTCCGTGATCTTTGCCAAAGGTTCAGCCTCCACCCACTTCGTAAAATAATCGACCGCAACAATCAAAAACTTTCTCTGTCCAGTTCCTTGAGGCATGGGCCCGACCATGTCGATCCCTCATTGTGCGAACGGAATGGGAGAACTCATCGCTGTCATTGCTTCGTCCGGTTGATGAATAAGCGGGCCATGCTTCTGGCATTGCAAACATTTTCGCACCATCGCTTTTGCATCTTCCCTCATCGTTGGCCAGAAATATCCTGCCCTTAGAGCTTTTGCCACCAGGGAACCTGCCTTGCTGTGGTCGCTGCAGCATCCCTCATGGATTTCCTTCAACACGTATCGTCCCTTTTCTTTAGTCACACATCGCAAGTGCGGGCCAGCGTGGGATCTTTTGTATAAAATTCTTCCATGTTCAAAGAATTTTCTTATTACTTTGATGGCTCCTTCTTTCAATTATTTAATTATCGGCGCCCTCCAATCCTCAACTTCTTCTATCTCGGCCACCTCCTTCTCGACCACACTCCTCTCCATATGTAGTAGGGTCACACTCCTGCTCCTGCAATCGACCAGATTTTGTGCCACTTTAGCTAATAGATCCACTCAACCATTTTCTCCTCGAGGTATCTGGATTAACTCGAAAGAATAAAACTCCTCCTGTAGTTTCTTCATCTCTTCCACATACTTCACCATCCTTTCTTCCCGGACCTCAAACCCTTCCTGGAACTGACCCACCACCTATTGTGAATCTGAATGTATCTGTTCTTTTCGAGCTCCACCGGCTAGGGCCAACTTGAGTCCCTTAATGACTGCTTCGTACTCCGCCTCGTTATTTGATATCTGGTACGCCACTTTGACTGCAAACTCGAGGTTGTCACCCTTTGGCGATATAAGTACGATGCCTAGGCCACCCCCGGCCCTCGACACCGATCCATCTGCGTACACCTGCCATACTCCTTCAGACTCCTCTTCTTCCTTCGTCCCTTCTTGTATGAAATCGGCCAGTGCCTGAGCCTTGATCGCCCTTCTTGGCTCATAAATAATCGTGTATTCACTCAGCTTGACTGCCCACTTGACTAGTCGACCCGATACGGAGGGCCGACCCAGTGTTTCCCCCAGTGGCATATTCGTTCGGACTTTCACCCTATGCCCCAAGAAGTATGGTCTCAGCTTTTTGACAGTGACGACCACTGCCAAGGCTCCCTTTTTGATCTCCGAATACCTCTTCTCTGCCCCCTGCATCACCTTACTCACGTAATAAATAGGGAATTGGGTTGTTCCTTCCTCCCGCAATAATACCGAGCTCACTGTCGTCTCGCTGATGGACACGTATAACACCAAGTCCTCCCCTTGCACCAGTTTTGCCAGCAGTGGCAGGTCGACCTACACCTTCTGCAACTCCTCAAATGCTTTATGGGCTTCTTCTGTCCATTGAAACTTCGAGCTTTTCCTAAGTGTCTTGAACAGGGGCCCGCTCTTCTCGGCCACCTTAGAGATAAAACGGATTAGGCCTGCTATTCGACCAGTTAGGATCTGCACCTCCTTCACCTTTGTGGGGGGTTGTATCTCGACCACCGCCCTTACTTTCTCCGGGTTGACCTCGATTCCCCCTCTTTGTGACCATGTAGCCTAGAAACTTTTCAGATTTGACCCCAAATGAGCATTTAGCGGGATTCAACTTCATTCCATACTTCCGGAGGGTCATGAATGTTTCTTTCAAGTCGTTAACGTGATCGATCTCTTCTTTGCTCTTCACCAACATATCATCCACATACACCTCCATGTTTCTCCCCAGCTGCTCCTTAAAGATTTTATCCACCAACCTCTGATATGTTGCTCCTGCATTTTTTAGACCGAATGGCATTCCCACATAACAATATGTTCCCCGGCTTGTCACGAAACTGACCCTTTTCCAATCATCTCGCGCCAGCGGATTTGATGATAACCCTGGGATGCATCCATCAAGCTGAGTAGCTCACATCCGGCCGTGGAGTCGACCAGCTGGTCGATTCTGGGCAGTGGATATAAGTCCTTCGGGCATGCTTTGTTTAAATCTCGAAAATCTATGCACATCCGCCATTTTCCCTCTGAATTTGAGACCATCACCGTGTTCGATAGCCACTCTGGGAATTGGATCTCCTTTATATGGCTTGCCATCAAGAGCTTTTCTACCTCTAACTCGATCACTTTATCCATTTCTGCCCCGTGATGTCTCCTCTTTTGATTTATCGGCCTTACAGTGAGGTCGATGTTCAGCCGGTGCTCGATAAATTCAGCCTTGATGCCAGTCAACTCCTCCGTCGAATATGAGAACACATCCGCAAATTCCCTTATCATACTAATCAGCCTCGATCTCACTGGCTCCCCCAATTCTTTCCCGATTCGAAACTTTCTCTCTTCATACCCCTCGACCATCTGTATCTCCTCAACTTCGCCACCCGGCTGGATATCTACCTTCTCCTTCCCCTTCTCCAACTTGTGCCCTTCCTCCTTTGATCTCGACCCTCTTGGTCGACTAACCTCCTTCTCTTTATGGTGCGCCTGCCTCCTGGCTAGCTGTTTGTTGTTGCTCACAGTGGTCTGGTAACAACTTCTCGAGGTAAGTTGATCCCCGGCGATCTCACCAACGTTTTCACCCACCGGATACTTGATCGTCATGTGGTACGTGGATACGACCGCCTGGAACACGTTCAAGCTCGTTCTCCCCATTATGATGTTGTAAGATGATTCAGCTCCTACGACCACAAATCTCACCATTCGAACTTTTCGGGTTGCTCCTTTCCCTAGAGCTACAGATAGACTCACTTCCCCTATTGGCATAACCTCCCCTCCATTAAAACCATACAGGGTTGTAGCCACCGGCTTCAACTCCACATTCAACTCCTGATTGATTTGCACAAAGCAATCATAAAACATGACATCGACCGAGCTTCCTGTGTCTATAAACACCCTTTTTCACATCGAAACCTGCGACTTCGCCATAATCACCAAGGCATCATTATGGGGTATCACCACCCCTGCTGCATCCTCTGCTCGAAAACTAATTTCTGGTACTCGGGCCGTGATACCCACCTCCTCCCTTTTCCTCTTCATTGCTCGAACATGGCCTCTCCTCGCATTATTCGAGTCCCCGTCAGTCGGTCCTCCTGAAATCATATATATTGTGCCTCTGTTTACTTGGCCTCCATCTACTTCTCTTTCCCGCTCTCTACTTCCTCGCCTCCTCTTCTCCTCATCTCTTTTTCGACCATATCGACCACCTCGTGCATCCTCATCATCATCCTCCTCGCTCCTCTCTACCGAGTCCTCCCGACACCTTCTCTTCTCCTTCCTCCTCCCCTTATCCTAATAGACAAAATCCTTGAGATGCCCTGCTCGAATAAGGCGCTCAATCTCGTCCTTGAGATGCCGAAGTATGGCCATAGTCTTTGTGGAAGCGGCAATATCTCCTCGACTTCGGTTGGGTGGGCCCCTAGAACCTCGACCTTGGCCACATCACATCTTTCCCATCTATCCCTTTCTCCATGGCCATCAGAACCTCAGCTACCTTCGCGTTCAATGGGGTGTAATCATGGAATCTCTTCCCTCCAGAGATAGGTCGGTCCTTCCACCTGTCCTCTCGCCCTCGATCTTGCTTAGCTTGCCCCTCCCTCCTGGGCGAGGCTTTCCTTTTAGGCGAAACTGCTTTCTCTTTCCTCGACTCCCCTCGACCTAGTTCTTCTAGTTTGTCAAACTCCGCCTCAGTCTCCTCGAGATTGATATATTTCCTACACCTCCTCAACACCTCATCATACGTGTGAGCAGGAGTTTTAGCCAGAGAAGTCCGACACGGTCCTGCCCGCAAACTCCTTATCAATCCTCCAGCCTTGACCTCGTCGACCGCCGATGGGATCTCCAAACACGCCTGATTGTATCGAGCGACACATTTACGCAGTGACTCCTTCTCGCCTTGTCTCATCGCCATCAATGTCAAATACGTTTTCTCCTGAGCCACCGCGCTCGAATATTGATTTGTCAACTTCTCCGCAAAATCCT